>OU015750.1:108061086-108077823 GCA_907169655.1 Acomys percivali
ACATGTATGTGCTAGACATGGGATCTACATGCGCTAGACATGGGGTCCACATGTGTTAGTCATGGGGTCTATATGTGTTAGACATGGGGTTTGTATGTGCTAGACATGGGATCTACATGTGCTAGACATGGGATCTGTATGTGTTAGTCATGAGGTCTGTATCCTTTTCTCTTTCAGCACTTGTGGCAAGTGTGTATTTATGTGAGTGGTGTGATTTCATCACTCCTGCTCTCAGCTTTTCACTAGTCATGGTGAGGGACAGTCCCAGGGTGTGTGCTGCTCTGTGCATCTCGCAGAGACCATGGTCGTCATGGCTACAGGAGTCAACATTCCTATACACGGATGCATGACACCATTGCCATCATCCTGGGCACCAGCACCAGCATGTTTCCACAAGGATCCACAGTAACTGACTTAGAAGCATGACAGCATGCGTGCCATCCCCTGCCCCTCAGCCCTGTAGGACCCCATGTTCCTCAGAGCTCGCTCTGCTCTGACCATAAGCCATCCTCACTGTTCTCAGGAAAAAAAACAAAGGCCCATTTCTAGGGAGCACTGCTGAACCTGAGCTAGTAGGTGGGTGTCCTCTATCCATCTTTCACCACCCAGCACTGATAGAAAAAGTACACTCATGATGGCGGGGAGATGGCTTAGTCAGGAAGTGCTTGCTGCACTAGCATAGTGACCTGAGTTCGAGCCCAGAACGCTCATAAAAACAACATCCACCATGCGTAGTGATGACACACACATATGCAATGGCGGTGCTAGGGAGACAGATACAAGGGGCCACCGTGGCTCACCTGCCAGTCAGCCAAGCCTACTTGGTGAGCTCCAGGACAGTTCGAGGCCCTGTGTAAAAGTAAAAATCACCCAGCACCTGAGCAACAACTAAGGTTGTAATTTGGCTTCCACATATACACGTGTACTGACATCTATGTACAAGTACAATTACACACTCGAGTAAAAAACAAATACAGAATCTTCCTCCCACTCCCACCTGGCACCCTGATCTTGGACTTACCAGTCACAAGACTGAAAGAAATCCATTTCTGTATAGAAGCCATCCGGCTTGTGGCATCTTTGATGGTGGCCCTGCAGGTTATGGCGACTCTCCACTCTCGCCCGCCTGCCCCTCCTGAACCCCACACTCCTTCTAGGTGTTAGTGACCTTCCCACACACTCAACCCCATATCTGAGCTCACTTCCTTCCTGAAGGAGTCAAGACTTGCAAAGACAGAGCAGGAAGCTAATATGCAGTAGCTGTGTGGGGCCAATTCTTGTTAAGATCCAGTGCCCTACAGTTAAACAACCACCACGGGAGGCCTTCACAGGTGCCCAGAATCCTGCTAATGTGATGGCGCTGGGATCAGAGAGCCAAGTAAGTGAAATACAACTATGTTGGCTTCTGCCCCATTAAGGAAGGGGGGGTGGGGGGGGGGCAGGAATCAATGTTTGTCAAATGTAGAAGGACAAAATCAATAGCAAAAGAAATTTTATTTTCAGCCTTCTAAGGGAGTATTACAAAGAAGAAAGAGTGAAAATTATTATTATTTATTGATGTATATAGCGCCTTCTGAAAGCCCCAAAGTGTTTTATAGAATTCCAAACTGCCTTCATCCTTCCCTGTGTACAGATGGCTTTGTCCTGCTGTTACACAGCCCTCGCTAGAAGGGGCAGGACAAGACGATGTGGCATCTATATAGGATGGTTACTTAAAGCCAGAGTTTGTTTGTTTGTTTGTTTGTTTGTTTGTTTAGAACAGAGAAGGATCACTGGCGGTGAGACAGGGACAGCACACCCTCATCTTGTGGAAAGTTCCCAAGGAGGATGGCATCATAAGCCATGTCATTTGGCAAAGTGAGAAGTGTACCGTATTCTCCTCCAGCGTTCCTTGGTTGGAACACTCAGTGCATTTGGGGAGAAGCAGCCACCTGCTGCCAACATCTTAATGCAGTTCCTGGCAGAGAGTTTTGATAGATGGCTTCAAAGCCGCGGGTGTAAACTGCCGCACAAAACCTTCCGGGGATGATGCGTCGGGATGCGAGGCAGGGACGTGCGGAGCCGCCGAGGAATCTGCACAGGGGATCTGTCAAAATGAAATCTTGCAAGGGCGGAGTGGGACAACCCCTTGTGCTACCACGTCCCTATTTTCTTCTCGTTTGAACTTTGTGATAATCAATCCTTTGAGAGCAAGAGGATGAGGATCTCCACCCAACATACACAGGCTCACAACACGCATACGGCCAGCCCAAAACCGCTCAGCTTTTTCCGCCCCCAGAAGGGCTAAAAACATCCTACGCCTCTGAGAGCCAGAAGAAAGAGGGGGAATTACATAGTACAACTTTCTATCCCAAGCAAAAATCACCTCCATTGCTCTTACATTGCTGGAACGAAACCTGATGAACACGCAGCCTTATCTTGGCTCCTGGTTTCAGCTCATCATGGAGGCAAAGGTCTGCAGTTCGCTCAGCCCATGTGGCAGAGGCTGCTCACTTCACAGCAGGCCAGCAGGCACAGAGTACAGGAACCAGGGAGGGGCAGAACTTGGGAAGCCTCCCCCAAGTGAACTACCTCTGCCAAATAGGCCACACCCACCTCCTGCAGGTCCTACGGCCTCCAGAAATCACAAGCATTCAAAAACGTGCGTCAAACCCTGGCAAGGAACGGACCTAGAGATGAGTTTACTGCATCATAGAAATTGTATTGACTCTTTTACTTATTACTCCATCTCTTACTTATTAAAATATGAAACTGCCTCCATATCAACATCCCCTGCTTTCTCATTTCTGTCATCTACAACTGTTTGTCTCACCTCCATATAAAAACAGTGGAAGACAGCAAGTCCACTAGGCCTCCACTACTGTCTACTCCTCCAACAGCCGCCTCCTGTTCCCTCAGAAACTGGTCCAGCATCATGGGCTGCTGAGATACCTCAGTTGAAACAGCACAAAGACATGAGTTCTATCCCAAGAACCCATGTTTAAAAAAAAAAAATAAACAAAATAAAGCAAAACCGATCATACAAGTATTCACACAAAATGGCAGCACTCAAGAGGGGAGGCCTACCGTTCAATGGCCACTCGGTTTAACCTACCTAGCAAACTTCACGTCACTAAGAGACCCTGTCTCAAAAAGGACAAGATAGATGGCTCCTGAAGAACACATTTGTTCCCTGGTCTCTACATACATGGAAGTGTGCATGCATGCGCACACACACACACACACACACACACACACACACACACACGGTCTTGTATTCTAGTGTCCAGATATGGGATAGTCTAATTTGTCTCTATTTCATATTGAAATTATCGTGCTAACAACTCACCAAAATTTTCAAATAGCACTTGGCATCATGGTGGTAAAACTCTTTCCTCCTGCTTCCCAGAAGTCTCTAGACTTGTTAGTCACACATAAGGGTCATTGCTGTTGTTGGTTTTTCCCATCACCTCTCTGTACCCTTGCTGTCAGCTGTAAACACCAGGGCCAGGCTTTAAAGTCCCTCTCTTATCATCCATAGCCTATTTCACTTGAGATTTTGCACGTCCTGCTCCTGACTCTTCCACATCCCTTTTCATCCTGCATCGGATCTGTGGGCTACACCTCTCCGTCTTTATTCAATCCACTAATGAACCAAGTCACTCAAACTGAGCTTGGAGCAGCACCTGTGACAGGTACCAGTGGCTCCCTTGGTGGCTGGGACTTATGTATGATTCTGAATTTACCAACTGGTGTTCTGTCCCCTTCATCTGGCAAAGCTCTAGGGACAGCTACAGGCAATAGCTACTTAAAAACAAACGAACAAACAAACTCGAGTAAATCAGGATCTCGCTGCTTTTTCTGATTTTTGCTTATGACGCTGCAGGCTGGGTCCCACTATGGGTCTGCTACCATTTTGATTTTAAATATCACCCAAAGATAGAGGTGTTAAAGGTTTGGATCCCAAGGTGTAGCCATGGGAACGTGGCAGAACCTTCAAGACATCGGGGCTATAGCGAGCTCTCTGGGTCACTGGAGGATCCCTCATTTTCATGCTCTCATTCCCCAGACATAAGGTGAGGGCTCGGTCCATCGTGCCCTCCTGCCATGATGCCCTCCTGCCCAGCAACAGGCCCAAAACAACAGGACACATCAATCATGGGCTGTTACACCATATGCTGGGAATCAGACTAATACAGGGCCCCATTTGCCACTTCAGCTTCCCCTAAGGCCTTGCATTCTCACAGTCACTTTCCTTGCAGTGTTGATGTTGCTGTTTGTCCATCCCAGTGATGCAACTTACCCCATGAAAGCTTCAGCTTTCCTCAAAACCAGCTGGCTTTGGTGTCCCTTGTCCCTTGTCCCATGTCCATGAGGCAATTACATCACCTCCTACCACTTCCTTCTGTCTACACTAAAATCATAAGAGGGGTGGGGCGTGGCTTAGTGATTAAGAGTTACATGCAAGGATGAGGACTGCTGCACAGATTCCCAGAATCCACATAAGTGACAGAGAGGCTTGGAGGCCACCTGCAATTCTAGCCTCCGAAGGCTGAGATCCAGGACCCCAGACTAAGCAGTGTCAGTGAGCTCTGGGTTTGAGTGGTCTCACTACATAAGATGGATGGTTCCCAATATCAACCACACCACACATGTGCACTTACACACACACACACACACACACACACACATACATGGGGCATGTACACTTATACTCACACACACACACGGGGCATGTACACTTATACTCTCACACACATGGGGCATATACACTTATACTCACACACACACATGGGGCATGTACACTTACACTCACACACATAGGCTATATACACTTACACTCACACACATGGGTGTGTACACTTACACTCACACACATAGGCCATATACACTTACACTCACACATATAGGCCATATACACTTACACTCACACACATGGGGTATGTACACTTATATTCACATACACAGGCCATATATACTTACACTCACACACACAGGGCAAGTACACTTACACTCACACACATGCCCATGTATATTTACACTCACACATATGCCCATGTACACTTACACACACACACAGGCCATGTACACTTACACTCACACAAGTGTCCAGGTACACTTACACTCATATACACAGGGCATTTATACTCACACATACATGCCGTGTACATATGAACACATGAGAAAATGGAAGAAAAGGTGTAAGAAATTTTATTAGAGTTGTCATTGAATCCAGATACATATAATAGCATTCTTTTGTCTATTGTTAACCTTATTACAACTACATTCACATCTCTGTGGGTTGCTAGACTATGGTGTGGATGTGGGTCCCACCCCCTCATACACTAGGCTGCAAGGGTTTCACGTAGGACTGTGTGATCCCACACTCTGCCTCTGCTGATTGGTTCAGGTGGCCAGCTGCTGTAACAGAAGCCAATCACATTTTTTGTACAGATACTATCACTGGCACAGAGATGTAAAGGAGCTAACTGCTCCTCGGTGGCCAGGCAGAAGGTACCGGACTTGATTCAGGAAGAAGTCCCCTACTAGGAAAGGGGTAAGGACTGGACCGGATGTGGAACATCAAACTAAGCAGGCCTAGGAGCTCAGGGGAGCCTGTCCCTACTCCCCCTGAGGTGAGCCATGTTCTTCCTGGTTCCCAGGAGTCACTGAAAGTCTTTAAAAACGAACACCCCCATTTTATTTGAGCTAGTTTGAGTTGGTTTTCAGCCATATGCTACACAATCCTAAGTGGTGCCATAACAACTGCAAGCTCCACCCCCAGAGGAGATACTCAAACACACCTTATCCTAGGAAGAGCTCTGGGACCCCAAAACAGGGTACGGTGAGTAAGTATGTGTGGCATAACAACAGCTAAGCAAAACTATATGACACAACTCCCCCTTTGGTTTTTTTTGGGGGGGGGTGGAGTTGTTGTTTTGTTTTGTTTTGTTTTGTTTGAGATAAGGTCTCACTTTGGAATTCATTCCGGATTAGCCTTACAACAATCCTCCTGCCTCAGCCTCCAGAGTGCTGGGATTGCGAGCATGAGTCACCTGGCCTAACTCCTTTTTTTTTTTTTTTTTTAAGCTGTGATCTTCAATTCAGAATCTGTCCTCTTTTCATCGCTTACTGGCCTTCTCTTCACTGCAAAGGAAAGTCCCTCTGGCAGGCCACAGTCCAAAGCTTGGAATCTTCTGGGCGGCAGGGAGGGAAAGGCTTCAGAGAGTGTTGCTGACGCTGTTCCCTGGGCTGAGCTGTAAGGGGATTTCCTGCTGGACAGCCATGCTGAGCAGAGCACAAATGCATGACCCTCCGTTCTCATCACAGGTGGGGTCCCCGATACCCACCTGAGCCTGCCCCCTGATTATTACACTTCCCACTTAAAGGAGAACAGCTTCTGAAAGGGAGAGGGTGTGGGGATGAACGGACTCTCCAGCCTCCTCAATCATCAAATTCACCAACACAGACACAGCAGCTAAATATAGACAGACTGCATCCTCGAGGGTCAGCACAGCCTGTTGGAATCAGCTCGTGGAAACTCTATGACACATGGGAGTTGCTCTCCTCCAGTTCGAGAGGAGAGGACCCTCTCTCCTGGTAGGCTTAGCATTGCTAAGCAACATCAGCACACTGACCATCTGACCCAGGGGCTGCAGCAGCTCCCCTGACATTTTCCAGAAGGTATGCCTGAAGTGGGAGCCACAGGCTGATGGTCACTAGAACGAATGCATATTGTAAATTCCTCAGGGGCCTGATCCCTGTTCAGTTCCTTATTTTCCTCTCTAGTCTATTTATAATCCAGACATGCTAAATAATTTTCAGAGGCTCCTGCAGTACGGAAATGCGAGGCCCCTGCTTTAAAATCATTAAGACTCTCAAGATACTGTCAGCCAAGCATTACATCAAGAACAGGGCCCTGTATGAACTCACAGGTTGCACATCCACACAGGTAACCATGGTTTGGACAGAACAAATGTTTATCAATATTAAATCAGAGATTTAAAATAACCAGAACCAAATCACAATGCAATCAAAGGGAGCAAGCTTGACCCAGCTTTAAGTAAGCAATCCGTTTTGGTCTCTTTGGGGATTAGGCTTGGAACCCTCTTAAGAAGGGTCTCCAGAGGCTGCAGAGATGGGTCAGGCAGTAAAGGACTTGTACAAACATAAGGGCCTGAGCTTTATCCCCAGAACCCTTATATAAAAACGTGGTGCAGTGTGCTTCTGATCCCAGTACCAGAAGCAGACAGGAGGAACCCTGGGGTAGCCAGGCCAGCAAAGTCAGGGAGCCCCAGGCCAGTGAGAAATTCTGTCTCAAAAACACAGATGAGAGTGACCGAAGAAGACACCTAAGGTTAACTATGGGCTACACACATACAGGCACATTCGTACAAAACCACACACACACACACACACACACACACACACACACAGAGGCACACATACATACACACAAGCACATATACACAGACACAGATACACAAATACACAAACACACATACACACACGTACACCTAGGCACACACACACATACAGTCACAGCACACACACACAGACAGGCACACAATCTACACACACACACACACACACACACACACACACACACACACGGTTCTCACTGTTGAATTATGTTGGAGAAACTTGACATCTTCACAAGAGTGCTGTTGCAGACTCCAAAGCTCCTCAGCACTCACATCTATGTTCTTAGCAAATCAGTTCAGGTACGGATCGAATGGACCAGGCCATCAAGACTCAGCAACCCACGAGAACACAAATCCACGTGTGAAATCCAAATCCCTTTCAGAGCATACTGTTCATTGTAAGTAATCCTTGAGGTCACAGGTTGATCCACCCATTTTCCCCCTCAACCCCCCACGTTAACCCTTCTCCAATCTGCTCGGGCATTGCCACTCTTCCCCAATTTGTTCCTTTGGATTTTCATTTTTCCCTCACGGCCTCAGTCGCTACTCTTCACACCTCAGATCAAAGTCACTGTCGAGAGAGTCCAATCCTTAAAGAAACGGTCAAACACTTGGCTGCTTGCAGTGACCTTGAACTGCTCTTTAAGAGCAGAGGATGACTGGGATGCCTTGCAAGCGTTTTTGTTTTTTTTTTTTTCTTCCCTGAGAGATGAGTGTAAATTGCAGGAAACCGTGTGTAAATTAAAGGAACTGCCTAACCTAATTAGCCACACAGGAAATGTAATGGGTCTGGAAAACAAAAGTGTAATTTATGAGGAAATATCAATTGGAATAATGTAAATAATGGGGCTTTACTCTGCCCTTTCTAGTTCCGTATGAAGCTGAGGTCGTCATTAGGAAAGGAAGTGCTTGTCCACATCTAGAGAGGACCTGGGGGTTATGGCTTTAAGGTGTCATGCCACCTTCGGGCAAACAGCCCTAATGAATTTCTGGGTTTCTGTAAGACACATATGGGGTCAGCTGAGATTCTCATCCTCCATCCACCATAGCAGTGCCTATAGAATAAGGACATGCTCTTGGAGTGAAGCCGTCTATACTGCTGTACACTGGACTGTCTGTCTAGGGCTGAATTTCTCATTCACTTTGGCTCCCGCCTGGCTGTTCCCCTTTGAAATGGTCAGATGTTGGCAGCACTGGCTCTAAGTCCATTTATCTGAATGGAGATTGCTATTGGTGCTCTAATACACCTCTCCAGGAGCCACTGAGCCAGTGTCCTTGCCAGCTTTAGCTTCTCTATCTCTTGAAATAGTTCCCTTCCTGACATGACGAAAATATATGTGTATGTGAGTTTATTAAGCCCAGAGGTTCATTACAGGAATGGAAACACAGCACAAACAGCTTAGTAACCACTGAGCCTTCAACTGAAGCTCAGGCAGATACAGGCCTTCGAATTAGTTATCAATACCCTTAAGTGCATATTCATGAGGTACAGTGTGTTCAACACAGGTCTATGATGTACATGAATCCAATCACGGAACTTGGTACTTCCCAGTCCTACAATATTTGGGGGAGGGCAGTGAGGGATGCAGACTGACAGTTCCCTTGCCTGTTTTTAATCTAAAACAACCCTAACTTGTACTTTGTCTTAGTTGTGTTCTGTTTACTCCAGACTTCTGGTGGTTGCATATCT
The DNA here is from genome assembly GCA_907169655.1 of Acomys percivali. Lineage (NCBI taxonomy): Eukaryota > Metazoa > Chordata > Mammalia > Rodentia > Muridae > Acomys > Acomys percivali. The sequence goes on from OU015750.1 coordinate 108,070,180, forward strand.
TAACTCTGAAGTCCAGTCTATGCCAATAGCAGAGTGACGAGGAAACACCCCCGATAGGCTTGCTCTCTAACTCTGACAGTCCAGGTATTAAGAACAAGCGCTTCGCAGACTCTATGGAGCACAGAGAAGTAAGCACACCACAAGCTGGCCTCTCTGCTTCCTGATCTCTGCTGCCCACAAGAACAGCAACGCTGCTTGCTTTCCATTACTGCTCCCCTTCTCTGAATCTTCCATCTCTCTGGTGGGCCCAGTAGTCTGAGCTCTGCAACAGACACACACACACGCGCGCACACACACACACACACACACATACACACACATTGCTCCCCCATCTCCCTCACCTTAGTCCTCTGTCCTCCCCTGAGGGAGGAGCAGTTTCCCTCTCCCTGCTCCTATCTTCACAGCACAGTCAACAGAATCAGGAAAACAACCCCGCCTTAGGATGCCCCAACTCTAAACACCTACATGAAGCACTTACACAGAACAGCTAGATTAAAAGGAAAAAAAAAGTGCAAAACCACACATGGAAAATTTGTTCTTTGGTCAACACATAGTCAAAGGCTGGAGATCCAGTTCACCAGGCCTGTCTGGTCCCATCTGTACATCTTGAGGGGCAAAGACTTCTTGGAGTTGGCTGTGTTTTAAAGACGGTGACATCTATTCCTACACAAAGAAAGAACAACCCCAGCCATTTCCTTATTCCTATTTCTGGCCATCATAGAGATCCCTCTTTATAATTACGTGGGCTGTGGCTATTATGACCATCATTCTCACTATTCACTATTATGGGTATTTAGAGGCTCATAAAAATGTGAGCTTCCTCAATGCTTAGACAGCACGAGAGATAAATCAGAGCATTGGCCGTGTGGAGGAAACCTGACTGAGACCAGCTGCGGCATTCTCTTGACTAAATATTTACAAAAGGCACGATTATATCACTGAGTGACACAGTGTGAATATAGCAATTTATCAATCACCTCGCTTACCACCAGTCCCCACAGGAAGGGCAGCATTCCCACTTAACAATAGGAATCTACTGGATGCTAATTAATTCACTTATTTTCACTTAAGGTTATTTTAGAAACGTTCGCTGTTCTGTTCTTATAACAGCTCACACTGCACAGAGACCAAACAAATGTTTTATAGGAATAAAGAGGTTGGGACGGGGAGCAAAGCATCAGTTTTGGCTTACATTTGGTCCTCTGGGACCCCAGGGTGGGAAGAACGGATGTGCTAAGGTGCATCCTGGGTATCTGGTTACAGATACTGCTGCTAATTTTAGCGCTGTTCTTGAGAAAATAAAAAGACAGAGGCCACGAGATTTCTGAATTAAATATAAAACGTGTTTCTGAAGAAACGTCTCCCTGGTGGGGACGGAGCAACAATTACCCCCACTGCTCCCTCCAAGGTGCCAATGACAAACCAAAGTTCAAGTCCAGCCAAGTTGCCCACAGAGAACCCATTGAGTTCAGTGAGCTTATTTAAAGAGCATGGGTGAGGGGTCACCGACAGGGCTGTGGGTGGCCCCAAAGCCAGCAAAGTCTTCACCCAGTGTGATGGATGGTGGCTTCCCCATAGCGTATAGCTATGGAGCCCTTTTTTTAGTCCTCCCAGGCCTAAGTATTATAGCCCTTCCCCAAGATCCCAAGATCCCAAGACCCCAAGGCCTCCTGGAGTTAAGGCAGACCGCAAATAACTGTTTGGGATGGGGTAGCTGGATACTTAAGAGTACAATGGCCCTCCCTGGTCCTCCTTCTATGAAGGAGCGTCCATCGTCAACAAGTCCAGCTGTGATGGATTTGTAGACGCAGACACAGCTGAACTCCTGCAAATGGTGGTGGTTTGGCTCAGCACAGTTAGAACAGCTGTGATTTCCCACACTTGACGTGGCTGTGAGGCAGCCTCACCCAAGCATACTTCCTGTCCACCATGGCCCTGAACCTCCTGGGAAAAGCCAGAGAACCCAGCTGGCTAGACTAGACACAGACATAAGCCTCTCTCCAAAGCCAACTGGGAGAGGGGAGATTCTGGGACATTGGCTGTGGGGTGTCCACACACAGATTTTTCCAGAACCTTGACTTAATACAGACTATGAAGAGAGTAAAATCACAATGTGAGGACAAGACCTGTCACAAAGCTAGATGACACAGTTTCTCTGCAGATCCCAAAACACAAACAGTAGTGCTGCTGTGCCTCTGCTGTCCAAACCTGTGTGTCACTGACACTTGACATGGAGAATGGAGAGAAGGGTCACCCACGGGCAGAACCCCACACGAGCGGCAGATAGTCACTAGCCAGTGCCTATCTGGCTCAGAGGAACTTGGGGTAGAAAGGGGGATCCCCCTTTACGGTGGGCACAGACTAGAGACCTGTAATGAGATCCCAAGGGCTAATGCCATCTAATTTCCTTAACCCTCTAACTCATCCTCCTGCCCTTAAAGTTGAGAAATTTTGAATTAGCATGAAAATTAGTTAATAGGAAAGTACAAGGGCCTTCCCTCCCTTACAAAGTCACCATAAGGAAAGCTCCCAGAATAATGTTCTTAGTGACAGAATGCCAGAACTGTAATGGGACCTTTCAAAACAAGCTGAGAGACATTAAGAAAAATAATACAAGGCATGCAAGAAAAACAAGAGTCAGATTTGGAGAAATCTAGAAATAAAAGAACAAACATTTTTCAAAAATATATATATATAATTTAATCACTTTATAAATTAAGCTGCAAGAAACACAAGAATAAACACAATTAGAAGTGCCCTCTGAAAGTCAAAATATTTTTTAATAAAAAAGAGTGAAAAGCAGATGTTATGGAGTCAACATAAGATGAGAAACATTGCAGACAACCAGAAAGAAGCTAACGTATGAATCTTAGTAGCCCCTGAAAAGGAAAAGCAAAGCAAAGGAGAAAAAACAAAAACTATAACTCTATGGGACTGGAGAGATGGCTCAGTGGTTAAGAGCACTTGATGCTCTGCAGAAGAGCCGGGATTGATTCCCAGCACCTACATGGCAGCTTATAACTGCCTATAACTCCAGTTCCAGGGAACGTGATGCCCTCCTCTGACTTCTGTGGATACCAACACAAATGTGATGCATAGACAGGCAGGCAGACAAAACACTTCATGCACATAAATTTAAAAGAAAACTTTCTTTATTGAATCAAAATAATTCCTCTTAAATTAAAGAAAGTGTGTGCAATCATGCATTGAGAGAATTCCATGACCCTTAAGAATATCAAGCCAAAATGACCACACCAAATCATTTATTGAAAAATATAACGTGCTTTTTAAAAAAAATCTTTTAGATAGCAGGCAAAAAGAGTGCATAAAAATGAAATTAAAGTAGCACCAAAGTACTAAGTAAGAACTCTTATACCAAAGGAAGCTAAACTTATTTAAGATACTTAAAGAATGAAAACATAAGGCAATGATTCAGGTTAAAATGCATCAAATTACTGTTCACAAGAAAACCAGAAAAGTCTTGTTTCCCTGAGTCCTCCCTGAAGACTCTCTCAGAAAACAAGATTCAACCAAAATAGGTGATGACCAAAGAGACCTATAGAAAGAATTCTAAGCACTTCAAACATGTTATTATTTATAGAAATAAGACAAATGAGAGTTACATTTGTGCATTGTGCTGTGTAGATGTGTGTGTGTGTGTGTGTGTGTGTGTGTGTGTGTGTGTGTTCATGTTGTCGGGAAAGTCCAAAAGACTCCCAAAACAATTATTACTGCTGCCCTACGTTGCCTCCCAGAAATTTAAAAGGTCCTGTGCTGAAGACACTATGTACTTCAGAGACGGGACCCACAAGATTCATGCTGGGCTGGACCTGAAAGCCTCCTCCTTGGGGATTAGCTTTCCTGGTACCTGAAGGTATTATGAAAACTTTCCAAAGTGAGGAGCAGTCAGTAGTCCCATCCAGCTGTGCTACCTCTGAGCCACAGTGACAACCTGCATGGCAAGATATTTCTGTAATAGTGGCACTTATACCTTAGTGACAACCAACAGCTGTATAATCGTGTAATTATATATAATTGTATAATTGTATTATAGCCTACAAAGCGTGGGGGTGAGGGGAGGAGTAATGCCTGGTAATGAAAATGTAGCCAACCACCCAGAGCTAGTAAGTTTGTAACTCTTAGAGAAGCTCCTACTGCCACCCACTCACTAGACCAGCATACTCCCTAACTGCATTCTAAAACAGGTCTCCTTATACCCACAGGTGTGGGCCCCACCACTCATCAAAGCATCTCTGATGGAGACCATCACATAAAACCATAATGGGTCAAAATAGAGAGATCATGGGGACCTCAGGCCTAATGGATAGATACATCTACAACACAACTCCTGCACAACTAAGCTAAACTACAACATAACTAGAGATCAGAGGACATCAGCAAGAAAGTGCAGAGAACCTCCAGGAGCCAGGGGAACAGGCAGTTTGCTGTAAAATAACAGGGAACCCAAAGGAGGCATTGCAGCAATATGGCTGCCTAAACAAGACCTGACCAAGGACGACATTAGCGGACACACTAATGTAAAATGAGGACATTTCAAAGGGCCCCACCCTAGACTACAGGCAACTAACTGCTGCTGAGAGAGAATTAGTCTTCCCAGGGATAAGCCTGTAATTGGTTGCCCTAGTGGTCAGCCCTGAAACCATGTCTCTCTGAGCAAAGCTAAATAGACTCAGCAGACATGCAAGCTTAACATCTTAGATGTCTGAGGCTGTCATTCGATAATCAAATAAAAATAACCACCAAAAAATTATGAATGATAACCTTCCATCAACAAATTCTAATGATCTATTGTTGAGTGATATAACTTATGGAAAAGAAAATTTATTCATGTTTTGAATGATCAATTTTAATCATTAAGTTTATGATACTATGTATGAAGCAGAACAAAAAAATTCACAGAAGGAAAAAAAAAGAAGAAATGAAAACACATATACAGTAGCTAAAAAGTCTGACAGTCCATAGTGCAGACACTGCTGTAGGTCAAGGACAAGGAAAGGATTACAAGTGATGGGAGGAATTTACATGCCTTTGGGCTCAAAGATCTTTTCCAACTCAAATGCAACCACTATAGACACTTTTAGAGGAACATCATATCTGGTTTTCAGATTTTCTTTTTCATTTTTTGGTTTTTGTTTTTTGAGACAGGGTTTCTCTGTGTAGCCTTGACTGTCCTGGACTCACTTTGTAGATCAGGCTGGCCTCGAACTCACAGTGATCCACCTGCCTCTGCCTCCCCAGTGCTGGAATCATGACTAGTGGTGACTCTATGCTGTTGGTCCTGCTTTGTGTCTAATACGGGACAAAGCAGATGAGCAGTGGGCTACCCCAGACTTGTCATCCCCTGAGTCCTTCTTGACATGGAGGAAGAAAAAGACAGATGAAATACAGAATTTAGGTAAAAGTCTTATAGTCCTTAATTTAAACTGGAGGTGTCATATGAATTGGTGGATTTTGGTTTGGTTTGGTTTGGTTTGGTTTGGTTTGGTTTGGTTTGGTTTGGTTTGGTTTTTCTTCAACATACGTACACACCACTTTATAGCCTAGTTCTGTCTATTAGAAAAAAATCTAGAGAGCATAACCAATCTTAATTGTGGTCTTCAAATGCCATTTTCCATTACTTAAGACGGTAGACTTGGGCAGGGGTTGGGGTGGGGGCTGGTAAAAAGCACTTGCTACACACGATTGATACCCAGATGAACCCACAAAGCCCATGTAAGAAGCTGGATGTGGTGGCAGAGATCTGCAATCCCAACACTGGTAAGACAAGATGAGAGGCAGAGACAGGAGATTTCTCCACAAAGTCATGGGCCAGGTAGCCTGGAATATGCCATACAGTGGCAGAAACAAGAGTCCCAGTGTTAACAAGACAGAAGATGAGACCAAGCCCCAAAAGTTGTCCTCTTACCTCCACATGCCTGCCATGTCATGCATGTGCCTGTGTGTGTGTGTATGTGTGTGTGAACATGTGAGTGAGTGTGTATTTGAGCATGTGAGTGTGCGTAAGCATGTGAGTATGTGAGTATGTGAGTGTGTGTATAAGCATGTGAGTGAGCAAGTGTGTGTGAGTGTGTGTGTGAGCATGTGAGTGAGTGTGTGTGAGTGTGTGTGTGAGCATGTGAGTATGTGTGAGTGTGTGTGTATGAGTGTGTGTCAGTGTGTGTGTTTGTTCTTTGTGCAGGCCCTATGCATGCAGTCACCTCAGCTGCTGTGTGTCCATGACTGCAATAGCCATATTATTGGCAGAAGGCAGTGCACAAGCCCCTCCTCATCTGTCTACCCCACAGCATTTCTGCTGCCCTTTTCAAAATGGTCCATGGACCTCAAGGGAGATGATAGCTGTCACAGACATCTTGTGTGTGGACCCAGGGCTTAGAGGTCACTTATTTTCAGCCAGTATCACCATGAAACCAATATTACTCTAATACCAAAACCCTATTAAGATACAACAAGAAAAGAAAACTAAAGGCCAATAGCTCTCCCAGCATGTTAACATCTGGTCCCAAATCTCAGAATGTGCCCTGGAAATAGTATCATCCCCCAAATAAGAACAACCAAGAGAATGCTTGGAATGTCTCAGACAGGCTCCTCCAAATGCAGTCTACAAACTGTCTTTTGAACAACAAAAACAAACAAACAAATAAACAAAAAAAAACTGGGCTAATTAAAAAAGCTTCCTCCCTGCTCCCTGCTCCCTGATCCCTGCTCCCTGCTCCCTGCTCCCTCCTCCCTGCTCCCTGCTCCCTGCTCCCTCCTCCCTGCTCCCTCCTCCCTGCTCCCTGCTCCCTCCTCCCTGCTCCCTCTTCCCTGCTCCCTCCTCCCTGCTTCCTGCTCCCTCCTCCCTGCTCCCTCCTCCCTGCTCCCTCCTTCCTGCTCCCTGCTCCCTGCTCCCTCCTCCCTGCTCCCTCCTCCCTGCTCCCTGCTCCCTCCTCCCTGCTCCCTCCTCCCTGCTCCCTGCTCCCTGCTCCCTGCTCCCTGCTCCCTCCTCCCTGCTCCCTGCTCCCTGCTCCCACGGAAGGTAAAGAGAGAAGCAGTGGCCCCTAAGATGTGTCCCTGAGCTCCCTTTCTGTCTCACCTGGGAGAAAGGGTTTGGGGACAGCAATGACAACGTGGCCCTTTGTTGTGCACAGCTGGAGAGGACAAGCAGGTGAAGCTTGGCAGCAGGCATCCCACCCAGCCCTGCCTGGGTGCACAGCTGGTTCACATGCCCAGTGACTGGCTGGTAGGACCTGCCTCTCCAGGACCTGAGTCAGCAGCATCCTAGAGGAAACAAAGAGAGAACTAAATGCTGTCTAAGGTGCCTGCATTCCCAAAAGCCTTTGTAGGCAGTTATTAACTTGAAAGGAAAAACCAAACCTGTCCTCCCTCTTTCCTTCCCTGTGAACCCAAGGAAAACCTGTGTTGGAGCTGTGTGCAGGAGACGGAAGCTAAGGCCTGGACCCCACCCCTGGATGCTAAGTGATGCAAATCCACTGTAGACAAAGAAGGGGTCTTTTACCATAACTTTGATAAAGACTACAGGGTGATTCACTTCTACTTCTTAAATTAAGTTTGTTTTTTAATTGTATGTGTGTGTATTTGTGTGTGTGTGTGTGTGTGTGTGTGTGTGTGTGTGTGTGTGTGTGT
>OU015750.1:108089388-108101226 GCA_907169655.1 Acomys percivali
AAGATGTGTGCATTCCTATAGCACTGTAGACATATGCTAAAGATGTGAGCATCCCTATAGCTCCATAGATATATGCTAAAGATGTGTGCATCAAATACCAATACCATGGAGCCTGCAAATGTTCTTTGACTTTGAGGTATAAATAGGATGAGAACATGTTTTGGTGCTATGTAGGAAGATGCACAACATTATTTTTATACCCAAAGCAGTTGGATTTCTCCTGTTGTTTTGTTTTGCCTAATAAAAAGCATAATGAGCCCACCTGCATTTCCAGGTACAAGGGTAGTTGGTGACCTGTAAACATGACCTGATGAACATCAACCTGCCAGCATAGCACTTTCTCAACAAAGCTGCCAAGGCACCTCATGTTAGGGTGTGAGGATGGGCCTGACACATCAACGTGTCTTAAGCTGTAACCTAAGGCAGGAACTCCACAGTCTGCTGTGGCAAGAGAGGACAAAATTCAGACAGACTGGAACTCTAAGAGAAGCCCTTGTAGTTTTGCCTCCATATATATGAGAAGATAGTAAAGGCTTGCTGGTACATTCCAGAAGATTCTGGGAGCCTGTCTCATCAGGAGAACTGCCTGCTGGCAGAGAACCCCACAGACATGGTCAGAAGAGAAGCCCTGAGCAGAGGGACAGAGAGGACCTTTCCTATGCTAGAGCCACTGTACACCAAGCCACCTCAATGTGTAGAGATGTCATCATATACTTATTTGGGTGGGGAGTGTGTGCATGTGCACATGTGGTGACATGCATATGCCACGGTGCATGTGTGGAGGTGAGAGGACGATTGAAGAGTCAGTTCTTGAGCTCAGGTCTCCGGGCTTGGTAGCAAGCGCCATTACTCAGCTAAGCCATCTCACTGGCCCTCACCATCTATTTTAGGGAATGAAGTTGTCCTTGAACACAATGGTACCCACCCGTTGCACACGGTACCTGACTGCTTTTAATGCATCCTCTACAACCATCGAAGCACTGTAGCCCAAAAGGCCCAAACTTTTTACTCGCTGGGCCCTTCCACGAAAGTTATTTTGTCCAACCTTGATCTAGTTTTTAAAAAAAGAAGAATGGATATACTTAATGTGTCCAGTTATTACATGTTGATCAAAAAATGTTTAAGGAGGCTGGGGAGATGGATCACTCTGTGCAGTGCCTGCTGAGTACACATGAGTACCTGAGTTTGGGTCCCGCCAGCATCCCTGTAACAAGCCAGGTGAGGGCCTGGAAGGACACACAGTGGATAAAGCAGTTGCCATGCAAGTATAAGGACCAGAGTTCAAATCCCCAGAGCTCAACTAATAGCCAGGCAGGCATGGCAGCCGCCTTTAATCCCAGATCTAGGGAGGCAGAGACAGGGCCTCCCTGAGGCAACCTCGTTACTGGATCAGCTGGACCTGGCAAGCTCTGGACCTGGCAACAGGCCCTGACCCGATGAACAAAGTGGACCAATCTAGGAGAACATTCAGCATCAATGTCAGACCTCTACACGGATGTGCACACACATGTGCACAGACACTCAAATACACACACAAACATTTAAAGGGCAGGAGAATGATCGATACCCTGATTCGAACACTATACATGTGTCAAGGTATTAAATGATGGCATGGTGCCTTATGAACCCATGTAATTAAAATTGCAAATAAGTCAGAAGTGAAATGGTGCAGAGATGCAGGATAAACTACAAAGTGTGTTTTATCTGTGACCTGTAGTTGTGCCGATCATCAAAGCCACCTTCATTTCAGTTCAGGAGCAAAGACGTTCACACCTAATGAAGTTCTGAAATCCAGCTCTGTTATTTCACTTTTAGATTACTCCTGGATGTAAGTGAAAATGCCTGACAACATCTGTATCAGGACCATCCCCAGAGAGCCAGTGGCTATGTGTCACATGGCAGGTGCGCTGCCAAATCCAATCCCCGACCCCCACCCCTGTGGCCATACTGGTTGTGCCTTCCCCACTGCGTTTGGCTTTATTTAAATGGAGCTTCACATATTGCTAGCAAGAGCTGTGAAACATATTCATAACCTGCCATGGGTGTCATGCCCTTGAAGAGTGTGACGATGGTTCAATTATCATAAGCCCCACCCTACAGGTAAAGACACAGACAAGTGGTGATTCAAATGTCTCACACAATGTTGACACTGGCACTCAAACTTAGGCTCACTGAAATCTGACTACGTTCATGTGACAGTTGTTATAGCTACCACCTTTTTTTTTTAAGTATGCTACAATCTCAGGTTTTTTTTATTATGAAATTAGTTGTACTTTAAGATACAGTAAGATTTTATTAACTGAAATATCAGTAGACATTGGAAAAAGTTGTGTGTGAAGGAAACCCTGATTCATGCCACGGGCAATGTTTGGCTCAAATACCATTATGATAGTTCACCATCTGCCTCAGTGCTCTCAACTAAAGGCTGGAGAACCCCAAGCCATCCTTAGGAATTAGTTTGGGGAGATTGTGGAACCTTTAGGAGACCTGGATGAGCTGACATACACAGGGTCACTAGAGGATTAAAACTCATCCTTGGTTCCAGCCGGAGCCCTTTGTTGACTGTCAATGAGATGTAGCCGATTGTGTGGCCATCACTGCAAGCCAGCCCCACCACAGGGACTTCCCCTTCCAATGCTCTGAGCCAGCTTAAATCCTTCTACCTTTAGATCGCTTCCATCAAGTACTCTGCTACAGCAACAGGAAAAGCAGCTGACATATCACTCACACTTTGTGGCAGCTCAGGCTAGCCATGGACCCAACCCTTTCCCTCATCTCTGGCAGCTTCCCTTTCTCTCCTGGCCTTCCCCTCCCCTCCCCCAACTTGAATTCTCTTTATCAGGTGTCTTGAGGAGCAAATCACCTATTATCCACAGACCATCTAGTCTATTTCAGGGCCCCTTAGATAGATGAGCAAGAGTGCTGTGCCTTTCACTGTCCTTATGAGATTTTGCAATGCCCGATATGGGGCAAGAATAGAATACATTTGTGATGCATGGATAGATGGATAAATGGGAGGACGGATCACCTGATAGGCAGAGAATACTAAAGGCTTACTTAGTCACAGTACCAGAGGAGATTCTTTTTTGCAAATTATTAAGTATTCTTCTCTTACCATGGTAAGGTATGAGCAGCACAAAGCCACCTTAGCCAGCCATTTTGGAGCATGCATGGTTTCATAGCATAAGTGTTGTCACCACCATCACCACCCATCTCCAGCCACACGAGAATGCTGTCCCTATGACGCATACACTCACAACTCCCTTCTCCAGCCCCCGGAAACCAGTTATCTTCCTGTGTCCCTAGGTCCCTATAGGAGTAGACTTGTGCATCGGGGTTTATGTCACTTGGCACACTATGCCCAAAGCTGTCTTCAAACTCACAATCATCCTGTCTCAGCCTTCCTCCCAGGTCTGTCTGTGCCATCATGCCTGGCTCAATTCACTCATTTCTAAGTATTTTATGGTGAGTACTGATCACAAGGGCAGAAGATGAGACCGATCAGAAGGTGCAATGAATCACGCTCCAGCACCGCCTGCTCTAGCCTGGAACTCAGACACAGCCTCTCATGGTCACATCAGTTTCAGACTGCAGGGACACCATCTCGTGTTCCAGACATGATGTAAAACTCCCTATTTGTCTCAACAAACCCTTATAACAACTCAAGAACTGGTACCTACATGATTCTTGCTTTAAATATAAGAAAATGAAGCTTACGGAGGCCAGGTCTTTGCTCTGAATCATGCTCAGGGTACACTGGGGAATAGATTTAAAGACATAGAACTGAGGATGACTAGATTCCTTCGATGCCTACCACAGTGTGAAAACAAGTCAACCAACCAGCTCTTCCTGGCGTGGACTGAGAAAAATGTTCGGTGTGCTTACAGAAGAAAGTGCCAGGGAAGAGGCTGTGGGGCCACTCAGGTAAATATGATGTGGTTAGACTATTAAAGCTTCTTTAAAGATGAAAGAACAAGCAGGTAAGCCTCCTCCGTAGGAGTGGGAGGAATTGCGCAATTGGATGGTTTGTCACCAGTCTCTGTGTGTCGTGTCCTTGTGGACTAGAGGGAAAGGAAAGACCAAGGGGGCTCCCATATGGCTCTGTGCAGCCTGCCCAGAGGGAATGTGCAATCCATGATCCCAAGGACCTCCCTAGCACACAGAATCCCTGAGGTGACATCTGCAAAGCCTTTGAGTTCTTGCAAGAGAAGACTCCAGAAACACGAGGTATCATAAATATGCATGTGTATCTTATCCCCTGTCAGCATTAGTGTCCTACTGGGTGGAGTATATGTCTGACATGCTCAAAATTTAAGGGACGATGTCCCCTTTGATTACAGGGCATTCTGCAGAGAACAACTTTCAAAATGAGTCCTGCGTGCACGCAGGCAACATCTTTTCAGCTGAGGCCAAGCAGAAAGTTTGCCTTGAAGTAAGGGTCGCACCGAGCAGGATGCCAGCTTTTTATTTCCATGTCTTTCTAGCTGGTTCTCTGTGCCTTGCTTCAAAGGCTGGGTTTGTCTCGATATGTAAACTGCAAAGCCCCCACGTGCTTTCTGGGGGTAGAGGGAGTGTGGCAAAGAGTGACATCCAAACCATCTCTTCTCAGAACTTCTCTAAAGGGAAAAACAACACTGAAAGCTCAGCCATTCTGGGTGGTGGGAGGCATCTAAACACTGCACACATTCTCTGCAGTGACTCTATGCTCTGAGCTGAGTCTTTTATAGCACACACATCACCTTTGTCTTCCACACACTCCATCAAATCTATACATCTTTCCTGTTGTGGTCCATTCCTACTCTCCGTGTGGTTTTAAGAGACTCTAAGTAAAGTTCATAGCCTTCTGCCAGGCCACCCTGTTGGCTAAAGGCTTGTCAGTGCCACCGTGGTCCTCACCCAGCTTCCAGGCTTCCTCATGCACATCTGTCATGGTGCTTCAAAGCTGCTTCTGGACTGTGTCTCAGAGAGCTTCCGAGTTCCTATGGTCTGAAACTGTTATCTCATACATGGCAACTGCCAAAACATCTGGATGGATTCAGACTGGTACCCGCTAATGTTGATGCACACTGGAGTTGGCTCTAAAGCACACAAGTCCACAGAGGAAATGAAAGCTGGTGGGTTTACTGCTGTAGATATCAAGACTCGGAGGTTCTGTCTTCTAAAAGCACAGCCACTCCCAGTGATGTCCTTGATGGGCTCTTTCCTGAGGCCTGTCATCTCTTTAAGTCAGCATGCAGTATACTGATGGGGCCGTAAAGGGCTTTTGAACTGCAGGCATTTTTATGACGAGGAATAAACATAGATACCCACAGCCACCAACACCAACCCTGGTTCAGCCGCTCCTCTGACTTCAGCTGCCTTTGCAAACCATGAGATGCAGGACTGAGCCAGTCTTAATCGTGTGGCCTGCTCAGCTTTAATTGTCAACTTGACCAGTCTAGAGTCATCTGAGAAGGAAGGCTTAATTGAGGAACCGTGTGGATCCTATTAGCCTGTCGGTATGACTTGGGGTGGGGTTGTCTTGCTTGTTAATTGGTGTGGGAGGGCGCTGCCCACCAAAGGTAGCACCATTCCCTAGGAACGTGGTCCTGGACTGTACAAAAAAAAAAAAAAAAAGCCGGAAAAAAGCATTCCTCTATTGTTTCTTCTTTACATGCTTGCCCTGACTTCCCTCGCTGATAAACAGTAAGTAATCTTTAGCCTAAATAAACCCATCCCTCCCCTTGGTTGTTTTTGATCAAAGTGTTTTTATCACAGCAATGGAGACAAGATTAGAACACTGTGACAATAGACATTTGCCAAAAGATGACCTCAATCTGTTTATAGTCATACAACATAAGTCATCAGATGGCTACTGCTAAGGTGGACTGAGAGAGGAGACTCCATATTCCTGTGTCCCAGGAATCTGCCCCGAGTCCAGCCCAGAGAGAGACATACAGCCCTCAGCTATTCACCTAGCCCACTCTGCTTGTGGATGCGGGAACTTCTGGTACTGGCTCAGTCCACTTTAGCACAGCAGGGTAGGTGTGCAGTAGCCATCACTATATGACAGAAAGCGATGGGGACAAAAAATGAGACACATAAGTTTGGAGGTGACACGGTTTACTGACTCTGGACTATGAATTTGATGGCCACAGTTCAGAGGGACAGCAAAGCCTCCTGAAGTTCAAGGAAAGCCCACCAGATGGTAGATAAGGTGACAGATGACCAAGCACCCAGAGGATGACAATTTCAGCTGAGATGAACTTGATAATCACGGCACCAAGGGACAAGGAAACTCTTCAGTCTTGACCGAGGGGAAGGGCTTTCTGGCCCAGGGTTGTGACAGCCAGTCAGCAAACGGCATCTTCTCTGATGAAAGCCTGACGTCAGCGAGGCCCCTGGTCAGAAGCACGTGTGCACACACAGCCCTCCCATGACAATGCAACCTCCCTGCTGACACGGACATTTCAGAATGGTGAATTAGCACTCAGCATACATGCCAGTGTTTGCCTTGTAAGCACAATGACCTGAGTTCAATCCTCAGGTTGAATTTGTAAATAATAAACAAATAAAAGCAGAGTTTTTATGTGCACTTGTAATCCTAGCACTAGTGAGATGGAGACAGAAAAGGAAGATGCCCCTGGGGCTTGCTAGCCAACCAGCCCAGCCTACTTGGCAAGTTCCAGGCCAATGAGAGACCCTGATTCTAAAGTCATAGCGGATGGTGCCTGCATAGTCGGGGTGAGCTAGGACAGTGCCTGAGGGATGAGAGTCTGGGCTGTCCTTGGCCTCCACATGCATATGTACATGCAGGTATTGTGTATTCACACTTACAGGCTTACCTGCACAAGCACATTTAGACACACATACACAGGCAGTTGCACACACTGTATATCGACAGTTACAGGCTTACTTGCACAAATACATGTACATACACAGACAGTTTCATACACACACACATACACAGAGAGAGAGAGAGAGACAGAGAGAGAGAGAGAGAGAGACAGAGAGAGAGAGAGAGAGAGAGAGAGAGAGAGAGAGAGAGAGAGAGAGAGACAAAGACCACAAAATTATTTCATTTAGGAGCAAATGTTCACTTGTTGTGCTGACTAACTAGTCTGTAGGCAGTCTAGGGGCAGAGCCTGAGTCCCTGTATTTGACCTATATAAGTTTTATGTGTATTTTGTCCTCATTGAGGTCCGGCCTTTTCCTGAGCATGCAAATATTCATCTATCTTGTCACGGAAACTAAACCAACAGAAACTTGTTGGACATAGAATAAGGCTAACTGCCAAAGATCAAAGCCTCAAGCATCAATGGACCCATGAGGGACACACCAATCCCCTCACCCCCCCATTAGAACACAGGCCTTGCTGTCCCCAGAGATGAGCTGCCAGCTTCTTTGTGAGATTCCTTCGGCCATGTCGCCTTTGACTCCCCCACACAGTGGGTGAAGGAATAAGGAACCACTAGGCCATCCTTGCCGGCTTCTGAGGTCACTACTTGCTATAGGACAACTGACGTCTAGACATTATTGCAGCCACAGCAACAGTGACGGGCACCGTCAGCGTTCTCTCCCTGTTCACTGGGTGAGAAAAGATTTTTCATTTCATACATCATTTACAACTTGCTGCTGTGATTCTAAAAAGCCAGTGGGCTTTATCGAGTTAATGAGCAAGAAAAACATATTTGGTGAGCGTGTTAATTTTGCAAAAGTTGTGCAGAGCCCAGGACATTAGGCAATGTGCATGGGGCATCTGGGTGCTCGCGGGGAGTCCACTCCCCCAGACGCAGTCCACCCGGCTATGTGGGCACCTGGCTATTCACAAATAAGCCAGAAATGCATCTAAATTGAAACTGAATAGCAAATGTGTCTCTTGCCATCTGTATTCTCTGTGTTGTCTCCATGCAGGGACATCCAGGACCTTGGCTGAAGTCACCATGGGCCCAGTTGAGCTTCCCTTCCACATATCAGTCTTATGGCAAGAAAACGAAGCGTGTAGGTACAGCTTCAGGAAAAATCGGGTCACAGGGAGAAGAAAGTATGCAGAATTCTAGCACTGAGGACTTCTAAAATTACATAAGACAATTTCTACACCCCCCCCCAAAAAAATGATGCTGTAATAAAGGTGACAGACTAGACATTCAGGTGAAACGGCCCTGTCACAGACCAAAATAAGACACGGAGTAACACTTCAGTTATTAAAGAGTCCTTTATTCTTATTTTTACCTATCAAGGTGGCTGACACTTCAAGCTGGTTGACTACATCTCAGAATACGTCTCAGAATCAGTCCCCTCTCCCACGTCATCAGGCAGGACAGCCACTTCAGGGCCTATCTTGAGTTTCACCCTAAATGAGACGAGACATGAGAGATTGCATCCCAGCAAACAGAGGGTACTAAAGGAGCTCACATCCACAACTGATAGGCGTGTGTGGCACGGAGGGAGTGGGGGGTGTCCCCATCTCTTTTCCACACGTGGCAGCAATGTCGAATGGCATCTTATTAAAGATGGGGAGATGTGTGCCGCACTGTTAAATTACAAGTATGTGAATTGAATTGAATTTTAAATTGAAACACAGAACGACAGCCACTACTTCAGAATATCCCTCATGCCACACACAACTGACGATGGAAAAGGGTAGCATTTTAAATATGCTATAAAATTCATCTGGGGTCAATTTCTGGCCTCCTATGTGTCACAGATAAAGTACTTGGAAATACACACACACACACACACACACACACACACACACACGCTCACACTCACGCTCATGCATGCACACACATAGACACACATGTTCACATGCACAAGAGACATATGCATGCACACAGACACACACACACACACACATATACAATACATACACACACAATTCAGAATACCAACAGAAAGCTGAAATGTAAGGACAATTTGAACTAAGGAAAAGCACAGACAGCAGGCGGGTTGTGCTAGGCGGGTTGTTTTGTACTCAAGACAAAATGGAAAATAGTCTATTTCAGAAAAGATGCAAAATAAGTACCACTATTTTGGGGAAGAACATAATCATGATTTGTTGGTGAATATAAATCCAGGGAGCAGGTTTATATGCTGACGTTTAATGGTGTTCTGTGCTCCGTCTTGCCAGGGTATTGATAAGACTCTCCTTAACAAAGAGACATGGTTTCTGTACTGAGCCAAGCTCATTCCACACGCCTCATGTGCAGCTAGACTACGCGTGAGAAACGTCGTCGTTTGTAAATGGCTTTTGGAGAAATGGAGACAGGAAAGTTGAGTAGTGAGGCAGACAGCATGGAGGCTGGAGACAGTAGGCAGGCTCTCCGGAAAGCTTAAAATGCCTGCCTCAGATACATCCCTTTAGGAAGGCCCATGCAGCCTCTCTGAACCCTTACTGCATCCTTTTCTCCTCCGAAGGCCACCTCAGGCCAGGAAAAAGGCCAAGAGCATGCCCTGTATTCAAACCAAACAGAAATACACATATCCACCAACATGGTCTTCAGGCACTCAATCACTCTCTACTGAAAACACAGGGTCGGCCAGTCATGGTGGCACATACCTTTAGTCCCCATACACAGAAGGCAGAGACAAGGGTGACTATGAATTCATAGCCAATCTGGTCTTGAACATAGACTTCCAGGGCAGCCAGGGCTGCCTCAAACAAACAAATAAAAATAGTCAGGCTTGGGGACCTAGGAGACAGCCCAGTAAGTAAGAGCATTTGTGGCCCAAGCCTAAGGACCTGAACGCAAATTCTCAGCACCCAGAAAAAAGAATTAGCTAAAATGGTCATGTGCAAGGCTGTTATCTCTACTATGGGTGACAAAACAGGAGGTCCTCTGGGGCTTGCTGACTACCAGCCTAGCTTTAACTCAGTAAGACACCTTTGTATCAAGGAATAAGTTAGGGTGATGGAGAAGGACATCTGACCGTCTTCCTCTAGCCTCTGCACAAGCAGAGGGATGTACATGCATATATATACATATATACACAGACATACACATGTATGCACATGCACACATATACACACAAACACATACACATATACACATGCACACATATATACACATACATGCACACATATATATACACATACGTATATACATATACACACACATACATTCACATACATATACAAACTAACACACCTACACACACATACACATACACACACATACATACACATATGCACACAAACATATACACACATCACTAACACACATACACACATATACACATACACATATATACACACTCACACAAATACACACATATATACACACATACACACTCATACACATGCACACATATACACATGCACACTCACATACATACACACACACATACACACAACAACAACAACAATTGTTCTCAGCCTGGAATCACAGGTTCTACGACAGGTCAGACCACTCACTGAGGAAATCCCACCTTCCCCAGAAGACCCTGTGTACAGTAGAAAAGAAACAGCAATGAAAACAAATGGGAAGTCAGGTTACAAAGACTGCCTGAGAATGTTGGGCATGGAGAAGAATGTTACAGAAAGTGTATGAATCTCTCCCCTCTTCATCACCAGTGATAACAGGCAGCTCTCTAACAACTTTGGACATGCAAAGGCCATCCTGTCTAGCTGTCTGTTGGCCCTGTGTGGTGAACATGGCCTAGGCTGGACCCAGGGACCCTGCCAGGTCTGATGTCTTTCCGTGAGTCCAGGTGGAAATGGTGGCTGCTTCTAGCCCAATGGAAAAAAACAGCAGAAGCTGCTGGCTGGCCTGTGGCGTGGCCATCGCTTCACATGGGACTCCATTTTAGCAGATGAGAACAAGAGCTTGTGTTTCTGGCTCTGATACAGTCAACGGTGTTTCCTCGCTCAGAAAGAGATCCGCACACTCATTCCAGAACACTGTGGTGTCATGTCACAAGACAAAAGAGACTGCACCATCTCACCCATTAACTCACAGCTGGGGTTGACTGCATGAGATCTGTGTGAGATCTAGCCAGTCGCCATTCCAACACAGACAGGAGAGGGCCACCTGAGCTCCCACCGCTAGCCGCTAGCTGAGCAGCTATTGACAGTTGATGGCTACTAGGGGAGGGAAAGTCTGTTTTCTTTATGGGTGGTCCCTGACAGGCTGGCCATGCTACTATGCATGACCCCACCTCCATGCATGTATGGACAGTACTAGTTCAACTCAGTGGATTATAGCAAGGAGACAGCTATGTGGTGCTCTATGCCTTTACTAACCCGCAGTCTAGATGGGAGGGAGGGAGGCTTTGCAATGGCATTATGGAAACGACCAACATCCTAAATATGGAGCTGAGCCTACACATCCCTGAGAGCAGAAAACTGAGCCTACACATCCCTGAGAGCAGAAAACTGAGCCTACACATCCCTGAGAGCAGAAAACGGTCTTGGCCATTGCCAGACAGATTTACTAGCAAAGCAGTAGGTAAAATGCTGGGGAGGGGAAAGGAGATTGCCCCTACCCCAGCCCACCCCACCCCACCCCACCCCACCCAGCACAAGAAAGTGTCCACATGCTGGGTCTGAGGAGTAGAAGCCATATGTAAAGAATGGACAAAGGTTCCTAGGAACCCCAGAAATCCCTCAGCTGACAGGGTACATCAGGCGACCTCACTCTTCAGCAAAGAGGAGAATCGGGGCAACAGCCCGAGGGAGCAGGCATTAGCTGCCATGACCTCCGGGAAGGCACCCTAGCCCTGCTGACACCCATGGGACCAGAAGCAGGGGAACCAGCTGGGCCGTGCTGTGTACACACTCCTGCCACAGAACAGATGTGAAAAGAATGCATTGGTGTGTGTGTGTGTGTGTGTGTGTGTGTGTGTGTGTGTGTGTGTGTG
>OU015750.1:108101236-108111293 GCA_907169655.1 Acomys percivali
TGTGTGTGTGTGTGTGTGTGTGTGTGTGTGTGTGTGTGTGTGTGTGTTCAATGCCACTAACTCCACAATCATTTGGTTCACTGGAAACATGAAACTAATCCACTGACCTCAAAGAAATAGACTATGTTGTGAAGGGGAGGGGCCGAGCAAAGAACCCCACAGTCACAAGCCACCCCATCCTACCTACCAACCACCACATCAGCTGGAAAGGGGGCCTCTCCTGGGCTCTCTGGGGGAGCAGAATCGATTGAGTGAATATATATTAAGAGTGGGTTTATTCACCTGGCTTACATGCCATGGTTAGAGTAGTCCAAACATGGCTGCCTCGCCCTGGACAGGCTGGGAAATCTGTGGTTGTTCACTCCACGAGGCTGGGTGTGTCTCAGCACTCTGATGCTGACACGGAAGCCTGGAGGGGGTCCCTAGAGAGGAACTGATCTTCAGTCCATATTCGAAGCCCACAGAAGCAAAGGAAAGAAGCAGCAGCCACAAGAGCAGATGAACTTGTCAGGGAGGGTGAAGGCTAAGCGATCAAAGGCCCAAAGAGCTTTCCTTCTTCCTCGTCCTTGCACAGTAGGTCTCCCGATGTCAACTAAGGTGATCAAGACAATCCCCAACAGACATGCGCAGAGGCCAACAGGCATGCGCAGAGGCCAACAGACATGCGCAGAGGCCAACAGGCATGCGCAGAGGCCAACACACATGCGCAGAGGCCAACAGGCATGCACAGAGGCCAACCTGAGGTAATAATCCGTCACTGAGGCTCTTTTCTTCCAAGGTGATTGATTCCAGGTCGTGTGGAGCTGACAGTTAACGCTAAACACCCCAGGGCCTGAACAGCAGGCAGCAATTCAACCTGTCCCACGTCTTCACTGTCACATTATAACCTTGACCCCGGAAACCTGTAATATGTTAAATGTTGTGCTAAACGTTTTAAAGGTTGTTTGAAGCCACCAAGGCTATAGCTTCTTACAAAGAGCTATCTGTGACTAACATACCTTGTCATAACTACCATTCATGCTTCCTAAACTGATGTGTGTCAAGCCAGGATTGGGAAAGCAGAGGCTGCTGGGTAACGCACAGGAGTTTATGATAAGGACTAGTGCAGTTTGACTGTTGGCTGCGAATACGCAATGTCCGGTTGCACTGGCGCTTGAGACTGTGTCTCTTAAGTCCAGAACTGCCCCTTGTAGGACATCTGTCCAGAGAGCCTGAGTGCGGCTCACACAGAACAGCCTTCTTTACTGGGTTAAAGACACAGACCGAATCCTAAAGAGTACAAGAGACAGACCATCCACCCTAAACGGGTTAAACACAGCAATCAAATGAATAAACAAATGGAAAGGAATGGAGCAGTTCACGGCAAGGAGGGCTGGCAGCTCTGGGCGCCTGCTGCCCTGGCCTGTGCCCTCCTCCGTTGGCTTCATTCACTTATTGGCTCTCCTGCCCTGTGGTGAGATGACAGCCAGCACCCAAGTGTCTGCTCTGCTTTCACCATAAAAGCAAAAACAAGTCCCCCAACTGTCATCATCTTATTTGGAGGATGCCACTGCTGAGCAAGCAGGCCAGGGGAGATGACAGTGTCCCAGTGGTCTTGGCTGGGGCAGACACCCATAGCTGAGCATGGACACAGCAGGCCAAAGCAACCCTGTGTGAATGCACTGAGATACAATCCTTAAAGTCTGGAAGCTGTGCCTGGAGAAAGAAACCCAGTGCCGATGGGTGAAGCCAGCCCTCGTCTCTAAAGGCCATCTTACTGGGCTTGACGCCACACACTGCAAACAATGCTCGAAACCACCGGGTTTTCCAAAGAAAGCAATCCTGAATTGTATCCGAACTGAGTATGGTCTGGAAGGTTCCATCTGTAACGTCCAATCCTGTGGCTGAGGAGCCTGTGCCCTCTCCCCACGTCGGCATCTTTGAAATTATTTTTAAAAAGAGGAACTTTGCCTGACTATTCTCTCTTCCCAGTGGCACTGCAATGGTTATCTCTTTGCCTGCTTGCTCCATGGCTAAACAGTCACCTGTCCCTCTGTCCACTGCTTCCGACCCTTGGCAATAGACTCTGCAAATCCCCTAAAGAGAAAAGGCCAGAGGCACCAGCGTAGGCAGTGCTGTGCGCACTTTCTCTGCTCCTCAAACTTTGCTTTTCAAAAGAAAATTCTTCAAACAAAGCAGCCACAAATCCTGAGTCGGCTGAAGTTTAAAGACAAAGATACCTTTGAGTTTTCTAAACACAGTCTAAAAGAAAAAGAGATTTGTCTTTTTTTTTTTTAACTTAAAAAAATAAAAACAGATAAATTCTTTTGGTGTTAAGATACAGCCAAATGGAATTTCACTAAAAATTTTCCCCTGGGTGCTATTTGACAATAGAGACCAGGTACCAGATTTAACTCTTTTTTATCTGAAGAATTTTTTTTTAATTCTTTCCAAAAAAGACACAGACAAAAAAAAAAAAAAAAAAAAATGGATAGCCCCCTGAAAGCCTAGTAGTAAGACATTTTCAAATAAACTGTTCAGGCCATCCCATCAGACATCATTTTTGATTCAGATAATAATTTTAGTAGAAATCACTCAGACTTCCTTGAGGTAGAACAGCCACTAAATCTTTACCTCACGTCAGAGATATATTGGCCCGTTCTCCTATTTTTAGTGACCTGTGACTCTTCTAGCATAACGGAGGGAGGGTGTGTTTAATCTCTCTGTCTGCACTGCATTCACGTTATTTTCTACTACCTGGGTATAATTATCAGTGTTATTTTAATAATCAATTTCGGGATAATGGCAGGATTTGCTTCAGTTGCATTTAAATTACAATAACGCTCAATAAAGAGGAAATGAAAAAGAAAGAGAAAATATCATTGGGAGGATTAACAGAACGCTCCCACAAAAGGGACCTTTTTAATTTTCATGAGGTGATAAAGTGATAGCCTTTTGAATAGACAATTAGGCTCATAAACCTGATGCACCGCGGCCTTAATTCACAAACACACATCAGCACTAATACATTTTCAGGGCAACCGTGTGCTTAACAGGATTAGAATACGGCAACCCATTCATTATTAATAGGACTGAGCGGTGCTTTGGTCTTCATCCCCAGATAGACCAGTATTTAAATCACACGATTTAGCACAATTCCAGGAGTTTAGTTCTGTACATAAACGGCTCGGTGTTTCTCTGTCTTGTGATCCCACTTCAGCTTCAGGGAAGATAAGGACTTGGGGGACTTCTAGGCCTTGCTCCGTCCGGTGATATGTTGAGAGGGAGCTAGCCCGCCTGAAAAGGATGCTGGTTCCTCTTCGACACGAGACCGTAAGCCTCAACATGTCCCAGGCCCACTGTGTGCATGTTAGCATGCGTCATGAGGGTTCGGACAAGATCTGGTCTAAGCCTTGGGTGGAATGTACAGCGTGATGGCTTGTATCGCCATCCCACAGACAGGACATGAAAGGTTTCTCTTCCTCTGCCTTCAGGAGGGCTGCCTCTTTGGTAGGTGTGTCCAGGCAGTGTGGTCCATGAGACAAGTAACTGCAAATGCGTTTCCATTTTTATCATCAAGAGAGTGACAAGCCACATCACTTTGGCTGGGGCCATGGGATTTCCCAGGACAAAGACTTAGAAACCAGAAAATTTCCCAGCATGCAACCCAAGGAGTTGGTTGCCTGAGCAAGCCCACAGGCTTGCCAGGATTGCATGAGACTCTCAACCTCAAAAAGGTACCCTAGTTTTAGATGACAAAATTGAGGCTCAAAGGAGGCAAACACTTTGTTCTACTTCACAGCTCAGCTTGCAGAACTTGGCGTGACCCCAGGTCTCCCCAGTGTCTCTATCCCCACCATTTATTCTGCTTGGACACCTGAACACCACCCCACCTGTAGCAGCTGCTCCAGCCCCAGGCACAGCTGTAGCACGGGTCCATATACCCCACCCACCCAGGAAGTCACAGAAGGACAGCTGGGAAGTAAGCCGACCTGTGAGTGTAGCCGGGCCAAAGGTCAAGCTTGATGAGTTTGTCTCACCCTATGACACAAAAGACCCACAGAGGTCACAGCTTGCCCCTAACCTCAGGATGGACATGTGCCAACACCCACAAAGGACCTTGTGACCTCAGACAATACTGAGCCCCATAAGGTCATGCTTTCCCATCCTAGCTAAGTGCTTATCACACCACAGACCTTAAGCTTTACAGTTTAAGGAGTGTAAAAGTAGCACAGATGTCCCCCTTCCTTCCTTGAAGTGTCAACAGGATTGTGCTTACTGAAAGTCCTGGCGACCTCAGCATACAGTTTTTCTCTTTTCCTAATAAGTCATGAGCTCTGCACTTTATCAGTAAAGGAGTCCCTTTCCAGAGTCCCATTGATATTTTCAAACAGCTGCTATCATTAGCTTAGCATTGGGGTCACTGTTGGAAGGATCAAGGATTGCTTGGGCAGTCCACCCCTGGCAGAACAGGTCCCAAGTGGAACTGAGAGGGACTTGCCAGGATGCCACTGAACTCGGAGCAGCACACAGGATAAAACTTAAGGTACGGGCAGGGGGTTGCTTTTCTATTTTTCAGTTCTGGGAGTTCAAACCTAGAGCCTTACGTATGCTAGCCAATTGTTCGGCTATTAAGCCATGCATGAGCAAGCAGGCAGCTACTCGCACACACACACACACATGCACACATGCACACACACACACCAGCTCATGAATTCCTTACTTTAGGAAGTTTCCATTTATCCTCCTCTCCACAGGAACTGTGGATACCCTGAAACCATGAAAGTAAAAGGGGGCACAATTGGCCAGTCAAAAGTGGAAAGTGGGATATATACTAAAATTACTCATGGGTACCTTCCAAAATTAAACCATCCCACCCACACCAGGAGATGGTTAGTGAACAGGCTTAGCATGTTCCTGGTGTTTTCAGATAAAGATCTCAAAGTCCCCAGAAAGCTCACAAAGCCCAGGCACTTGTCTCATTCCCCCGGCACAGGCTAAGAACTGGCTTTAGTCCATAGCCTAGTTAGCCACTGTGCCTCGTAAATGTAACTGGTAAACCAGGCAAGCTGCCTACGGCAGACAGATGAGACCACACTGAAGGCCAAGTTTGAGAAAGAAAAAATAATAATATCCTAGCTCTGCTATGTCACTTGATGACCCTGCACTGCCATAACCTCACTCGTCGCATGGGGCTTATACTAAGACTTGGCTTAGAATAGGAACTGATCACAGGGGCTAGCCATCAGCCCCCCTGTGCCTTTTGCCTTGGTGTCACACACAAGCTTAGCCCAAACGCTGCAACTGTTGCATTATTCTGCTTTACATGTGCTTCTAGGGCTGGGGTGATAGCTGGAAGAGGACGCTACTTGGCTCGCACATACAAAGGCCAGAGTTCAGTCCCCAGAAGCCATGTTGAAAACCACCCCCTGTGGTGGCACACGCTGCAATCCTAGAGCTGGGGAGGTGGAATCCTGAGGGATCCCTGAGGGATGCATGGTGAATTCCAGGCCAGTGAGCTACCCTGTCCAGAGGAAAACAGGAAGTTGACAGCACTGAAGGAACAGAGCAGCAGAAGTTGTCTTCCAACCTCCCCAGGAAGACAGAGGGATGGGGGCAGGAGGAGGAAGAGGAGGAAGGGAAGAGGTGAGAAGAGATTGATTCCGCTAAGGAAGATCCATCATTGAGACTTGCCTTGGCTTGTCCATGTTCATTTCCCTGGGCATCATGATTATCAGTGTCACAATGTCACTGTCTGCCATTATCTTCCTAAAGTTAGGCCTCGCCAGTGAGCACCACTGATAAATGAAGTCGTCTACCCCAAATCCAACCGGGAAAGTGTTGATTCTTCTTGTTAGAAAAGAGCATTTGCTGTACAATGGGAATAAAACCTTTAAAATACTAAGAGCCTGAATTACCTTCCGCATTAATTATGAATAGGTAGGGACCCATTCCTCCTCTGAAATCCACAGCGCTTAAATCTCAGTGTCTTACTTTAGGTTTCTCTTGCTGCGATGAAACACCATGATCAAAAGCAAGTTGGGGAGCAAAGGGTTTAGTTGGCTTATGCTTCCATATCACTGTTCTTCATAAAGGAAGTCAGGACAGGAACCCAAAGAGGGCAGGATCCTGGAGGCAGGAGCTGATGCAGAGGCCATGGAGGGGTGCTGCTTACTGACTTGCTCCTCATGGCTTGTTCAGCTTGTTTGCTTTTTTTTGTTTGGTTGGTTTGGGTTTTTTGTTTGTTTGTTTGTTTGTTTTTTCAAGACACGGTTTCTCTGTGTTACCCTTGACTGTCCTGTAATTGTTTTGTACACCACGCTGGCCTCGAACTCACAGCAATCCACCTGCCTCTGCCTCCCGAGTGCTGGGATTAAAGGTGTGTGCCACCACACCTGGCACTGGTTTGCCTTCTTATAGAACCCAGGACCACCATGCCAGGTATGGCACCACCCACAATGGGCTGGACCCTCCACCATCAATCACTAATTAAGAAAGCACACGCCTTTAATCCCAGCATTTGGGAGGCAGAGGCAGGTGGATCGCTGTGAATTCGAGGCCAGCCTGGTCTACAAAGAGAGTCCCAGAAAGCTAAGGATACACAGAGAAACCGGGTCTCTAAAAACAAAAAAAACAAAAAAACAAAAAAAAGAGAAAGAAAGAAAAAAAAAAGAAAGAAAGAAAAGAAAAGAAAATGCCTACAGCTCGATGTTATGAAGGCACTGTCTCAGCTGCAGTTCCCTGCTCTCGGATACTCCGCAAGTGTCAGACTAGAAACTTTGTAGTTTGCAGATCGCAGGTTTTAGTAAACATGAGTCAAGCTCCCTTTCTATTTCCTGTGCCCGGTTCAGGGCCCTTGGGAGTCCTGGAGATTGAAGCTGGCTGCTACTTTTGCCTCCCTATGGAATCGGCTTTGTTCCCTTCCATAGCTATGCTGGACCTCTTTCTGAACTCTCAGCCCTGGCCTTGAGCTGAAGGTCCACACGGACTTCCAAATGTGACCTAAGCTGGACTGAGTCAGCTGGAGCCCTATCCCACAGATCCTCAAAGGGACTTTGTTTTGATACAAGGTCATTGCCGATAAAATTGGTTACTATAGAGTCACAATGTAGGGAAAGCAGTGGCCTCTCGTGGTATCTCTGCAAAGCCAACCATGTGAGAGGACCTAGAATGAGAGGACAGAAAAAAGATGGAGCCTCAGGCCTTTAATCCCAGCTCTTGGTGCGGGGGAGAGGGCAGAGGAAGGCAGATCTCTGAGTTCAAGGCCAGCCTGGTCTACAGAGCCAGTTCTAGGATAGCCAAGACTACACAGAGAAACCCTGGCAAAAAGAAGGAAGAGGAGGGAAGGGAGGGAGGGAGGGAGGGAGGGAGGGAGGGAGGGAGGGAGGGAGGAAAGAAGATGGGGCGGGCACTGGAGTGATAATACTGTTGCTGCTGCTCCTGGACGTCAAAACTCTAGATTCTAGAATGGCCTGAGCTGCCTGGTTGGTGGGACTGTATCCTAACAGCCCTGGGAAAGACGCAATGCCCTGACCCCTGGTGTCTTGTCAGCAAATGGGACCTGTGTTCACTAAGTGTGGAAGAAACATAGGCAATGTATTCCCTAGTTGTTTTCCCTCGCCTTGTGTATTTATCCTGGCCAGACCCTCTGAGTCCTGTGCCTCCACTCACAGCCTCTTCCCACCTGTCACCACATAGGCCCTATATCTCCTCTGCCACTCTGGTCTAACCTACTCCAGAATGACCCTTTCTCCTTGGAACCATGCCACTGCCCAGCTTTTTGGCCTTCTGGGGCCTCCATAACATTGCTGAGAAAATTCAAATCTGCTCCAGGCCTATGGGGACTCACACGGCGTGGCCTGTGCTGTCCTTTCTGGCTTCATCTCAGGCCACTGCAGCCTATAGTACTGATTTAACAGGGCCTTTCTATTTCTAGAAGCCTCTAACCTCCATCTGCACTTCGGCCTCTTCCCCAGAGCCTCTTCCTCAAAGAATCATTTGCTGTTTCCAGCCCTCCCTTCACACTTCCTGTTTGTCCTTCGTGGCATTTGTCACAGCTCTGAGACGCACATTTATTAGCACGGGGTTATTTGCTGTTGCTCTTTTATGCCTTTTTCCCCCGCTCACTATAGGCCCCATCTGAGCAGGAACAATATCTATTTGTTCTCCCGGCGCTGACCAGGAGCAGAACAGTGTGCCGCTCCTAGGAGGTGCTCCGTAAATATTAGCGGAATGGGCCAACCTCAATGCCTCTCTTTGTGGCACGATGAAGTATAGAGACGTGTTGGCTCTAAAATAAACACTATTAGCCTGGGCTGGGCTCTCACTCGCCTCATACCAGGAGGGCCGAGCAAGTTCAGCGCTGTAACGGAAAACTATGTCACCGGCCGCCACCTGCGGAGTCCGTGCTATTCATCTGAATGTGTTTTCTGACTGTTCTATAGCTTCTGGGGAGACGCTGGCCATGAATTCCTGCTTTAGGGTATTGCACGACAGCTTGGAAATGTTTGTCAAAGGCTTTTACTAAATCCAACAATGACAGAGAGAGAGAGGCCACAGAGACATCAGCATACTGTTATGTCCAGAGGGGCTGAGTGCATGCTCCCAAGACTGACCACTGGGCCTGCTCTCCCTCATGGTAGAGGCCTCACAGCCCTGCAGAAAAATAGTACTGAGTTCAAACCCTGATTGAGGGATAAAGCCGTGTTCCTCTAGCAGCAACTTGATCTTGTCATACATTTGGAGTTACTACCTGGATTCTCTCAAGGCCACCTCCTGGGTCGTGTGACCATTTTTAACAGTGACAAACAGAATTCAGTGGCAACCCTACACGGTTCTTGGAACAAAAGAACACCAGCCTGGTGTCATGACGGCAATTTCAATTGTCCTTTGGACGTTAAACAGATTATCTGATCTTTTCACCAACTCTCTGCCCAGCTGGTGCACATGAGTATTATACAGAAGCCAAGCAAGGATGAAGGCTCTCTTTGGTGGCAACTGATTTAACTTGTCTCTCCTGGCTTTTCTAGGCAGGGAAAACGGAGCAAAGCAAGCTGGACCCAGGGATGAGTTCATTAGCCAGAAACGCTGTTTGTCTGCTACCTTGGAGTGACCACCAGGATTTAAGTCTCATGCCACACCCACTCAGTCAGTGTAGACAGAGGTCCACGCAGCCCCTGCTGTGTTTCCATCTAAGCCAGCTCCCACACTACACTTCCTTGTTGATAAAAAGACCCTGGCACCCCTGAGAGGGTTTCCCTGGCAACAAAAACCCTGACTTAGCCAGCTGCCTCCCCAGGCCTTCCACCCTCTCAACTCAGTCCCTCTGTGTCTTCTGGTGCCTCAGATACTTCTCAGGCCTCTTATGGACTGCCTTGGTCCCCATCTCTCACCAAAATTTTTTAAATGCAACATGTGATCCCCCGTGCACTGTGGCCATGGCCAGCCAGCAGCTCACGGGGCAGCATGGAACTGTTGAAGGAAAAGCACTTGCCCAGCACTGTTCAAACTGGGAGCTCAAATCATGTAATGTGCCTTCAACACCATCATGTAGTCTGTAAAGTGAGATCAGGGACACTGAAGCACTTCTTACATACCAAAAAAGCTAAGCACAGGAACCTGGGCAAACGCATGTAAAGCATTACTCATGATGGTGTGGCTCACGGCAACCAGGTAGTACAAACATCCTGCTGTCCCTCGCCAATGGTTGAATGGACACTTCCCCTTGGTGGGGAGGCCCTGCAGGCACCCAGAGGAAGGGATTCAGGCTATCAGGATGAGACCTGATAGGCTGTGGCCATATGGTGGGAGAGAAAGGGCCCTTCTGTCAGAGGTCTAGGGGAAGGAATAGGGAATATATAAAATTATAATAAATAAAAATACATAATGGTAATCTTAAAAACCCTGTGCTAAGTCCATACAAACAGAATACTGTTAAGCCTTAAGAAGCAATGAAGAATTAACTCATGCTAGCACGTGATCTAACAGAGACCGCATCGCTCTAAACAGAAAACAGAGAGAGAGAGAGAGACAGAGAGAGAGAGAGAGAGAGAGAGAGAGAGAGAGAGAGAGAGAGAGA
>OU015750.1:108115626-108144630 GCA_907169655.1 Acomys percivali
GAGAGAGAGAGAGAGAGAGAGAGAGAGAGAGAGAGAGAGAGAGAGAGCAGCGAGAGCCACGTGACAGTTTGTCCTTTTATATGGCCCTGGGCAGGGCCACACCCCCACCCCCATGGCAGGTAAGCAATGACATCACAAGTAGGCATACTGAAGCCGAATCCTAACACGCAGTCCCCTTCCTCCCTTGTCTTGCGCCTCCTGCCACCACTCTTTTGCATATTGGCATGGACAGATGCGCCTTTCTTGGGAAGAACATCCAATCCACCAGCACCCCCAAGCACCCCCAAACATGTGACTCAAGCTAGGGCATGAACCAAACTAGGAAGAACCAGATAGAGTGTGTGACACTTGCATAATAAAACAGACCCTTCCCAAAGTTCGCACATGGACGGGACAAGCCGGCATCCTTTTGGTCTTTACATCTGCATCTGCCTTGGCCCAGGGGTTCTAATTGGACCATGGGGCTCAGACCTGGGCACTCGATGAAGGACACAGTGGCCATCCGCCCTTCAGGAGTTCTCTGCAACGGACGGTCACAGAAGAAAGTCCATAGTTCCTGACAAAGGTCAACTGGAGGGAACTTGGGGTGAGCGGTGTAAGAAACTATTTCCGAACCTCACCGCATTTTACTCACAAAACTCGCTCTGGGGGCTATCCTGCTCCCACTGCTGAGACCGTGATGACACACTCTACAAGCTTCCTACACATGCTGTCCCCTTGTTCGCACATGATCCGTGACACACAGCTGAGGAGCCCCAGCCAGGACTCCAGCCCCGCTTTTATGACTTTCAGACCCCACTTTTGCCACAGCCTAGCCAACTCAATCCATGTTAAACTCATCTCCCCACTTCCTCGATGAATGCATACCCCCAACCACAGCTAGCATTTCCTCTGTTGCACTCGGCAAGCACTTCCTTTGTGCCACCGAGACAGGTGTTTTGAGAAAAGCCAAGAGGGCACAACGTCCCAGGGCTCACATCTAAAAATTAACTGATGAGTAGCTACAGAGGAGGCCGGTAAAGTTACAAACATGGAGTCCTGAGTTCGAGCCCAAGCATCTATACTAAGAAGCCAGGCCGAGTAACCGTAGCACGGTGGGGCGGGGAGACACCCTCCTGTGTCTGCCTCCCCAAGTTGGACAGCTTAGCCTAGTCAGTGAACTCCAGGCCTATGAAAGAATCTGTCTCAAAAAATCAAAAGTGGGGAGCGCCAGAGAAGCCACACTGTGGTTGACCTCTGACCTACAAATGTATGCAAACCTACACACACACACACACAAAATAGTAGTGGTGGTGATAATCAACTTGTGCCTGGGATAAGCTGGAATTAGACTTTAGAATAAATGTGAAATTTTTTTACTATAGTTATTTTCTGGTATGTTCTGAAAAAAAATTTTTTTTGGAAATTATTCAGGTGGGAAAACAAAATACCTGCATTCTTAGCAAGGCATTCAGGCCAGACATTTCCACACTTGACTTAAGAGTTGCCGTGACATCTGACAGTCTGCGAGATCTGTCCACTTGTTCCGGCAGCTTCAACCACGCATCGAGAATGTTACCTGGGGAAGGAAGGGCGTGGTCAAGATTCCAGCTGTAATGTGTTGTACAATCACACTGTGCATTTGCGGAAACTGTATTTACTCTGGAACTATTGTGGGGGGACATAGCAGGAAGTTCAGCTTCATCTTGCCTCACATTCTAAATATTGAACGCCCTTGAACGCTCATAATTTGTAGAAAAGAAAGCCGTACTCAAAGAAGGCTGGCTGCCTCTAAAAGGATCAAGGGCAATTGCCATGGCCCGAGAGATCTTTGCCATTTCAGCTGCTCACCTTCCTGGTCTGTATTTGCTAGGAATAATGCTAGAGCTGCTTGTGCTGGGCCTTAGTCTGGGCAAGGAACAGATTCTCCAGGGACAGGAGGAGCAGAGGGCTGGTTTTCACACACCAATTCCCTGGTCTCCCACCGCAGTGTGTTACTGAGGAAGGGGAGTTTGGTCTAAAGTTGGGAAGGGGTTTAAAACAGTGCCGTGTTTTAATATCTCTGTGTTCCAGGAGTTGGGAAATGAACGCTCAGAGTTTATGCCCATCGGGGTCACTCTCCGGCCAGCTCTGAAGGAAGTTGGGAGGATGGGAGAATGCTCTTATACATCTTATTAGTCATGCAGAATTCAACTAGGCCTGATATGACATCACCATGTGGGTGGGACTACGGAATCTCAAACTGAGCATGCTCAGACCAAGCCCAACCCAACCATGACAGTTCTTTATTTCGCATTTGAAATTTTGAATCTCTTTTCTCCATCTCCCATCACCTCCTTAGTCTAGGGACCATCATCTGCCTGGACAATTACAAGACCCTCTGACCTCACTATTGACCCTTGCACCTACTTCAGTGTGCACCTCCACACTTTCAGGACACATCTGGTCACTGCCAGTATCACTCCTTCCCTTTAGGCCTCTTTTCCATGGCCTGAACCCCAACGCTTCACTGCTCCTCTCTATGTGCGGCGCTCATAGCCCTGACCTGCACTTCCCTCATCGAGGTTTGGCCTTGGACCAGTGGGCTGTGATCAAAGATGGCGCATGCCTATGGGCATTCTCAGGCTCATCCCACCAGGCTCTTTTGCCTCTGGCAAGAGAAAGGCATGACCCAGATTTGAGGGACCACTTCAGCTAAGTCCCACAATAAAGCTCTAAGGACCACGGCTGCAGATGACCCAGAAAGAAGCTATGACATGCTGCTGAAAATAGACATCTGTTACTGAGAGCCCCTGAGATCCCTGCCCCCAGCCCCCACCTCCACCCCTGCCGTGTTTGTTACACAGCATTGCCTAGTGAGTGCTAACTATCACATGGGGCTGTTTGTCACTTGTAGATCAAAATCCAAATTCCATAAACTGATACCCAAACCCTATTTTCATTTCCTTAAGTTAGCCTTGCTTCTTCACACCAGGGATCTGTTCAACTCTTCAACAACCAGCTTCTATTGTGTCAGCGACCACGTTAGACTTCTGCGTGAGAGCAGCTCCTATAAGCAAAGAGCTCCTGACCCCTTAGCCAAGCTATCACCTGCCTTTCCCCTATAGAGTACACTGGGTTTGTAGTTTGTCATCGGCTTGCCATCCTGCCTCGCTTACACTGTTCCTCGGAACTGTGATTTCCTTCCTTCCTGGCCGCCAATGTGCTCTCAGCATCTGGAAGAGTGCTTGCTAACCCTTGGACCCAAGAGCTAGTAGGTACACTGACTCATAGTAGGCCCTCAGGACATTTTGGGAACCAATAGTAAAGGACTAAACACCCTAAAAGGGAGGGGGGGTGCATGAAAAGAGAGCAACTATTAATTGCGGATGGGCTGTGTGCCCTGGTGAAATGCTTGCTGAAGAGAGTAAGCAGGTTATGGTCATACAGACGGCCCTCCTCTCCCACATCAGCCTATCCCGGCCTCTGGAGAGCGGTTAAGCCATCCCATGTTCCTGTGGTCGGTGGTCTACTCTCAGAGGGCATGGGCCACTTCAGAATGTCTGGAGGATGGCTTGGGAACACGGATCATCAGAATGACCGATTTGCTGCCCAAGGTGGACTGCTGCCCTGTGCCAAGGGATTCTCTACCTGAGACAGACAGCCTTGACCTTCCGATATGGAAAGCATTTTCCCCTGAAGAGGCAAGAGATGAGGAGAAGAAATAGTGCCCCTTTGGTCTTCATATTGGCTACCAAGAAAACTCCTGAAAGGACCAGAGGCCACCTGTCTCCCCACATTCTAAAGCTGTGCCCCCTACCTAGCTGCTACCTCCCACTGGGGATGCCCATTCTTGACCACGCCACCTTGCCCACACCAGCAACAGACATCCCAGAAACCATAGCCTAGCGTTTCCTTGTTAGATGCCACATGTCAGCTTCGTTCAGTAGCGCTGAGAGCATGGAGAGGGAACGGGAGCATGTTCCCATCTGGGCCAAGATTAAGCTCCTCTGCCCTGCAGAGTGAGACCAATGCTTGGCACAGGCTAGAGGTGGAAGGGGGCGTGTCCCTGAAACACTCATCTCAGGCAAGCCCACCCAGGGGCTGGGGAGGGCTCTTGCTGCTCTTGAGACTTAATATCTACAGCCCCCTCCAGGCTCATACTCTTAACCCCATCCCCTTCGAAAGCACAAATGACACAAAGACTGTGTCGTCGTCGGAGTGAAGGACGGATAGTTTACTTGGGTCTAGACCTTAAAGGGAAAGGATTTCAATTTGAACTAGAATTTCTCCCATCCCCGGGACCATTCTTCAGGCTGCATTGATAGCTCCGTCAAATGCGTGTACCGCAAGCAAGTTCAACGACCGAGTTCAACAGCCCCAGAAGACATAACAAAAACTAGGCATGGTGGGAGGTGCAGCGAAGAGGAAGTTTGGGGCTTATTGGGCAGCTAGACTAGCCTACTTGCTGAGCTCTAGGCCAATGAGAGATTCTGCCTCAGAAATGAGCAAAGTTTGTTTGTTTGTTCGTTCATTGCACACGCAAGCACAAACACATACACACCTCCTTTTCATGAGGTCTAAATAGGAAAAGAGATGGTATGTAAGAGGTCAGTGTTGGTCAGTGAAGGTAAAACGGGTCAGAGGTCAGAGGAAGAAAAGACTCGGGATGAAGCTCAGGTCCAACAAGGGTGGGCACCAACAAGTAGCATGCAGCCTGCACCACCAAGGTGGCATGCTTCTTCAAGAAAGCGCCTGGAGGCTGGAGGAATGGCTGAACTGTTAAGAGCACCTACTACTCTTGCAGGGGACCCAGACTTGATTCCCAGCACCCACAAAGAGGCTTAAAACTGTAACTCCGGTTCTAGGGGACCCAATGCCTTCCTCTGACCTCCATGAGCACCCAACACACACACACACACACACACACACACATACACACACACACACACACACACACACACACACATTCAAGCAAAAGACTCATATGAATAAAAATAAATGAATTGTTTTAAGAGAGAGAGTTGGCTTCCTATTTCTCCTTGGTCCCACTCAGGGACATGTCAGCGTCTTTCCTCCTTGGCAGTTGGGCCACTTTGTTTTACTAGTGTCACAGGCCAAGTCATGTCTCCACCCCTATCCTGCACCCCTTACCCTGCCCCAAGTTCTTGCTGGGAGTACTACTGTGATCCCTTAAAGAAAGGGTCTCTAGATGTAAGTTAAGATGGGCCCCCTTCCCCAAAGTGGGCTCTAACCCCATAAAAAGAGATTATCGCACAGGCACACATGGAGGGGAGGCCACGTGAGGACACAGTCTATCTGCAAGTCAAGGACTGACAGCAACCCTGCCAACACCTTGACCTCAGACTGCCAGACTCCAGAATGCTGTGAAGTTCCTGCAAAGGTGCCAAGTATTTGTCCCTGAGCTGTGACTGCCTGATCAGCGCCTATAGCTCACAACAGCGCCTGCTCCCTCCCATCATCCGTGAAGACACAGCATGAGTGAGGAGGAAGGAGAACCCTGATGCTGTCAGGATAGTAGAGTTGGGGTGGACAGCATGCAGGGAACCCCAGACAGAAATGATGACTGAAATGATTGGCTGAGGGCGTAGCTCAGTGGGCAGAGCCCCTTCCTAAGCGTGCAGAATACTGTGTGTTCTATGGCGGGTAGTCTATGAAACCGAGCCTGGAGGTGCACACTTGACAATCTTAGCACCCGAGGAGGCAGGAGGATAAGAAGTTCAAGATCTTCCTCAGCTGCAGAGTGAGTTCAAGGCCAACATGAGACATAAAAGAACACATGAGACATGGGTAGAGTGGAAACAAAAAGCTAAGAGCAAGGGGATTACAATCTGGATGTAATGTGAATAAATTATAATTTTTTTAAAAATTCAAAATAGAATACATGAGATTCTGTTTTGTTTCGTTTTTAAGGAAGAAAATGATTTTATTTTCACAAAGTTATTCTAACAGTGCTTGCTGCAGAATCACGGGTTGTTGTTTTTTTAATGTTTAAGCTCCATACTCTCTTAGATAAATAAGCCAACACTTAAGCAATATAAAAAGGGAAAAACCAACAACTAAAAATAAGCCACCTCTTTTAGCACAGCCCTAGAGCCCTGTGGATCCTCTTGCAAGGCTGGCCTCAGCTGCCACCTGCTTCTGTCCCCAGGGCGCTGGGCTCATACAGGCAAGAGTGTCATGTATCCCCCGCCCTAACTGAACTGGCTCTCCTGAGCACCTATAACCTGCCTCCCTGATTCTTCAGAGCTGCAACTCACAGGGCAAGGGGATGGCGGGGACTCGTGAGGGTCCCCCACCTCTACGCAAGAACCATGCACAGCAAGACAAAGCTACATGATACAGTCCGCAAGGATCTGAACCAGGCTGCTAAGCCAGAATAAAAGCCAGCAGGGTGGGTGCCTTCCAGAACCCCACGCCACCCTGTGAGGCTGCACAAGCTGCTGGCACACAGGAAGCTCCGTGAAGGAAGTGTCTACGGAAAGCCTCCCAGTTGCCCAGCACTGAGTCACCCTGCAAGTATGCTGAGCTGTCTCAGAGTTGCGTGCCCTCTGCCCGCTCTCCTGGCCCCGATTTCCCTTAGCTGTGGGTTATTTCTACACAATTAGAGAAATCTCCTTCCTCAAACCCAAACCCCAGTTACGCTCCTGAGCCTGACAGCCAGCGTGTCCAGTGCCTTCGATCCTGCCAGCAGCGCACCCCATCTCACCTCAACACCTCTTGCTCACCCCGCATCTCTGGACACTCAGCCCTTGCAACCAACCAGCTGCCCAGCCTCCCCAAGAAGGGAGCAGGATTGTATGGCTGGATTTCACCCTGAGTCAGAGCCATTTCAGCCCCTTAAATGTATATTTCTCACTTAATCCCAGTTCTTCACACTTGCTTTAGGATATGATTTAACATGAAATGTGAAATATTTGCTTGGTGACACTCGGGTTTGGTCTGCACACTGATTCTATGGTGCTAATCCCCGCAGAGAGCTATAATTTAAGACTGGGGTTTAACGAGAAGTGCCTTGCTCCCTGGGGAGCTCAGCCCTGGCTGCATAAAGCCTATTCAGTGGGAGAAAACAAGAGGTCCATAGCACGCAAGCAGCCAGAGTCAACACCCCAAGGGAGCCCTGTGCTTCCGGCCGTTGCAGTTCCCCATATAGCACTGAAGACTCCAAGCAGGGGCCCAAGCTTTCCCGCCGTCCCTTGCAGTGGACAGAGGGTCTTGCGCTCTTTCCCACTCATCTCTTAGGGTTTTGTTTGTTTGTTTGTTTGTTTCCTGATTTTTTTGTTTTCTGTCAGGCAGCTGAGGATTGGCTGGGAAGGCAGCTCAACACACAAGGCGCTTGCTATGCAAGCGTGGAGACCTAAGTTCAAATCCCCAGAATCTATGAAAAGGCAGGTGCAGTATGCATGTCTGCAATTCCAGCATTACTATGGTCAGACAGAAGGAGGAGATGGGAGAACTCCTAAAGCAACAAAGAGACCTAGCATCAAACAAAGAGGAAGGTAAGGACCACAGTTGAGGTTATCCAGATTGTCCTCTCACCCCAACACAAATGCTACAGTGTGTGTGTGTGTGTGTGTGTGCGTGTGTGTGTGTGTGCGTGTGCGTGTATACACATGCACACGAATACACACACATACACAAAGGGGGGCCAGGGTTGAGGCTCAGTAATGATGCACCTGACTAGCATTTACCAGGTCCTGGATTTGATCTGCAGCACTGCAAAGCATCTTTGAGTCTGATATTGGCCTTAATATATTCTCCCAGACCTAGCACTTATTTTCTGTAGTACCTGCAACGAATCACTTTGAAGTTGTCTCTATGGGTGTGGGGGTGGGGTGGGTGTGATACATGTTAGTATGTACATGTTCATGTGTGTGGATGTGGATGTATGTGCATGGAGGCCAGAGATCAACCTCAGGAATCTTCCTCAATCACTTCCCATCTTGTAATTTGGAGAGAGGGTCCCTCACTGAACCCGGAGCTCACCGATTCAGCCAGACTTCTCGACTAGCAAGCCTCCCAGGGACCCCCCCCCCCCCCCCCGGTCTCTGCCTGCCATGATGGAGCTGTGGACAGAGCTGGCTTCTGTCATGTGGGTAAACCCAAGCTGAAGTTCTCATGCTTGTGTGGCAAGTACTTTTCCAACTAGGCCATCCCCACACGCCCCATTCTAAACCTTCATCACGAGGAATGTGACATGCTGTGCCCCCTGAAACGGGACAACAGCAGCCCTTAATTTGTAAGGTTTGATAAGAATTAATCAGGGGACCATCTGAGGAAAGGCGATGACAGAAGGGAAGTGACTGACCAACGGAAGTTGCTAGAGCATCTTTATCATTATTTCTGTAGAATGTTCTTACAGTAATGAAAGAAGGTAATGAG
This sequence comes from Acomys percivali, assembly GCA_907169655.1. Lineage (NCBI taxonomy): Eukaryota > Metazoa > Chordata > Mammalia > Rodentia > Muridae > Acomys > Acomys percivali. The sequence continues at coordinate 108,123,988 of OU015750.1, forward strand.
TAGTCCTGTGGTTATGGTAAAGCTAAAAAAGTCAGCTAACATGATATTCATTGTACGGGCAGAAAAATAAAGATCATAAGAGATTTGTTCACTTGTACATATGAGTGTGAAACATGAAGCCCTAGACTGGCCATTCCTCATCCTTAGGCCCAGCTATGACCTGTTGTTCATGTCCTTGAAAAAACACCCAGAGGCTATAAAGTGGTGATAGTAGCAAGGTCTCCAATAAGTCTTCTCTTCGTTTCTGCTGGGGACACCAAGGCTCATGCACGCGGACCTGTGGCGGTGGGGATTCAGGTGAGCCAGCCCGAGGACATGAGTGTGTGAGAGCTGGCCCTGCACTTTGTCTGCCCTGGGGTGGTATGGGCATGGGAGGGATGCCTCCCTTTTGCCCCTCACCACCTGGGGCAGGCAGGAGAGCAAGGCCCAGGGTCATGAGAATTGGAGAGCTGGCCCTGGCCCTCATCAGCTGTAGCACTTGGGAGATTGGGCTCTGCACCTTGCCTGGACAGCCCAGCAGAGCTGGCCCTGGTGGCAGGGGCACCAGTGAGCTGGTCCCCAGGGGTGTGAAAGCAGGAGAGCTGGTCCTATCCCTTGGCAGCTGCAACATTAAGTGAGCGATGCTAGAGAGCTTGCCCTACTAGTGTGGGTGAAGAAGAGCTGCCAGACTGACCAACTCAGCTACCACCCAGGCCCAGATCCACGGCTTTGAGTTGTCCCACCTCAGCATCTACCCCATCTATGAACTGCTGGGGCATGTGAAGAGGATGCTCCTGCAGATCCAAAGCTGCAGCATCTCCATGACACAGGGTAACAACAGATCCAAGAAAGCTCCAAATGAAGATCCAGTATTGATAGCGTAGCAGAAGCCAGAGGCCTCGGAACAGACCAATGACTCGTTGCAATGAACATTTGCAAGAAAAGATCTTGGGACAAAAGGGTGTATTGTCATGTTAACACACCGTGACACACTGCAGCTTCCACAATGAGTGCTCATTTACTTGTTTGTTTGTTTGTTTTTCTTTTTTGTGGGGGAGGTTGCAAAGGCAGAGGGCAGATATAAAGAGATAGGGGGATAGGTGGGATTGGGGTGCATAATGTAAAATTCATAAAGAATTTCACAAAACAAGGTTAAAAAAATAATGAGGCCAAAAACCAATCAATAAAAATAAGAGAATGGAAGGAAATGAAGAAATCAAGATGGTAAAATTATGCAGCATCGGATGGAACTAACTACGACTAATATGTTCAAGAAAATTAATGAGAATATGGACAATTTCAGCTGAGAACAAGAAACTACAACACGAAAAATAAGCAGATTTTTTTTTTTTTTTTACGGAAAAGTAATTAAAATCCGAGATTTTGTAACAGGTTTAATGGCAGATTCAAGTGGCTAAAGAGAGGTTTAGTAAAATGGAAGATGGTTGATAGGAAAATATCCAGAAAACTACAGAAGTACAGAGGCCTAAAAGCACCAAGGGAAGAAAAGTTTGAGATAAAGCACAAAGGGTAGAGGACAGCACAGAAAGGCCAAGTGTTTGCCACTGAAGGAGAAGAGTGAGGCAGGCAGCTGAGAGGTGAGTTTGTAGACTTCGCCAGGCTGGGTCCACTTCCACTGGTTTTATTCCCATGTCTAGACGGGGAGTTGTGAGTTACCAGCGACATCTGGTGCCAGACTCACAGGGCAGAAGTAACTGCTGTACTGCCCACATCCCTCTACACTCAGAAGGTAGGCGCACGTCACGGGATGTTCTCAATACTCAAGTCGTTTCTCACCCACTGTGTGGCTTGTTGTAAAGCACCAGCCGGCTCCTGTCAGTTTTTCTTTCCTAGTGTCCTCAACCCTCGGGTAAGGTGATTTCTTTTAACTCCATATTGGAGGATGTGAGCTTCTGCTGTAAGACCTTGCCACCAAAGACAAAATTTTGGAGGCAATCAGAGATGTCAAAAGCTGTCACTGTCCTGGTCTAATTTCTGTTGCTGTGATTTAAAAAAAAAAAAAAAAAAAATTCTGACCCAAAGAAACTTGGAAAGAAAGGGATTTGTCTGTTTACAATTTCCATATCATAGCCCATCATTGAGGGAACAGAGCAGGAACTCAGGGCTGGAAGCTGGAGTCAAAGGGGAGCAGAGCCACAGAAGAATGCTGCACATCACGGGCTTGCTGCCCTGGCACACTCATTGTGCTTTCTTAGCTAGCCCAGTACTTCCTGCTGAGGGGTGCTTCGCCCTCAGTGAGTTGGACCCTTCCACATCAACTGCTAACCAAGAAAACGCACCACACGCTTGCCTGCAGGCCAATCTGACGGAGGCAACTTCTTAGCTGAGGTTTCCTCTTCCAAGATGACCCTAATTTGTATCAACTTGACAAGAAAACAAGCCAGCATGTGACCCATCCATGCAGGTATCCATTGTCTGGTCTGGTCTGTCTGTCTTGTTGACTGTGGCTCCCCTGGAGCACTGAGCCAGCCCAGGGATTTACATAACTGAACACATGTGACGAGTCTGTGAGTCCGTCTGTGTGCACACGTGTGTCAACGCAGCTCCTGCTGTCCTGGTTCTGTGTCTGGACCACCCGCTCCTGACTGACAGAGGTGGTTTTTAAAGAGATGGTGGCTGATACTGTTCCTCAGCTTACAGGTTATAGATTCGATCCCCAAGTTTAAAGTTATAAAGAAGACTACATCTTAGAAAAACTGCTGGAAACCAAAAGCAAATCATGCACATGGAAAAATCAGACAATGTTACACAACGCTGGAGAAGAAACCGGCTACAGATCCTTCGGTTGTTTGCCAGGAAGAATGCAAAATAGACGTAAGTCGGCAAAGTAGATAAAACAGTAGGGTGCGACCCTGCTGTTTATAGGAAGCCAAAGAAAAATTTAAAGAAAAAAAAGACATGCCATGCAAGCACTGATCAAGAGAAGAACAGTATTGGCGTGTCAATCTCAGGCTAAAGAGAACCTTAGAGCAAGTGATGTCACGTCCCGTAATAGTAACGGGGTCCACTCTCTAAGAGGACCACACAGCTCTAAAAATGTATTCATCCCACAGCAAAAACGTCAAATCACACAAAGCAAATTCCAACCAACTCAAAAGAGAAACCAATAAATCTGCCATTCTTATTGGGGACTCTAATGTTGTCTTAGCAATCATCAAAAAAAAAAAAATCAAAGATAAAGCTGATATAAACCTAAATATACTATCAATCAAATTGATCTGATTTATATTAACAAAACATCTGACCAAAAACAAGATTTATGTAACATAGGACATACACTGCAATATGCCATGTTTGTACAAAAAAAAAAAAAAAAAAAAACCTTAAATTTAAAAGAAAATAAATCTACAAAGTATATACAAAAGCAGAAGCAAATTAGAGATCAGTAACAGAAATATCTCTGGAGAGTAACACACTTCTAAATAATCTGTGATTCAAATACAGGATCTTGAGAAAATTAGAAAATCTTTTAAATTGAGAGAGAATGAAAACATCCCATATCAAAACATAATCAGTGTGTCATAAGAAAATTTATAGCATTAGATGCTTATGTTAGGTTTAAAGAATGCTCTCAAATCAGGAATTGAATAACTACCTTACAAAATGGACAAGAAATCAAATTAAACCCAACATGAGCAAGCAGAAGGAAATAATAAGCAGGGCCAGCAGAACGGGAAACAGAGAAATGAAGGCTTCACAGAGACATCCTCCAAAGCACAGGACCAGACCAAACTCACCCTCCCCACACTCACACTTCAGCAGCTTACTCAAACAAGCCCTGAGAAAAAGTCATGATGGATTAGTTTCTCGTCGCTGCTATAACAGATTAACACAGCTTCTAACAACAGCCACTCGTTGTTATTTTTGGGTGTTGCGTCCCACAGACCCATAGACAAGGTGTCTGCAGGGCTGCGCAGCCTTCTGGAGGCTCCATGAGAGCAGGCCCCACCCAGATAGCTGGAGTCCCTCCCTAGATCGGGCCCGCTCCATCTTCAACTCCAGCTGTGTTGGGATGCGTCTTTCTCAAGCCATCCTTTCTCGGGTCTCCTCCATCACCCTCATGAGTTCCCTGGGCCCACTCCAGAATTCCTTCTAGGATCTAACTCTCTTCTGTCATATCACCCAACACCTTCACAATGTCCGAAAGTTACAATGTAGACATCTTGAGTTTCTGGGGATGCCCATAAAACTTGTCTAACATAAAGTAGTAGTAGTAGCAATAAAGAAAATGGTCACTACACAAGTAAACATAAAAATGTTACTTTTAAATAACAATGACATTTCATCCATTTTTCTAAAAGAGAATTATATGAGAAGAATGCCACAGAAAGTAGAACCAGGTATGAACAAAGATAACCTCTTTTCATTGGTTGGTTTTATTTTTTTGTGGCATTTTCGTTTGTTTGTTTGTTTGTTTGTTTGTGTTTGCTTTGTTTTTGGTCTTTTTTGAGACAGAGTCTCACTATGTAGCTTTGGCTGTCCTGGAATTCGCTATGTAGACCAGGCTATCCTTGAACTCAAACTCACAGAGAGCCACCTGCCTCTGCCTTCCAAATGCTGGGATTAGAGGTGTGCGCCACATTGCGGGGCTCACGGATCAAGCACAGTGGGGAAAGAAAGGCACTGTGGTACTAGCACATCAAATGCTGCCCCAACGCCTCAGCCCCAGTGGCCAGTAAAGGGATTTCTAATTAAATGGCCAGCTGAGGGAAGACATGCGATCATTTCTAAAATCAAAACAACGGGCAAGAAAGGGGATAGAAAGGAGCAGGGGCAGCACACAGAAAAAAAGCTGTTAGAGTGCTTGTCTGGTGACTCCACGGCTCAGAAACCATAAACAAATAACACAGGCTCACAGAGGGAGGGGCTATCCTGAAGCCCAGCCTCCTGCTCGCTGCAGCCCCAGACACCTCTAGAGTGCTCCCTCCTTCCCCTGCAATCACGTGGCCTCCTTCTGGGTCCGGAAGCACGCCCAGCTCCACAGCGCCACAGCTTCCCCTGGCCAGCTACACTTGTTTCTACAATTCTGCGTTGTGAACATGTACAGATTCGCCAACAAGATTTGCTTCTGTTTTAAATGACCACACATAAACGCTCCTGCCTGAGCCAGTGTGGGTTTGCAGAGGGAGGATGCTTGGAGGATAGCAGTGGCACCCAGAAATGCATTGCAAAGAGCATGAACGTACACATCTGAAGAGAAGGGACTGGTTCCAGGCACGGACAGAATCCATAGAAACATCCCACGCACAGCCACAAAATACTTGTGCCAGGGCCAACTAATCTGCAGCGGTTCAAACTCAAGGGGACCTGATTTTGCTCTCAGGATGAAAATGGGGGTTGGGGAGGGAAGGAAGGAAGGAAGGAAGGAAGGAAGGAAGGAAGGAAGGAAGGAAGGAAGGAAGGAAGGAAGGAAGGAAGGAAGGAAAAGAGAAAGGGAAGGGGAGGGGAGGAGTAAGAAAGAATGTGGCTTTGCCTACTCAGTGAAGATGTCAACAGAAGAGCCCAGTGGCTAATGGCTTCAGGGGTGAGTGACGCACACACACTTTCCTCATTTGGCTATTCATTTCTACCATCTAAATCATAGCAAAGAGAAGGAATGGGATGCTTATAGTCAAGACGGCTGGCAGAAAGAAGCCTGGAGCGCTGAAAGGGCCAACGGCAGATACCTTTAGGGCTCGTGGTACCCTGCCCTGACTCGCAGCCCGCTCCCCGCCCCCAATACACTAGGTATGACATAATGTGAATCTCTCGGCTGAGCACTTGTTGATCTATTCATTACTGCAACCAAACTTAAGAGAGGGGCTATGGTGGCTGCTGGTCTGAGAGAGCCCCTCGCAGCTAGGAAAGCAGGGCAGCGGGAGCACCAGCTGAGGCTCCTCACACCTCACCAAGTCGGGAAGCAAGGACTGACGGGGCTGACGGTCAGTTGGCTTTTTTCTTCCCGTTTTGTACAGTATGGGCACGGGCCCACACATGTCATGTCTTGGAGGGGGAATCTCAATATTTCAATTAACCCTTTCAGGTCCAGAAGTTTGTCTCCTCCCGAGAAATTCTAAATCCAAGGAAGTTCACACTCAAAATTAGCCAAAATATACCTTTTCTCTCCCCCTTCTCTCTCTCTCTCTCTCTCTCTCTCTCTCTCTCTCTCTCTCTCTCCCCCCCTCCTTCCTCCTTCCCTACTTCCCCCTCCCTCCTCCCGCCTCCCCCCTCCATGTATGTGGTATGTGTATGTGTGCACACACACGTACATGGTATACATTCCTGTACTTGCACATACATGAAGCACTGTGGATATTACAAAACAGCTCCCAGAGGCAATGCCTTGCTTTTCCATTTATGTAAGTCCCAGAGAGTGAACTCAGGTCACCAGGCTTGCATGACAAGCATTTTAACCTACTGAGCCATCTCAAGCACCTCAACTCTCCATTTAATGAGCTTTCCAACAAACCTTTTTTAAATTTTTGCCATATCTACTGTGTTATTAGGTAAAATACATGACATTGGTACCTTTGCCATAGAAAATAAGAAGCAAAGGAATTCTCCAGCAACACCTCGTCCACTAGTGATGTCTCCTGTTGACTCTACCGAGCCTCGTCCACTAGTGATGCCTGCTGTTGACTCCACCAATGCATCTTAAGAGCCACTGCGAACTAGACCCTGCTGGGATCTGAGACAACAAGGATTAAGGAGAGCCGGCCCTGAATCTTCCAACAGTTGTTACTGACAATAGCTTCAGCACACAGTGATGACAAACGCCACTCAGAGGCTGTGTGGGAGGACACTGGTCATCAGCTGTAGCCACCAACCAGAAGCCTAACTAAGCCCCAAGTCTATTTTTCCTATAACAAACACCTTAACCCTTTCTCCTTATACTCCTGTCAGAAACCATTTCAAATGCCCTGTAGAACTCTGCCACAGTGCTGGAGGAGAGGCAAACGGTCCAGCCAATTTGCAAAACTGCCTTGCACTTTCTTTATAAGTGGCATGTGCACTTGCTATGCTATCCAGCAACTCTACTCCTAGATTTTTATCAACAGTAATGAAAACCTATGATCACACAAAAAACTATACTCAAATACAGGTAGCAACTGGGTTTATTGCCCCCAAAATAGTAAGGAATTCAGAGGCCCAGCAGCCACTGGTCAGATAAATTGTGGCAATCCAAACAGCAGAATACAACACATGAATAAAAATGGACAACTCTCACTAGATACACATAACTAAAAGAAACCACACAGTCAATTTTAAGTGGAAAAAAAAAAAAAAAGGTTACTTAAGTTTATAAAACAGTTCAAATTTGAAATCACTGGGGACTCAAACATTAGAATTGGAAATGGATAATGACCAACAATTCAACTGGACGTTGAGTCAATCAATGCTTGCCTTATGATCGATGCTGTCAGGGTTTACCTATTATTACACACTCATACTGACAAGGGGACAGCGCAGCGCCTGCCAAATTACACTGATATGAAATAATTCACGTTGTAATATTATTATGGTACCAATCTTAAGTGTCTCTCAAGTAGCTCGAATCTGGACTGGCCTTCAGGTATTTCTGGCTAAATAACATCAATGGAAGCAAAGTATCAAAGTGCCAGGAGCCCACGACCAAGCCTTTAATTCCTTTGCTCTGTAGAGGGTACAATTTTAAGCAAAAGTTATTACACGCTAAAATATAAATGGCAGAGGGAGTATGGTACAAATGAAATGGTTGAACGCAGGACCTCATATACATGGCAAGCACTTTCCACAGACTGATAGCCCTAGCCTTTGCTGTTGCTGTTGTTGCTACTGTATGTTGAGCAGAGTCCTGCCGAGATGCTTGTGACAGTCTCATCTCAAACTCACCGTGCAGGAGCAAGTTCACCTTGAACTCCTGATCTTCCTGTGTGGCTGAGTTTGTGCTGCCAGGGTCAGACTAGGTTTTTCAAATGTCTGTATAATCTTGAGCCCTCCCACTAGCGGGGAAATACCGACCTTAGGAGATGGAGATGGACAATTCAGGGGACTTTGGCCTGGCTGTGGTCCAGGCTGGGAGAGAGTGAACTCTCATTTCTTTTCATTCACTCTTTAGAGAAGAGAGGGGTTCGGGGGCGTCTGGCCTTTAGAGGCATAAGTAGGCAGGGCAGCTCTGCTCTACTGAACCAGAGGTCCCTACGCAGGCACATTCTCTAAGAGCCATCTGAAGAAAAAAGCATTGGTCGGAGTGTTCCCCTGTGACGGGCCCTGAGCATCTTTGGGTAAGGGAATCCTAGATGTTGGTACAGGGGGATAAGAATGATGGCAGTTTACTTCACTTGTCCCCAAAAAAGAATTGGGACACAGTAACAGCAGAGGTTCTTGGGAATTTTCAGAGAGCTCAGTAGTATCAATTAATTGCATTTTGCAATGAACAAAATATTGATGAGCAAAACTTATTAATAATAAGAGTTCTAGGCATACAAGTGCCATTTTTTAAATGTTACTATAAACTGAGAATGGAGAAGTAAACATGTCTTTATGGGGTGCGTTTTTGTTTGTTTGTTTGTTTTTTTGCTACTGCCTTACTCCAAGTGATTTTCTGAATAGGAAACTCAGCACCTCCACCCGGATTCATATCACTCAGGGACCCTGACTGTGTCAGATTCACCCGAAAGGTGCAGCCCCAACCCTCATTTACTAGGAAGCAGGGGCCCCAGATATCCATAGCCTAGCGATCCACAGAGAGAGCATAGTCTTCCTGGGTGAGCCTATGCAGATCCCATGGGTCTGAACCACACCGAGGTATAACACGGACATTTATCCCAAGCCTACCAAGTAGAGGCTAAAGGCGGACATGGGACAACCAAAGCAATGTTGCTACAAACATTGGAATGAAAAGAAATGTTTTTAAAATTATAAAAGTATAATTCTGAAAAAAAGGTTCCTGTGGAAAGATTTGTCCAAAACTATGCTAATACTCATCATTTTACATTTAACCAAGTAGAGAACTTTTAAAAAACATATTACTACATCAGAGAAGTCAAGTTAACTAACAAGAGGTTCATTTGTAAACAGGAAACCTGCCTTTGTATCATCAAGATGGCTCCCTACAAGAAGACCCCTGCTGACAAGCCTGACAGCTAAGTTCTTGAGTTTGGTCCCCAATCCCCATATGTCAGCAAAAGATAATAGTTTCCTGAAAGTTGTCCTCTGACCTCCATACTTGCACCATGACACACGTTCACACATGTGACACACAGAGGGAAAATCTGAATTTCCACAATAGAAACATTGTTCATTTATTTTGCAACTGTGTCTATGGCTTTAATTGGGGTGTTGGGAACTGTCTTCTGAGATCCCCACTTTTCCCAGCTACACAGACATTGGTCTCCCCTAATCGACCCTCATCCCGGTGCCCTTTCCACCAAGCCAGGATGAGGCAGCACTCTACCTCAGTGCCCTAGGTGTAAACAAGCCTGAAGTTGTCCCAAATTCTACTGTCACTTACAATATTGCTTTAATATTCACTTTTACTGTACTGTGTGCCAAGTAGGATGCTTATAGTTTCCCTCAAAACAACAGTAGGAAAAAAATATGCAAGGCATCAAAGACATATTTTGTCCTACTTTTGTGTGCTATACTTTTGCCAGGAGCTGGCCATGGTGGAGCTGCCAAGCATGCCTACCTTTCATAGGAAAACAAATAGATGATAAATTACACTGTGTCTCCAGACTATGACACTCAGCAGTAAAAACCTATTGTAAGTGGATGCTATACCATGGATGAATCTAGACATATCCTATATGATTGAAAAAAAATTAAAGTGAGATGGTAAAATTAAAGCTGGTCCTGATGACCCCTTGAGGAAGGAAAGATAGGAGAAAAATCACTCAAGTTAGCATCAACATTCTTGTGTCAGCATCCTACCACTAAAATGTCCAAGGAAATTATGTTTTATTAAATTTTATTTGGGGTGTATATGTATGTGTGTGTATGTGTGTTCCCATGTGCATGCATGTATGCCATAGTGTACCTGTAGGGACTAACAGACAGCTCATGGGAGTTGATTCTCTTCTTCCCTTCTACCATGTATGATTTCTACCATGCTGGACTTGGGTCATTAGGATTTTTGACAAGTGCCCTTTCCCACTGAAATACATACATACACACACACACACACACACACACACACACACACACACACACACACATTTTTTAAAGTTTTTGAATGTTCTGGCCCAACGTCAGAGGAGGCCATCACTCTAGGCTGGCTTTGGCTGGGCAGCTCATGCAGAGGCAGGTAAGTGCACATGGAGGAAGCATAAGGCAGGGCCAGCTGCTTACCTCATGGCCAGGAAGCAAAGAAGGAAAGATGCCAGCATCACACAATCCCTTTTAGTATCCCCCGGGGGTTCACAGACCTCCCCCAATCTACCTTCCAAAAGTTCTATGACCTCCAATCCTACCACTCTAGGAACCAAGTCTCTACTAACACGTGGGCCTCTGGGGATCCCGTTCCAGAAAACGTAATTACCCCTCAATCCAGTCCTGTGCCCTGGGGTCCAGCCTGAGGGATAAAAGACCCACCATTGCAAGTCTGCCAAGGAAGCTAGTGCCTGCAGGCTCCTGGGCCCCCAAGGATCCGCTTCACCACAAGGACTCTATAAAGACAGACATGAGGCATTGCAAGAAGGACAAGCCATGAAGCTGGAGTCTTCAGTTTGAAGAAGAATAAAAAAAAGTTCTAGAACCAAAATAGCCATCCTCCCATTGAGTACACTAACTCATGTTATCCGCTTTTGACTGGAAGTCTGGGCTATCCCTAGGGATGCCTTAGTTCTCACGCTGGTAAAGTAAATAAAATAAATTTTATAGGACTCATTTCTAAAGGAACAAGAGAACTATATTAGCAGATTGACAGTATTCACAGGTTAATTAGGAAATCTGTTAGGCTGTGGAGAGACTTGGAATATTTTAATTTAGATTGACATTCCTCAAGATATAGGTATCAATGGTGTTCATTCAGTAGCTGAGAGACTTCTCCAAGCCTCTGAAAGACGGGTGTCTAGCAAGAGCATGCAGTCAAGTAGCTTACAAAATGTGTTTGCAAACCAGAGCTACATCTTTGGGAAAGTATTCAGGAAGTGAACTGATACCCCCTTGAGATAAAAAGAAAGATTAAAACGAGGGGGCTGTTACACTGATATGAAACCAGCTTGAAAAGAATTGTCTAGCTTGGCTCCCACTGTGGCTAACACTGCAGCGGGGAGGGGAGGGTCAGAAAAGCCTCTCAATTGTTTACTATGTTAGCTATTGGACTGATGTCTAAAAGTCAGATAAAAAGAATAGGTTTTGACAGGAACACTGAAAAATGTCTCTGCAAGGTCTCTCAAAAATTATTTCAGAAATAGTGGCATCTCTCCTTGGAGTCTTTACACCTCCCACCACTTCACTTGGCTTTCTAGCAACTACACACTGAAAGCGCGTCTTACCCAGCATTGCAGATGAGAGCTACCAAGACTAAGTACCCAGACAAAGTCATACAGGCAGGGAACGATCTACCTTAGACTGCAAGGCGTCTTGGCCTGGAAGCCACCATCCATTACCAGACTGCCATGGTGTAAGAGCGAGAAGCATCTAAGAGGTGCGTCTCTGCCTGGACTGGTGTGACGAGAAGCCATGGAGTGTGTGTTCAAATGGATACTCACCGGGGTTCTTGTTTTCCTCCAGGCTCCTGTCTCAGTGGAGCCTGGTGCTCCCTTAGGTAAAGTCATTCTTCTTCAGTGTCTTTGGACCGAAGAATGTTTGCTTGTGGTCTAGAGTGAAGGAAACTTGCTTTACTATGGGAGAGGGGGAGGATCTAGGGTCAAGAAGGGTTCTACTTACTTCTTTGGAAGACTTTGACCTTTGACTTTTGACCTGCTCAGCCATACCCGCCCCTCTAAGGGCCCCCACCCTGACTCCATGGTCCTCATTGCTCCAGTTCCTGGAGCTTCCTAGGATCTATTAGTCATGCAGCCTGTGTCTGTTTCTTCTTTGGGTGGATCAGCTTTAGCTTTAGCCTGTTTGAGAACTCTGTGGCCATATCCACTTACTGTTGAACTCTACACCGCAGTAGCTATCCTGAACCTGATCTCCTGTTCTCTGTGTCCTTGTAAGCCTATGGATTTTTTTTTATTCTACTATCTCCATCTTATACAATTGCTGGAGAATACAGCTATAAATATATTTGTTCAACCCACCACACTTGATGCTTTGGAAACAAAAACATTGTTTATGGACAAGAAAAGTGTATGCCTAAGCTTTGGTGTGAGCTAAGCCTTTATACAACACCAACTTTCAATGTGCAAAACATGAGGGCCCATGAGCTCTCAACCCAAGTAGGAGAGCCGCAGCCTGGCTGCAAATGCTTTTATGGATGTATCTGTCTACAAGCTCCCTTTGAAAACTTGGAAAAAGAGAAATGGGAAAAACTAGCCTCGGCCATCCTCAATTGTTCCTGCCTCCGGGAAGCAAGGCCATCATCCGCAATATGAGTTAAGTCATTTTCACAAAGCTTAGACACAGCTGTTTCAGGACAAGATTATGAAATGGTGCAGCCTACTAAATTGTACCATCTCCAATGCTCTGGATATTTTGTAACTTTTAAATTTTGGAGCCGTACAATAGGGAAATAATATTTCACTGGAAAAGAGAATGGGTGTAGTTTCTGGCTGTCCTCCATTAACGCCAAAGTCATGTTAACCACTCAGGTTGTGTGGGTTGCATTTGCATATACCAAAAGAGAGACTGTGATTGATTTCTGACACTAACTGTATGTGTGATTGCAGCACCTGACCTTGCACCCTGGTGTGAACACAGACAAGGAGTGGGAAGACTTAAACAGACCACAATCATACAGCCAAACTCCCTGGCTTCCCAGCTCACAGCCACTGAAATAGCTGTAGCACTAGCAGTCCTGAGATGCCGCCTCCTCTTCTCTCCTCTGTCATAGGAGACCCTTGAAGAACCTCCTTCTGAAAGCATCTTAGGAGCTTCCTCTTCACTCACCTTCACTCCTTCCTTCATTTAGAATTATATAAGGTCTATACTATCCCAGTTCCAAATAAGATATTCATTACTATATAATCAAGACTGTGCATAGCAGGTGAGGACATTCTGTGAAATTTAAACCTCATGCTTTCTGGTTTGTGCTCACTGCTTAGTGATATTTTCATGAGAGAATAGAGAAATCCCGCCTCTCAGAGCCTCGTAGGAAGAAGGGAAAGTGCCCAGTGGATTTCATCACTGCCAATCACCTCAAGAATGAAAGAGAAGTGAGGAAAGATACTCGTATCTTACGGCACCAGGGAAATGCAAACTAAAGTTATAATTAAATGCCACCACACACCTATTAGAATGCCAAAATCCAAGACAGTAGCCCACCAAATCCTGGCCATGCTGTGGAGTGCTGGGGACACACATTCATAGCTAGCTGGAATACAACCAGTGCAGCCACTTCACCAGGCAATCTGCCAGCTCCTTACCAACCAACACACTCCTATCATAGGATCCACAACTATGCTCCTTGGCCTTGTCCAGATGAGTTGAAAATTTGTCCCCACACAAAAGCCTGCAACAGGAACTTTATGAAGAATTTCACCAATTTGGAATCTACGAAGATACACTTCAGTTGTTGTATAGATAAACTGTGGTAGCTCTAGATAATTGGGTATAATTCACTGTGACTATAAGTTATCAAGCCATGAAAAGATGCAGTGGGATGTCAAGTGCAGATTGCAAGGTGGAGAAACCAATCTGAAATGTCTGCATACTTTGATTTTATTCTATGTTATCCTTTGGGAAAATCTAAATCAAGATGTCAAGGGGTTGGGGAAGAGGAAAGAAGTAACTGACAGAGCACAAGACATTTCCAGAGCAGTGAAACTTACTCTTTACAATATTACGATGGTAGACACACACCACCAGATATTTATAGAGACACATGCTTGGCAGTGCACCTACTAATGTATATGGTGTACCTAAGGTAAATGGACTTTTGAGAGACAAGGTCACAGGTTTTAACAGATGGATCAGAAATGCTGTCCTGTGTAAAGCCATGGGTGCACAAGAGCTCTATAATGTCTGCTCAGTCTTGTTATAAACATGGAACTATAAAAGAACAGCAGAGAGAAGGGGAGGGAGGGAAAGAGGAAGCAAGGGAGGGAAGAGGGAAGGAGAGAAAGAGAAAAAGAGGTGGGGGGAGAATGAATCGGGTCTTCTTGTTGCATTTAAGTAGTGTTAAGAGTCTAGTCACAGAACTTAACCAACCTTCATCTCCTTTTCATTCTCCTAAGGAGAGGTCATCACTGTTCACACTGTTTTGAAAAGAGATGAATGACAGTAAGGAATGGAAAGAGGGAAGGATAGGGAGAGTCCTGGAGGAAGAAAGGAAGGAAAGTTGGAAGGAAAGGAATTAGATGTGTCAGTTACTTGTGTATTGCAATGACAAAATACTTGGCAAAAATAGCTTAAAAGGAAGAAAGGTTTGGCTCACAGTTTCAAATGTCCCAGTCCGTAACAGCCTGGCTCCTTTGCTCTGGTGAAGCCAAGGATCATGATCTAGAGGTGCAAAACAGATGCTCACCTCGTGGCAGTTGGGACACAGAGATGGACAGAGAGAAGTCAGGACCAACTATACATGCCCAGCAATACACTGTGTGTCGATTAGGCCCATGCCCAATCACCTACTGCCCCCTCAATGACGTTATCAAATTACGAATTCATCGATGAATTAGCCTACTGATTAGATACATGCACCTACACACACACACACACACACACACACACACACACACACACGTAACCTTGAACACAAACATGCACACACATATATACATATGCCCCCCAAAAAATAGATTGTGGTTTCTCTCACACTTTCTACGTGTTGAGTGCCTCAGTTCCCCTTTTGTGAGCTCTCACCTCATTAACTCAGACATACCCAGGGCAACCCTTTGTATTAACTCAAAACTCAACTGATTGACAAATACCTTAATAATAAGCCCATCCTCCCTTGCCATGTAATATAGTGTAGCCACAGGAAGTGACAACCCAGATTTTATTGGCCAAAAACAACTCACTATTTCAGCAAACATAGGAGGAGAAGGAATTACACAAAGCTGTGATTCACCAAGGGCCACCTTATGGTGTGTCCAGGTTTTCTTCAGTGGGAAAGAAATTGGAGTTGCTGGTAAGGATGTTTAGCTATGTCTGTTCCTTACTGAATCTTTCCATCGCTGAGCTATAAAAAGAACAGGGAAATTAATTTTAGGGTCTGCCTGGGAGAGAAGTCTCACCTTTCTTGGCATTTCCCTCACTTGCGCACATTAGGGGAAGCAGAGTTAAGGCCTGGTAAATGCTTTGGCTGAGTTTTGGCTGCCATTGACACAACCCACAAAAAAGGGGGGGAGGCGGCAACATGTTTATTAGGTGAACGGAAGAAGGTTTCAAAACTGAGTCACAGTCTTATTTCTCCTTTGGTGCACACACCCTTGTGATGATCAATCTTGACTGTCAACTTTACAGGATTTAGAATGGCCACGGAAGCAGGCCCCTGTGTCTTTAAGGGATTCTCTGCATTCTGTTGACTGAGGTGAGAACACTCATTCTCTCTGTCTCTCTGTCTCTCTGTCTCTCTCTGTCTCTCTCTCTCTGTCTCTCTCTCTCTCTCTGTGTCTCTCTCTCCCCCTCCCTCTCACTCTCCCTTCCTCCCTTAGCCCCTCCCCCTTCTCTGCCCCTTCCCCATCCCATCCTTGACTAAGGATACCCTGTGACCAGCTGGAATTGTCTGCTTCCTACTACTGTACCCATATCACAGACAGAGCATCAGGGCAGGAGAGTATAGGCCCAATTTTCTTAACAAATATATTTTATTTATGAACTTAGTAACCAAGAGTACCTCACTTATGGCCTGACTAGCCTAAACAATAGGAAAAGGAGATTAATGAATACAATAACGAAATCATAAGGATATCAGTTCTGAGGAACGATTCTCCTGGCGTAATTAGCAGGATTTCTTCTGCAGGAACCTGGAGCAACCAGAACCCAGAACCTCAGCCAGAGCCTGGAGCCCCAAAGCCTTCTTCCCTCAAGCAATTCTCTCTAGGAACATCTCAAAGTGAAGTGATGAACAGCCCCAAGTCTCCAAAGGCCCCTCCTCTTGTTTTTGCCTCACATTTATACCTCCTCTCAGAATTTGTTCAAGGATGTTTTTCAGCTGGTTAACAACCAATCTCCCCCACATGGAGCTTCGACTTCTAAGGGGATAAATAGCACCTGTTCTCTCACAACTTTTTCTTATGCCCCCTCTTGTGATCTAAACAAAAACCATGTTTATCTCTCCTTCAGGAGAGGCTGCTGGCACACTGACCACAGGGAAAAGAAAGGAGGGAGGCGATACATAGTTAGGTATTTTTTAATATATTTTATTAATTTATTCATATTACATCTCAATTGTTATCCCATCCCTTGTATCCTCCCATTCCTCCCTCCCTCTCATTTTCCCCTTACTCCCCTCTCCTATGACTATGACTGAAGGGGATCCCTCCCCCTGTATATGCCAATATGTGCAGTAAACTTCGAACCCCTAACCAGATCTATCCAATGGTCAGGACATTCTCCACAGTTGAGTGGAGAGTGGGATCTGACTTTCACACAAACTCTGGTGCCCCATATTTGACCATATCCTCTGGATGGGGAGGCCTGGTGGCACTCAGAGGAAGGATAGCAGGCTACCAAGAAGAGACTTGATACCCTAGTTAGGTATTTTCTAGTAGTGTAAGCCAATTTTTTTTTTTTAATCCCCTAAGATTTACCTCAGGCCGAACTCGGGGAAAGAAGCTGGAGCTGGTACAAGATGTCACAACTACATCACCGAATGCAGCTTTCTGAATAATGAGCATACTCAAAACTTAAGCCAGCTAAGGTAGTGCAAGCCAGTGATCCCAACTATTCAGAAGGCTGAGGCAGTAGGATTACAAATTTCAGACCAGCCTGGCAAATGTAAACAGACTTCATCTCAAAATGTAAAAGTCTAAATGAAAAAAAAAAAAAAAAAAAAAAAAAGGAAATAGGACCAAACCAGAGGGAAAGGGCCCAGGGCCCTGGGCTCCCACCCCAGAACAAAAAACAACAACAACAATCATTTGGGAAATTTCAGTTGAAAACACACTCTCTTCAGCCGTGCCCCAGACCTTGGGAACCAGGACTCTCCCTCACAGGAAGGAAGCTGGGGGTGGTAGCACTCACCTTGCACACCTGCACTGGGAATGTTTGCACCACACGCTGGTGGTCCTGTCATCAATCAACCAAGCCTTGTCAACAGCAGCCAGAAGCCCAAGCCCTATTTGAATGATGTCCCGTTCTGCCAGAGTACAAAAACACTGACAACCCTTTGCCATCAGCAGAGCATCCTCGGCCAGAATGTGACCCCTGTGAGGACTGTCAGGGATTCTGTCTGTTTTACTGTTGAGTGAATGGATGAATGAGGAATGAACAAATGGGCCCACGAGCCTGCTGTCAGCCCTAACGACTCACAAAATCACAAAACAGGACAGGCCGTCTGTCACGTCATCAACACTTTAAGGAGTTTATTTCCTTCCCTTTCTTCTTGGCCCCATTACTGTGTCTCAGTGGGGAGAAGTCAAGGTGTTCCGCCCTCCAAAGTAGCCAGGACTGAGAGTCGTTTCCCCTCTCCCTTCAACACTGCCTGGCACTCTGCCATAGGCGCCGCTGCAGAGCATAAACTGGACTCTGAAAATCCTTGCAAAAGCCACATTTTTACTGATGGCTTTAAAAGAGCCCCCACGGGGATCCCTCACACTGATACGCAAGGAACAAGATGTTCTCCACGTGTCCCCGCCCCCCAATCCCATTTCTCTATTTCTCCTCCAGGAACCTTGACACTAAGCCTTAACCCTCCACTTCCCCCCACCCCCAGCACCCCACTCTGGCTTCCTGCCCCTTCACCAACCCCCTTGTCTTCCTCACCATTCCAGCCCCAGACAGTAGATTTTCATTCTTTAATTACATTAAATTTTCAGTAGTCACAGCATGAAGCCAGTGTTCCCTCTCACTCCCACATCTGTCCTGAGGACACCCAGGACATTGTAAGAAAATAACAACCATGTGCCCATAGGCAAGAGAGGTGCTTATGCATAGGACTTGTGAGTGAACGACCTGCCACTGTAGTCCTTGAGACAGACTTCCGGACACAGGCTGGCTCCTTCCGCAAATAGGATTCTCTTTTTTCCATCCACTTCCTTACCCTGCATATGCTACTACTGTCTGTCTATACCTCCATGTGTTTCTTGTTCCAAGTAGATGGTAGAACCTTGACGGAAAGGTTCTTTCTGCTTTTTCATGCCTTTGGGGTTCCTTCCACGGCCAGTCACCATGTTTGTATGTTAGGTGCGCATAAATCACTGGTCCCTTCCAAAAGAGTGTCAGGTGACTCTTCCATATATTTGTTTTCCCAGAAAGCCTCTATCCAGGCAATAAAGAGTCGACCTCTGAATGCAGTCTCTGAACACAGAGGACAACCATGTATATAAACACATGATGGGATGTTAGGGATCGTCATCCAAACACAAACTTGATCCTGGAGGACTCAAGGAGACTGTATGCAGTGCGTACAGCTTCTGTGGGTCACCAGCCTTGACAGTGTACAAGGAACGGCTTTTGAAAGCTCAGCATTGACAGGGGACAATGCTAGGTCATTGTCCACACCTACTTTCCCCTAATGTGTGAAGTGTGCCAGGCTCTTAGGCCAGACCTGTAACCGTGGGGCCAGAATTACCCTGCTGTGGATGGACATCCCAACCCCCAGACGGAGAGGATTAGGCAGAACCCAGAGTCAGCCATACAAAAGACCTGAGAAAGAAACACAGGATGAGAAGGGAGAATAAAAGGAGGAGGAAGAAAAAGAAGGAGGAGAAAGAGGAGAAGGAGGATGGAGAGGAAGAGGAACTGTCACATTCAAGAAACAGGTCAGTGAGAACTGATGAAACTGCCTCACCCTCACACAAAGCCCCTCCCCATAAGGGAGCTAGTTGGGTTGTTCAAGGCACATAGCTTCCTAGCACCTGGCAGGCCAGCAAGAGCGGAGAGAGGCAAGCAACCTTGGCCCTCTGAGCCCTGTCAAGTGCAGTTCAAAAGGCCGAAATGAGAGACCAAGTTCACCTGTGAGTGGCTCTCTAACGGGCAATTACCTCCTCTCTGCTTCCATTCCTTTCCCCCTTTCCCCCTCACGCTGAGGAATAGCAGGCAGTAGAGGATATAAAGGAGGCCGCAGTTTTATTTAGTCTGCCTAAGAAGTCACCTTTTATGCAGTTCTGAGGCACATATAATTACAGGTGCGGTTAATGTGCTTAAGTGCTTAGGGGAAGCAATTGTACATGAACGATAACTTCCTAACAGACAGCTTTGGTACAGCCGAGCTGGCAGCTCCTGCCTCCAGAATCCTGTACACTTCTGTCCTCCTGTTCCAGCAGATCTCAGCTCTGGAGAGATGCTGTCCATTGTGCAAACACTGGGCTGGAGTTCAGCTAGCCCCACCTCCCCAGGGCCACATGTAGTAGAACAAGTCTTCAAGAGTCTTGAAGTAGACCAAAGGAGCTTAGCAAAAGACCACAAAAAAAAAAAAAAAAAAGCCAGGAAAGAAGGTTTGAAATTAATGCAAAAACTGACAGTGAGAGACCATGTGCTAGAATTTCATCACAGATGGGTCAGTTTAAGGTATTTTCAAATGACAAGGAGATTTTATTATATTTATTTAATGTTTGTTTGTTTGTCTTCTTTTGTTTTTCAAGACAGGCTTTCTCTGTAGAGCTCTGGCTGTCGTGGACTCACTTTGTAGACCAGGCTGGCCTCAAACTCACAGAGATCTGCACCTGCCTCTGCCTACCAAGTGCTGGGATTAGACAAGGAAATTTGAATAGGAAGAGATTCTAGAAGCCACATCAAGCAGGTTGGATGAGCTTGTAGATCTAGAGACCAGTCAGTGCCCTACTGAGGGTCTCCTTGGTGAGGAGAAGGGACATACCAGCCTTGCTTCAGAACAATGTCACTTCTTCATAAACTTAGACTAACAACAACCACAGGAACACATTTCCTTACCAAAGGCCACTGAAATACATGGGGGAGATAGATAGATGATAGAGAGATAGATGATAGAGAGATAGATGATAGATAGATAGATAGATAGATAGATAGATAGATAGATAGATAGATAGGTATCATTTAGGAGAATCTAACATAGAAGAATCCAGCCCATTGGAAGAGAGAATGAGAAGAAAATGAAGGGGAAGAGAAATGAGTTTAAAAAAATCAGTGAACCAGCACTCAAGTCTCCTCTCTCACCTTCTCTCCACTCCTCTCCCTCCATCTCCCTCCCTCACCTCCCCTCCCTCTCCCTCCCTCATCTCCCTTCCCTCTCCCTGATCTATACCTCTATGTCTCAATGTCACTTTTCTGTCTCTCTGCCTTTCTGTCTCTCTGTGTCTCTCCATCTCTCTCTCCCTCCCTCTCTCTCTCTCTCTCTCCCCCCCCCCTGTGTGTGTGTGTGTGTGCGCGCCTGAGAGAGAGAGACACAGACAGAGAGAGAGAGAGAGAGAGAGAGAGAGAGAGAGAGAGAGAGAGAGA
>OU015750.1:108144640-108168273 GCA_907169655.1 Acomys percivali
AGAGAGAGAGAGAGAGAGAGAGAGAGAGAGAGAGAGAGAGAGAGAGAACTACATAGCTAGAAGAAACAAACAAACTAACAAAACCATCTGGTGAGAACAATGTCCGGACAGACGCACAGACGGGAGGGACATGGGGATATCTCAACATGAAAGGTCTTTGGCCCTTTAAAGACTGAAACACACTGGGTTTGGCTTGGTTTGTGGTCAGAGCAGGCGCATTTTTGTGAATGTAAGCACAATTACTGATATCATCTCTTGGTACTTACTCCATGTTCTTGCTAAAATGGGACCAAGAACACCCCGTCCCTGTCCAAACAGGTTGTTGTTAATGGTCTGGAAAAAGCAGCAGGCCAGAACCTGGACTAGACGGGGTAGTTTATAGCCTGCGTTTTCCAGTGCTTTCTTGGAATCATCCTCTGGCTTTCTGGAGAGCAAAAGAAAGTCTACTCTGTGCCTTTACTGGCTTCATTTAACTGTTCCTCTCCTGTTGGCATGCCTTCTACCTGCTCCTACCTTTCAATACGAGCTGTACCAGCTTTCAGCACCCAAACATATCATTGTTGATTAAACATTCGGGGGGGGGGGCAGAAGGGGGGGAGCCTGAATGACACTGTCTGTATTGTTTAACTCACTACTACAGAACAACCAATGAGGACTGGCTTTCTGACGCTCCGTGTACCTTATAGCTTTCATCTTCAGTGTCACCTCCTAATCCAAAATGACTGCTGGACCACCAACTGTCTCATGCACTTAGAACGTCTAAAAGATGGACCTCCCTGCTGAGTCAGCCATCCGCAAGCTGCCTTCCTGAAGGTCCTACACAACACTTCTGCTTAGATGCGTCTGGCAAAACCTAATGGCGATGAACTGGCACTGCCGTTCTGCTCTACGGCCGTGCATGCACACCCTGGCTTTCATCCCTAGCACGGCGTATGCCACATGGTAACACGCACCCATAATCCCAGCACTGGGAGGTGGAGGCAGGAGGATGGAGTTGAAGGCCATCCTTGGCTACATAGTACATGAAATGTTTGAGTCCCTGTCTCAACAACAACAACAACAACAACAAAAAAGATGTTCTGAGTCCATTGCTATTCCAAGTAAAACTGGATGCTGGGGGGACAAACTTAAATGAAGCCTTTCATTTACTCAGCAAGTGTTTACTGAATGTCAGTATTTATCCTCAGCCTTCATGTAACCTTCCCTCGGGACCCTGACAACGCTGTCCCCAGAAGCCCCATCTGGTCACTTGCCTTCAAGAAGTGGCAGCAACATGTCCCTGCTTAGCCTTCTCTCAACAGATGTTTAGTTTCCACGTCCCTAAACTCCCAGGAGTACATGCAAAGCATGTGACTTCCCACAAGTAATTGTAACACGACCAATGGGGAGATAGGGAGGAAGGGATGAGGCACTGTGCTACTCTGTTTGTTTGTTTGTGGTTTTCGAGACAGGGTTTCTCTGTGTAGCCTTGGCTGTCCTGGACTCACCTCGAACTCACAGCAATCCTCCTGTGTCTGCCTCCTGAGTGCTGGGATGAAAGGCATGCAAGCGCCACCACCTGCAGCCAACCTGGCCTTTAAGAATGTTCTCAAGCTCAGCATTTGTCCTCTGTGGTGGTTTTGAACTACATTTCCCAGCATTCCCTTCTCTCTACAGTTCTATGCTCAGGTTAGTTAATATTTGTCCTCTGTGGTGGCTTTGAACTACATTTCCCAGCATTCCCTTCTCTCTACAGTTCTATGCTCAGGTTAGTTAATATTTGTCCTCTGTGGAGGCCTTGAACTACATTGCCCAGCATTCACTTCTCTCTACAAGTCACGGCTCAGGTTAGCTAACTTTTGGCCTCTATGGTGGCTTTGAACCACACTCCCCAGCATTCTCTTCTCTCTACAGTTTTAGGCTCCTGTTAGCTAGACACCTTTGGCCTATGATTTTGCACAAATAAGTGAAAAGTGGTCATAGTTTTAATACTGGTTGCTCACTGATCTGTTGTCCTGCCCATATGTCTAGGCTCTCTGAGTCCTGTCAGATCTCCCCAGTGCCTCTGACCCTGGGCTGAAAGCTACTCCATGCCCTCTCATGTGGAACAGCTGCACAGGACTGGACATCAGTGTTCCTGTAGGCCACCCACAGTGAGTCTGGAGCCAGTGAGAGCCAAGACAAGCTAAAAGTTTGTTCTTAAAGGTTCTAGCCATCCTTGTAGACCATGGTTCATCTCACAGGTTTGTTTTTCTCCTTGCTTTTCTTCACCCCATGTGTTCTTTCCTACAGCCAGTCTAGGTGGTCCTTAGTAGACTCAGTCCCAACAATAAATGCTAAGAAACATCCTGCATGGGCTGTCTCCACGAGTCCCCAAAGCAGCAGCAGCCGAACCTACAGTAGACCCCCTCCCACACGTCACTTTGAAGCCTGCCCATAGCATTACCTACTGGGTTTCCCACTCCTTTCACAGAGTATAGAACAGGGGCAAAATACTAACACCAACAAAAACCTATATTTTCTCAAAACCCTTTGCAAGTCCAAGCTATGTGATCTAGCACCTTCCTGAAAACGTCACTGCATATGACAGCTAATATTTGTTTCAGCATTTTGTACAGCTACAGAAATTCAGAGAAGGGAAGGATTGTTTACGTGTTGTCATATATAATAGCGAACAGGCTACAGGTTACAGACAAGGATATATATAGCAATAGGTAGGTATGTAGATAGATGACAGATAATTAGATGATACAAAGATAGATCATACAGTCATACATACATGGGTAGATAATAGGTAGATGATACATACATACATACATACATACATTAATACATACTACACATGCACATACATACATACATACATGCATACATACATGCATACATACATACATACATAGAGAGATGACAGTAGAAAAGTCCAATTTCTTCCACAAAAGGTTGTAGGGAAAATGACTATTCACATGCATGAGAATGGGATTATCCCCCGCCTCACAAAATCTGCACAAATTAGTCCAAAGCGGAGTGAAAACTTAGATACAAAATCAGAAACTCTAAAACTGCTAGAAGAATACAAAGTAAAGCACCCATGACTTTGGTCTGAACAACAATGCTTCCTATAACCTCAAAAACAAGAGAAACAAAGTCAAAAACAGACAAATGGGATAGAAAACATTCTACACCGTAAAGAAAAACATAAAACAAAGAGATACTGCTATGGAATGAGAGAAAATGTTGGAAGTCATGTATCTGAGAAGGGATAAATTTTCACTGTATATTAGGAATGCAAACATTCAATAATATGAAAACAAATATCCTGATTTAAAAAGATAGGCAAAATGAGCCAGTGAGCTGGCTCAGGAGTTAAAGAACACTTGTTGCTCCTGCAGAGGACCCAGGTTTGATTGCCACCCTCTTCAGACCTCTGCAGACACCACGTATGCATACGGTACACACACACGCGTGCAGGAGAAACACTGGCACAAACAGGACGAAATTGATAAACCTAATTAAAAGTTGTTAAATGGGCAAAGATGAATGGGTCCTTCTCAAAAGGAGATACGTAGATGACCAGCAGGGACATGGGAAAATGCTTCACAAACTGCAATCACAAGATAAAGTCAAACTACAGCCGGAGGAAGGGAATACTACGCAGCTCTTCAAATGGCCTCTACGGGAAGAACTACAGGTATGCGCACTGTGCGCGCGCGCGTGCAAAGCAGAGGCAACTGCTGGGAAGTATGCAAATCAGCACAAACAAAATCCAAACGGGGGTGGTGGGAACGCAAATTCCAGGTCTCTTGCTCTCCAGAAAAGCACCCCCGGCCTCTGAACTCTCCCTTCAGCCTCCCCAAAGTGCTTTCTAAAAATCAAAAACAGGTTGTAATGCTTTTATAATAAATATGTTTGAAATATCGTTACATAAATACTATAAATAAAAGAATCAGGAAGAGATAAACCCCCCAAATGAAAAGCAAATAAAGGCTGTCCTTGGTACGTGTTAGGAGACAACACAAACTGTAAAGAAAAATGTTGAGGCACGAGAGGCGTTCAGTGCTCGGCGACAAAAGGAAAAGCCCATCTGGAAGGCATTATGTTTAAAACGTACATTTATTTAATAAAGTAGCCTCAAAATATATTTTAAAAAATGTTGGAATTACAAGGACAAATGGACTAATTCAAATATGTTGTGCAAGATTCTAGCACACAACTACGAGCATTTGGAGAATTAAGTAGACTTTAAAAAAAAAAAATAGAAAAGACGTCAAAGATTCTTGTAGAAGAATGCAAAACAGCAACCCGTTACAGAGATGGGGAGATGCGTGTTGGAACATCCTGAATTCTCTAATTAGGAAATGCGCACAGTTTCCAATACGCAGAAACCACTTCTTTGAGCATTCAGAGAAGCGGCCAGCATGGCCAGGACATGGTGCGGCAGGATTTGAAAGCTCTCCACTGACTCTCGACAGCAGCTGTGGGACTTTTATTAGCAGCATCCTGTTCTGTTCAAGACCAAGACGTCTAATCAGAGACAAAGAAGGAGAGAGCCCTGAAGAGGCTTAGTAAAGGGGAAAGGGCACTTGAGAGCTGATGCTGGCACTTCTCCAAATCAAGCCAGGGCCCGCATGCTCCTATAGGGTATGTTGTTGTTGGTTGTTTTTTTTTTTTTTTTTTAGTGAGTGAAGATGAGAATTTGTCTACACTTAAGGTCAAGGCCATACACTGTGGGACAAGTGCCCTCAAAGGCACCCTTCACTAAAGTAGGCATCAGTGAAGGCGACAAGATTTTGCAGAAGGCACACAGAATCCAAGAAACTGTAGCGGAATTTGTAGTGTCCTTGGGAGCAGAGCCATTCTCTACAGCTTGGGAGGGGTGGTAATCATGCGGCTTTCCATCTACTGTCCTGGCACACCTGTTCCACACTCTCTTCCCTCGGCCCAGCTTCCTCCCACACCTCCAGGGCATTACTCCACCTGACCAGCACAATGGCGGCAAGCTCTAACTGTCATCGTTTTGGATCCCCGGAAAAGAGCCAACCCATGCAAATCCTACACTCCCAAACGGCTTGCTGCTGTGATCCCCAAAATCTCACAAATCCAACAGGAAAAACTATAAGAACCTCCCCATACTGTGGGCAACACAAACAACTCTACTCAGTTACTAAGAAGAACAGAAGAGCAGAATTTTGCAAGAAGGACAAGACACGAAGGTTGGCCAGTCAGAAGGACTTAGTACAGATACCGCCACCCAGTGAACTTGAACCTGTGTAATACGGGGACTGGGCCTTACCAACGCATGCAGGCAGAAGTAGGCTGTCAGGGGCCCACCACACTTTTACGTCCAGAACCACCCATTGCTCACACAACACCGCCGCTGGATTCAGACAGTACCCTTCCTTTGCTTAGCCTACACAAAGAACATCCCAGATGTATTCGTCCCAATTTACTACATTTCCACAGAGAGTAGAATACTACTTCCTGATGAAAAAGCAAGAGAACGGGAAGAGAACTTAATTTGCGGCACAGACCTAGTGAAGAAGGGACTCCTGCATTCCTGGTAACTCTCCTGTGAGGACCAGAAAAACCCTCAGCCCAACCAGCGAAACTCCCCAGGCACGACCCCAGTTCACCTGCTTTTAATTAGTCCTGTCCATGGCCATGAATTTTTTTTTTTAAGGTCAAAGTCAGAAAAACAAAACCAACAGAAAACTCAAGTCAATTATCTTTTTTTAAAAGGATGGGAGGGTGCTTGGGGCCAGTCCTGTGCTGGGGACCGAGAGGTGACAGCTTTAGTTCCCCCTTGCTTCTTCTCCTTTGGGAAGTGATTTTATTTTGGAGGTATCTCCGCACAGAGCTGGCCAAAGCCCAGCTTTCTAGCCATGGATCATTGGACCAAGACAGAGTCCACGTAGCATGTTTGCAAACTGGGCGTCTTTGGGTGGGAGAGGTTAAAGATTCCCTTGGGAAGGAGTGCTGGAGGCTCCGTGCAAATCCACTGGGGCCACTGGGACTCAGCCAGCCATAGAGGGAAATCTGATCTCACTCAGCCCTCTGAAATCCTTCCAGAAGGTTCCCTTAGAAACATCCACAGAAAGGCTACTTTCTGGCATGGCTACCTCTTAGCTAATCCTGCCTGGAGACTCTGAAGTCAGCCACGGAAAACGTCAGAGGTGGAACTTGGCTGGTGTACTACCTGACTTCCTAGAAGAAATATACTCTTCAGGCTGGTGATTTTAAGTATGACATCTTTCTAATGTTCTGTCCCTGGAGTTTGTCTTCCTAAGGTCTCTTTCCCCATAATGCAAATGGATCAAACTCAGTACAGCATTCATCAAATTGGGGCCTGTTGACCTTGGTAATTTATCTTCTTCTAGGAGTAGTTAATGTATGTCTTGCCAATCACCTTTCACCCACAAGGATCCACACAAGCTCCCCAGGACTTGTCCCCACTGTGGCTCCACTGTACTCAATACACTGATTAGCCGTGGAACCCCTGCCCTCGTCCATCCTGTAAGGGTTTTAACATCACCTATCTCCCAGTTCTAAAGATTAAGTGATAAAATGTAACTATCTGGCATACTACAATCACAATTATTTCAAGCAAGGAACCATGGGCGTGTGGTAAAAGCGGTAGGAAACAGTGGGGTCAGGAACAGAATCTTCACACAGCCTCCGAGAATCCCCCAGGAGATGTCAACACAATTGCCTTACCGAGAAGAAAACTGCAGGACACTGTCCCAGTCAAAGAAGCGAGGTTAACCCAGGAGGCACCCTTACCGGGTTTCCCTCTTATCAGTTTCGGTTACCCAGTCCACTAAGGTCTAAAAACATTAAATGGAAAAAATTCTAGAAAAAAAACAATTCATAAGGTTTTTAAATAACTGTATTATAGCGTTGTCATAATTGTTCCTTTCATCGTTAGCTATTTTGCTCATCTTTTACTGCGCCCGACTTATAAATTCCACCTTGATGAATGTATGCATGCTGTTGTGGCTTTGAATATGAAATGCTCCCGTGGGCTTGTGTGTTTGAACACTGGCCACCACTCGGCGGTGCTGTCTGGGGGAGGTTGTAGAACCTGTAACAAAGGAGGTGTGTCCTTGGGTTGGGTCTTCTGGGTTACATGCTGATCCCAGTTCCTGCCTGACAGACCTGCTAAGATGCAAGCAGGCAGCTTCATACTTGCACTTCCCCAGCCATAAGACTCCATAATAAAGCCATGCACACACAGCGCCACCTGATTTCAAGCCCCTGTAAGGGCTAGAAGCAGACACTGGGACATTAGCACTGCTGGAAAGATGTGTGCCAGCCACACTTAGGAAAAACAGTTCTGAGGAGAACACATGTGAACAGCACCCTTCACAACCAGAATTTGTCCCATAGAGACAAGAGACAAAGTCATGTAAAAATATTATACAAAATAGTTGACTCATGGACCATAAAAATGTCAGAGTGTGGGCTGGAGAGATGGCTCAGTAGTTAGAGTACTGCCTGCTCTTCCAGAAGACCTGGGTTCAATTCCCAGCACCCACATGGTGGTTTACAGCTATCTGTAGCCAGGCACACACGTAGAACACAAACACACCTATGGGCAAAACATCCATATATACTAAATAAATATATGAATACATAAACATCTGTATGTCAAAGTGATACTAAGAGGTAATAAAATACCCCCCCCCCAGTACCTAGAACTTGTGACCAGGTTACAGTATGTAACAGAAGGGCCCTTACAGTTGGGGAAATTAAAGCCATCTAATGACATGAAGCCTTAAGGGAAAAGCTGGTTTGGCATGCTGCGCTCAGGAAGATGAAAAGACATCTGAGAGATGTGCTGGGCATGAGAACTCAACCAGCCATCTTGGCTTTGATGCGAGAAGAGGGTCCATGCATCAAGCACCAATGACACCGGGAGAGCTTCTTTCTCGGAGCCTGTGGAAGGAACTCAGCTTTGTTCACTATGAGACCATGGGAGATTTCTGACATCAGAAAGCCTATAAATTTGTGTTGCTAAAGCTGTCAGTTTCATGTTTAGCAATAGAAAACTAATACAGCCAGGAAAGAAAGACAAAGGGAGGATGATGAGGAACCCTTACAGATTAGAGGAGACTAGCAAGGCATGGCAACTAAGCAAGAGGTGTGATTCTGCAGCAGAAGCAACAGGGAGCGTGTGCAAGGTGTGTAGTTGTAGCAAGGCACTTGAAAGATGGACCCAGAAAGATCAGGAGTTCACGGTCCTCCTTGGCTACATAGCAAATTCTAAATCAGACTGGAATATATAAAACTGTGTCTCAAAAAACAAAACAAAACAAAAAAAATGGGTTGGAGAGCTTTAAATCACATACTGCTTTTGCCAAGGACCTATGCACCCATCTCAGGAGGTTCACAACCACCTGTAACTGCAGCTACATGGGATCCTAACTCCTCCAAACCCTAAGGGCACCTGTACTCATATGCATACCACACACACACACACACACACACACACACACACACACACACACACACACAAACTAAAACTAGAGGTAGAGGAGATGGTTTCAGAGTTAAGAGCACTTGGCCCTCTTGTAGAAGACCAATACCCACATGGCAGTTCACAACCTGTTCGGGGATGGTCTGATGTATTTTGATGCTAAGTACTGCTTGTTGTTTCTGTGACCCACCATTGATTAATAAAAAGCCATCCCACCTGGGCAGGGCAGAAGAGCTAGAGGTGTGGCTAAGGTTCCAAAGAAGGGGGGGGGGGAATCCTAGGAAGAAAAAAGACCACCAAAGGAGGAATGAGAAAGACCCAAGAGGAGAAGGCCGCCATGGGTTAGATGGAAGAGAAGCATATACTGGTGTAGATGGGGAATTCAGCCCAGATGAAGAACATTAACAAGTATTTGGGATTATGGATGGGAAGTAGCTTGATAGAAATTGATAGAAGCAGATGGCATGGGATTGAGGCAGGGATCCCATACCTGCCCCACTATGGGAAGAAGTTTAGAGGATTAATGTCTGCCCTGCCCCAGGTTAACTAAGGCTATTTTAAACTATAACAAGTGTCAATGCCTTAATTGATTGCTAGCCGGACCTGCCGATCATACTGGTAATACTGATAATTTAAAAAATAAGAACCAAGTGTAATTCCAGTTCTGGGTGACCTGACCCCCCTTCTGGCCTCTGAGAGAACTATGCATGGGTGGCACACTGTCTTACTGTTTTATTGCTGTGAAGAGACACCATGACAGGCAATTCTTCCAAAGGAAAGCATATAATTGGGGACTTGCTTAGAATTTCAGAAGCATTGTGGCACACAGGCAGACATGGTCCTGAAAAAGTAGCTGAGAGTTTTGCATTCTGATTCATAGGCAGAGAAAGGAATTCTGGGATTGGTATGGGCTTTTGATACCTCAAAGCTCATCCTCAGAGACACACTTCCTCCAACAAGGCCACACCTCTTAATCTTTCTAATCCTTTCAAATAGTGCCACTCCCTGGTGACTAAGCATTCAAATATAGGAGCCTATGGGGGCCATTCTTATTGAAACCAGCACGTGTTCATACATACATGCAGATAAAGCACTCATACGCATAAGCCAAAAATAAATAAATATTATAAATGACCATAAACTTAAAAATCTTAAGGCACAAAACAAACAAAAATATGTGTGCTTGTAAAATATTTCAGAAAATGCATGTATACATGCAGGCACATGTATGAGTTTGGACAATTCAATGATCTGATGTATGTGAATTCCACAGCACAAGGTTGAGCACCTAGTAAGTTTTACATGAGCCTGGGCCTCTGCAAAGTGAGTTCTATCTAGAAGGCTATGAGAAAGGACACTGTCTAAATGGTCACCTGCAGACTCCTCCAGTCAGCTGCTGGGATCCCACTGTTAGGGGTCAATCACTTTATGATTAGATGTTATTTCTTGTCTGAACTCACTGACTTTTATCTAACATTCAGAGTTTGGTATTCATATAGACCCATTAGACCTCGGCTGAGACCAGACACCTATGATAAGAGAAAGAAATCAACAGGAAGGGGTGGATTGTGGAGACAATGTGTTGCTCCAAGGATAAGAGCTACAAACAGGTAGGCACCAAGTTAAACAGTGCTCTGGTCACTATGAACCTACTCTAGTCTCTAAAGATGTTATATAAAGAGGAGGTTACCAACAGAGGTACTAGAATTAGACTGACAGCATGTGTCTCAGCAGCAACACTGAGTCCAGGAAGATGATGAAGTGTTTTTAATATAGGAAGAAGGACACTTTGAACCTATGTTATATTTAGCTGAGCTGCCATTCAAATGTACAGGCATAATAAAAGCATTCCTGGGAAGAGATACCTCAAAGCCTGCTGCAGAATGGCCCACATTGAAAATGTCTTTAGAGGAAAAAAAACTCACCTATGAAAATAAAGCCAAGAAAAGTGTCAAAAATATAGGCAGCAAGGAATTAAATTCCATTATTGTCTAAACTTCTGAAAAAAATTGGATAAAGGTAAGAAGGTATACTGACAACAAAAAAAGGAAATTCTAAATAATATTTCTTGGAAAACCTCTTACAATAAGAATATTGAAACTTATTGGCTTTAGTGCGGTAAGGATGAACAGATAAGTGAAATGCAAACACCAAGGAGAGTAAAGGCGGAACACAAAATGATCGAAGTCATAGAAGAAACTTCAATCCATTTCACAATGAGCAGGAAAATAAAAATATAGGAAGGTAATGGAATGCTCAGCAGAAGTAAATCTTACTATAATTACAGTGAATATCAACGCTCCAATGTGCAATAAAATGATCCTCTGTTATACATACATATCTTTTAAAATTCCCTTCAGTGATGTCTTACAGATTTCAGTGTACAAATCTGTCATCTAAGTATTTCATAATAAATAAAATTAACTGCAGTCTCTTCATTTTTAAGATTCACCATATTTTTAAATTATGTGTATTTGTGGGTATCTGTGTATGTAAGTCACAGCGCCCTCATATGACAGAAGAGGGTGTTGCATGCCCTGAGGTAGGATTATGGGTGGTTGTGAGCTGCCTGATACAGATGCTGGGAACTGAACTCAGGTCCTCTGCAAAAACAGCAAGCACCTTCAACTGCTGAACCCGCCCTCCAGTCTCCTGTTTTCTTCCTTTTAAAGTTACTGTCTGTTGCCGTGATTTTCATTTCTGAGAGATTTTTCTTGCCCTATTGACCCCTTCTCCTCTTTAAAAAACAAATAGAAACTTATTCTTAAGCTTTGGATGCAATCTCTCTGAGCATTTGAGTAATATATTTCCAGAAGTTTCTTCTCCCAGTATTTTCCCACCATGAGCACTGCTTCCTGTTTGTTTTGATCTCCAACCTCTGCTGTAGAAATTTTCCTCCTTGACCATCTTAGCTGCCTGGGTCAGGCATGAGGCCTGACACTTCACTCTGGGGTGATCTAGTCAGGCGTGGATCTGAGGCAGGGGAGCAGAGCCTTGTCTTTCTTCTTGTGTAGCGCGGGCCCCTCTTGCCCGCAGATTTGAGTCTGTCTGCAGACTCTCTGAGCCTTTTATAGTGCCTGCAGAATTCAGAATTCTGCTGCTTCTCAGCTTTCCTATTATTTCAGACTCTGAGATTTTGCCAAATGGCAAGTGAACGTGGGCTTCTGGTCTTTTCTCCCAAAGTCAATGCCAAAGTAACTAGAAACTAGAGGAACTAAACAACCATGTCAAAATCACCAAAAAAAAAAGGAAGAGGCTGCTGTGGAGTGGGGAGCCCATGGGCTGGGCCCACTCTGGGACAGACAGTCTAGGTGGTTAACATGTTCTTGGTAGGACACACCCTGGGCTCTGCTTGATGACCCCTATTTGACAGTCCTCAAACACTTACCTTAGACCCTTGTCTCCCCCATGCCTTCAGCATCAGGACTTTACAACAGCAAGTTATGTTTTCTTCAACCTCAGTGCAAGTTAGGATCAGCAAGGCCATCCATTCCAGACCAGTGAGTGAACTGTTCTCTCTGGATATGGGACCGACACTTTCCCAGAGTTAACTCTTTGCCGTGAGGCTCTGTGAGAGATAGCTGGCATTCAAGAGTGAAGTGCTAATCCAGAGGAGTCCCCAGGGGTGTGTTATCCAATTTGCTCTCTGTGGGGCTCTCTTCGGTGGCTAGGCTTCATCTATCCAGGCTGTGGCTTGTTCTGGCCTCTGCCATGCCTCTCTGGCCTTCCCGTAGATAACTGCCTTGTACTCCCAAGGTAAACAGCCCCAGGAGTGGGGAAGGCATGTCTATCAGGAGCATGGGATGCCTGAAGAATATCCTGTCTTACACGAATAAAAGAAGCAAAGCCACAAACCATACTGGGCCACACATGATCTTCTGAAGTAGGATTTTTTTTTAAATATGAGGCAAAAGTTTAAAATAAAGGATATTTATAGAAAGAGTGAGGAGGGGAAAGAGGAGAAAGAAAAATTGTCACAGAACAAATACAGAAAAATGAAATAGAAGGCAGAGCCCAAAAATAAGCCCTCAATATAAGGTTAACTGATTTTTAACAAAGGCACCAAAACTATCCAATGGGGGAAGGGAATACATGATGCTGGGGAAATCAGATACCACGTGTATCAAAATAAACCTGGACCTTTATCTAACACTATATACAAAGTCTATTCAAATGGATCAAAGACCTAAACTTTAAAACTTTATAAACTCTTAGAAGAAATCACAGAGGAACACCTTTTCAATATGGATATGGATTTATTGGCTATGGCATTAAAAAAAAAAGCAAAGAAAGTTAATTATAAAAATTTTAAACTTTTGCGCATCAACAGACACTATCAACAAAGAAAAATGGCGTCCCACAGAATGGGAGAGATGATGTGCAAGCAACGCATCTGCTAAGGGATCAGTAATCCTCAGCAGAAAAGGCTTTCTTTTGCCTTGCATTGCTCCGGATATATAATCTGTTAACATGTGTTGTTAGTCAACAATCAAAAGTAAAAAGGACTCAATTCAAGAGTGGGCAAAGGACTAGAGTAGAAATTCCTCCAAAGAAGATGAACAGATGGTCGGAAAGCCCATGAAACGAGCTCAGTCAGTAGGACGACACAAGGCGAAGCTGTAGCTTCACACACATTAGAACAGCTACAGTTAAAAGGATGGAGAGTAAGACACTGTGGTGGAGACATGAAGAGAAGGCAACTCTCATGCTTGGACGGTGGGAATAGAAACTAATACAGCTAGCTGCTCTGTGTCAAACGGTCTGGCACATGCTTACATTTTAACCACAGACCTCATAAACTGGAAATTCAATTCTTGGCTCCAAAGAAATGAAAACAAGGATTCCAATAGATACTCATATGCCACTGTTCATTTATCTCGTCCATAATAGCCAACAGATGCGAGCAGCCCAAATGACCACCAACAAGTGAGTGGGTATACAAATTGTGGTATGTATATATCCAGTGGAATATTATTCAGCCCTAAAAAGAATGATGGTGGGTGAGATGGCTCAGCAAGTTAAAGGCCCTTGATGCCAAATCTGAAAACCTGACTTAAATCCTCAGAACCATGTGGGGAAGGAGAAAACATACTATTACAAGCTGTGCTCTGATATCCACATACACACCATGGCACATGCATGAATATGTGCACACACACACACACACACACACACACACAGAGTAAATAAATAAGTGTTGAAAATATAACTCATAATACATGGTACAATGTGAACCTTGAAAACATGATGCAATGCAAAAACAAACCAGGCTCTTGAGGACAAACTGTACAGTGTTGCCACTATGAGGCACCTAAAATAAGCAAATCCACACAAACAAGAGCAGAATGAGCCTAGCAGGAGCTGCGGAATCATCACTTCCTGCGAGAAGAGAGTCTCTCTTTTGGATGCCGAAAGGTTCTGAAACAGGGTAAATAACTGCACCGCGCGACTGATGGATGGGCAGCATTTACACCATAAGGAGGATTAAGATGGTGAATTTTATGTTATGTGTGTTTCCCCACAATTAAAATCAAACAGTCAACAAAAGGATGAATGTAGAAATGAAAAATTAGTAGAAAGTTGACAAATAAGAACAAAGAAATCTCCAAGGAAACAAAACAAACAAACAAACAAAAAGGAACCCTAGAGAAAAGAAAGAAGAAAAAATTTTAAGATGAGATTTGACAAAGAAGGATATTATCTGTATTAATCACTTCTTTCCAGAAAGTTTGAGTCAAATGTTATAAACATATTTTTATTACATATTATTAATATATCATATAATTAATATTATAGACACATATATGTATTGTTATTATTTAATATGTGTTGTTATGTAATATTAATATTTATTTGTGTATATATTTATACATGTATTAATAATATATTATATATATAGAGAGAGAGGGTTAGTAAAATAACAAGTTCTGGAGACTACAAAGCCGCAAGACATTGAAGGCTAGAGACCCAGGAAGGCCATTGGTGTGATTCAGGCTGACTCCAACGTCCTGAGACTCTACAGGCTAGTCACCTGCCTTCCAGTCCAGGGTTGGAAAAGATGGGTGTTCCATCTCAAGAAGAAAGGAAAATTAGGCCTTCTTCCACCTCTTTGTTCTAGTCTGGCCCTAGACAGATGGAGTGATGCCCTCTGGCTCTTCATATGAACCCAAACACCAAGTGCTCCTGGAAACACCCTCACCGACAGGGAATGCAAATGATGCTGTCTTACCAGCTATCTGGACATCACTTAGCCTGGTCCATTGACATGTAAAATTAGCCTTTGCAACATACAAATAATAGCAACTTCAGGGGTTGGCATGAGGGGTGGGTTCCTGACCAAACTATTCAAGCAACTTCCTTAAATTGAAGGAAATAAGCTTCCTTATCAAAAAATCCTACCAACTACCCAGACTATCACCTGTAGATAGGCTTGCTCCCAGGTCATTGTGACATCCAGGAATCATGGGAGCAGCAAGCAGTCTCCATTCTGACAGTACCCAGCAGCTGCTGAGGAGGAAAGATACTCTTTAGTAACTAAAGAGAATAAACCAGAGCTGTGAGGATGGGGGCAGCCAACCCGGAAGCAATCCATCTCACATCTGGCTGTGAGAAACGCCATTGGCTTGCTGGTGCCTGCAAGGCTAGGGAGCTGCTGGTTCTCAAAAAAGAACCCAGCAGCACTGCAGAAACATCACTCGCCAGTCCCATGCCATCGATGAAGCTCTGCACACTATCATTCCTGGATTGTTTCAAGATATTTAATAAACTGATGCGAAGGGGTGGGTATCTCCTCACACCTTCCAGGCAGGGACCCACACATCTTCCTCCTTGACAGTACTCAGGACACTGAGAGTGTCCAGGATGTGTCAAGACTCCGGGGATGTCTTAGAATCTGGGCAGACAGTTCAAAACCTCAGTGTGACTCGGGAGTTGTCACCACAGACCCGGCTGCCTCTTTATACGCTCAATTGTCATATTTCAGCTCAGTTCTCATCCCATTGCAGTTAAAAAGGAAAAGATTGTAGATGACTAATGAGCCACGGTACTCCATTGGGCCAGACTCTGCATTTTTAAGTGTCTGTCTTCAACAAACACAGGACAAGCAGACAATCACTGGCGTCGTTGTTTCTGACTTCGTGGTAATTAATGGGAAATTTTCAAATAGTCTGAATCTCTATTTAAGTGATTTATATAATGGACCTTCAGGGTTGCTGTTACAATCTATCAAACCCATGATAAAGGAACTTAGGTATGTTTATTGCCAGCTTGTAGAGAAAATGGCAGACTGGTAATGATAAAAACTCTTTTTTGCCTGTTGGTTGCCTCATGGTTCTAACAATCTGTGTTTAGAATAGCAGGAGAGAATTCCTCACACGAGGGAGGGTGGGTTGTTTTGTTTTGTTTCCCCCAGGGTACAGGTTGGTGGCTCATGATTTATGGTAGTGTTTCCTTACAAATTGCTGTAAGGAAAACCATTGCTTATCCACAAGGTAGGGTGCAATTTACCCATAAATGTTCAGGAATGAGACAGTGTGTGTTCAGGATTGATAGAATGCTGTTTGGCTTTTCCTCCACCCTAGTTTTCTTACAACAAAAGGATGCTTTAAGAATTGAGGTTTAGGAGAATAGCTTGAGAAAGGGGGAACCATCCAAGATACTCTACCTGCATCTTAGGTAGATGCCAAGTAAAGACACAAAGTGGGGGAGGACATGACCCATCCCACCTCTGCATCAATGTGGTTCATATCTGTCATCGCAGAGCAGAGTTCTTAGAGAAACAGAATGTTCCTGTAGTCATTCAATTTCCTGTGCCTTCAGCCTGTTGGGTGCATGGTCTGTCAAATGATAGCTATTTAGTAAACATAGATTTTTAACCAATCTACCTAAGATGCTACGTCATATATATCTTAAAATAATACTGGTGTCCAATAAATTTTTACTTGAAGAATATAAGAAGAAAAGTCTTTGCAATTAGAAAGTTGTTGTCATATGATTTCCACTCCCAAGAACAGCATCATTTTGCATTTTAGTATCCTAGTTATTTTCACACCTCTTAAGTATTATAAATGTGTAGCGTTTTGTCCAGTATATTTTGAAAGAACTTAAAGGAATAACATTTTTACATATACACTTCTGTAACTAACAAAGAATTACCCAATTCAAGCAAGTTTCCTTAATGAAAGTATAGACCATCTCGATCTATAGGAGATCTTTGTGCCAGCGCTTTTACTCTTGTGTGTTTAGCCTTTTCATGATTTAAAATATGTTATGTTTTTACGGTAGAAGCCAATCTTAGGTCGTGGTTCACAGAGACCACTCAGGTCTGTGAGACCCTCCACTACGGTACCAGCGTGTGTCCTGAAGTTTGCGTGCTGCCTGGACTCTGCAATATGACAGCATCAGTAGCCTGGGACCTTAAAGGGATGATGAGGGAGCGAGGAGGTCTCAATTTGTACTAATAGATCGATGCCAATGTCACATGGCAAGAGTGACTTTGCCATTCGACTGTTTGGCCCCTCCATGTACTTCTTGTCTCTCAAGTGCTCACTCACCTGTGCTCTCTCTTCTAATTTCACCCTTCCCCCTCCCCCACTAATGCCCCTTGTCACGTGGTGCCTTCCAGGATATACAGCACATTACAAAGCTGCCCCCTCCACTGATGTGACGTCTCCATCTTTTTCCCTGCTTCTAGCAACACAAGAATTTTTTTTTCTTTTTTAATAATTTCTCAGTGTCTAGGATTCTGTTATAGCAATGAGAAACAAACTAAGACGTTCTCAAAGCGTGTTGGAGCCATTGTTGTTGCCTATTTGGTTGTACTGAAGTGTTAAATTACGATCCCAGCACTTGGGAGGCAGAGGCAGACAGATCTCTGTCGGTTCGAGGACAGCCTTGTCTACGGAGTGAGTTGCAGGGCAGCCACGGCTACACAGAGAGACCCTGTCTTGGGGGGCAATCTTCTTGTTCCATCTTATTGCTGAGCAATGTCCCATGTGCTTCTTACCTCTTTAACAGTTGGTGGATACTCTGGCTCCTGTGACTAAAGGTACTGTGAACTTTTTGTAAGTGTTCATGTGGACATGAATTGCTGCTTAGGATACATGACTATAGGATGACTGGATCATGTCTGAAAGGAGCATTAGATATTCTTGTCATTACTGGGATAAACAAATTAAGAAGCAGTATCCACTTCTGGTCATAGCTTCATGACAGAGAAAGGTTGGTTTTGCCACTGGAGGCTGAGTGGTTCCTGTTCTTGAAGGTGGAACCATGAGACAGCGCACCCACAACATGGCGGCTGACCGGGAAGCAGAGGCCTCTGGCTAGAAATGGTTAGCTCTACCCACTATCCCATCAACTTTATGTCAGCCAGCTGAGCCCTGTGCCTCAGAGGTTCCAGGGCCTCTCGGAATAGTACTACCAACTGGGGATGGAGACTCAAACACATGAGCCTGTGGGGGGCATTCCAAACCATAGTAGTAGGCACATGCCTTCTACATAACTTTTTAATAAACTACTGAACCGATTCTGAAAGTGCTATTGTTTTGTTTTGTTTTGTTTTGTTTTTTGTTTCTTACAAAAGCTCAGAAGAGCCTTGCCAATTTTTGATGTATTGGCATCAAAAAGTGAGCTTCCTATGATACTTTCATCAGTGAAAGAGCACACTAGTGGACCACTATGCCTGGCAACTCTTTGTCTTTTTTATATGGTAGTGGATAAGTACTAGTTTCTTTTTGCAACTGTCCTTTTCATTTTCCTAATGGCTAACCATACTATTTACTCTTATTTACCCATTGTTGTTGTTGTTTTGTTTTGTTTTTAAGTATACAGATAGTTTCTCTACTTGGCATTAGGTTGTCTTTTCTTGCTAGATTATAGGTGCTTTATACAAATTCTTTATGAAAGCCCTCTGTTAGACACTGCGAAGCAATTACCTTTCACTCTGTAATTTTATATTTATTTTATGGTGTCTCTTAGAGGGTGAATATTTTCAATTTTGATAAAGTTCAATATAACAATTTTTTCTTTTGTGTCAAAGAAGTGTGTGTACTCCTAAAACTCATAGAAACTTGCTCCTACAAAACATTTTCTTCAGTTTCTATAGCTTGAGCTTTTGCTACTTGGTTATATAACGCACAATGTATGGTTTGGTTTTGCACACTTCTCCTTTTGTACATTGTACTAATCAGCCTTTAAATCTCAATGTGAAATAGCCTGGAATAATCTGAGAAGGGACTCTCCAGCGAGGGAGTTCCCAGATCAGATTGGCCTGTGGGTGTCTGTGGAGGGCTGACCCAACTGTTAACGGACACAGGTGGCAGTCCACAAAGGGGGTGTCATTCCCTTGGCAGGTGGTCCTAGGCTGTATAAGAAAGTTAGCTAAGGATGACCTTGCGAATTAGCCAGCAAGTAGCTTTCTCTCTCAGTTTCTGCTTCAAGTTACTGCCTGAGTTTCTGTCCCAGCTCCCCTCAATTATAGGCTGTAACCCGGGAGTGTA
Source organism: Acomys percivali (assembly GCA_907169655.1). NCBI lineage: Eukaryota > Metazoa > Chordata > Mammalia > Rodentia > Muridae > Acomys > Acomys percivali. Next base: position 108,163,592 of record OU015750.1, read on the forward strand.
AATCAATCCTTTCCTACCCAGTGTTGCTACTGGTTATGGTATTTGTCACAGCAACACAAAGGAGACTATAACATTGAGGGTAGAAATACCACCTTGTGCTGCTTCTCCTCAGCACTTCTGAGGTATTATTCCATCGTCTTCCAGCATCCAGTGCTGCTGGTGAACAATCAGCCATCCACGCAATCACTATTCTTCCTTTTAGTAGCCCATCTCTCTGATATTCTTGTTACTCAGCAGTTTCACCAAAACATTCAAAATAAGACTGTGCTTTTGTTCTGCTTGACGAAATGGCCCTGTCATGCCAAACTCATGTCTAAATTTGATTCTAGAAAAGTCTCACATGGCATTTATTTCAAATATTGCCTATATCTCCTCCTTATCCTCCTTGCTTTCAGAATTATTAACTATATTAACTTATACTTTTTCATATCTCTTGCTGATCGGTTCAAGTGTTGAAATCTTGGTCGCCAGAGGAGCGCACTATTTGGGGAAGTGCTTGAAACTAAGAGGCAGGGCCTAGCTAGAAGAAGTAGACACCTGGGCACCCATCTTTGAAGTTATACCCTGTTTTTCTCTTCCTGCCCCTGTTCTTCCTGTTCATCATGAAGCAAGCACCGTCTGTCACATGTTCCCACCACTACGACGCTCTGCATATTATGGACCCAGAATTAGTGAAGATAGGGCCTGTGGTCTCTCTTAAATTATGAACCAAAACAAACCCTTGTTCCTTCCAATTGTTTATGACAAGTTTTGTTTTGTTTTTGTTTTGTTTTGTTTTGCCACATTGACAAAAAAATCAGACTAGTGCATCCCTGCTAAATTTTCCTTTTTGTTTCACCATTTTCCTTCTCCTTGGGCATTCCAAGGGATGAGTAAAGCTTTGGCCTTCCATCCCAACCCCTTCAACTACTTTGAGTTCAGTGTTTTTCTTTTAAGGTTTACTTTTTGCTTTGAAGACTAAGTTTTCCATTTCCAAGATTTCTGAATGCTTTCTACTTACATCCATCTATTACTGGTGTAGTTACCTACTAAATTCATGTTTTTAAGTTGTTACTATATCATTCTGAAGATAGAAAGATATTTATACTAAAGTAAATTTTGGATTCATACATTATTTATAGCTCCCAGGCAAAAACTCTTTGGCTTTTATATGAGAGTTCACGCTGCCTGGGCATTGCCTACCTGACATCACTCCACCGCGTCTGTGTGGACAGAAGCTATGTGTTCCTGAGTAGATTTGTGTCCTGCCAATAGATGGTGACTGGTTTTGGATTGTTTTTCTTCCTCTTCCCCAGTTTCAATTTCCCCACCTCCCTGAGCTAAGGAGAATGGAGAGGATATGATCCAGCCAGCATTACAAGATGTTACGGGATTATGTTTGGCAGCTTCTGGGAAGGAAAGGGTTGGGATACCTGAAGCTACAGCAGCCAACAAACAGCAAACTCCACAGAGGAGGGGACAAGGGAGACATCCTTGTTGGCACCACTGAGCCACTAAGCCAAACCTACTGTGTCTTGTTCTTGGGAGGGATAAGAAATGTATATACAGCCAGGGCTACAACTTCTTGCTGCTAAGTCATTCCTAACTGGTAAAAGGGGTTCTTCCCCTCCTCATTTGGCTCCTAAAAGATCTGCAGCTCAGAAACATGGCCTCGCCTTTGCAGGTCTTTCTTATTCCAGACTCTAAGCCAGGACAGAACTTGGTCCCCATCCCAGTCATACAGTCTCTTCCATTTCCTCTCTACCATGTGGGCACCTCCGCTTCCTCTACCGCACAGTCACCTCCGCTTCCTCTCTCCACCAGAGAGAAACAATTTGTTAGCTGCTGAAAGCTAGATGTGTCCACTGGAGTCTTTGCTGCTTCTAGTCACATGCAAAGAAGCACATGCCTATCACTGGCTTAAGGACAGGAGCATGGGGTGTGGCTCACGGCTGTCCTCTGCTCCAGGACAGGAGCATGGGGTGTGGCTCACAGCTGTCCTCTGCTCCAGGACAGCTGAAATGCCAGACACAACCCTTTCTTTTAGCAGTGTTATCACCACCACCTCACATCCCTAGGACACTAGGTTCAGACCACATTCTCCCATGGCACTCCCCTCCACATACACACACTGTGGACATAGATTTGCCTCTTTCCTTTAGCATGGCAGTGCAGTGCTAACTTCTGTCTCTCAGTTTTTCCTAATTCTTCTGTGTGGAACAAAAGGGAAACCTCTGTAGCTGCTTGCTTTGACTTCTTTTCCATCCCAATCCAATTTTAAATTATTGCGTTTGAGCTTCTTACAAATGGGCTTGTTCTTGGAAGAGTTCAGAACCACAAAAGAATATAAAACCAACAGACACGCTTTCACCACGGCTGCTAATGTTTGAGTCAGTACTCCCTCGTCTCCCTAACTCTGTTTGCTGATGCTGTGCCACTGATGTAATAGATGGGTTATGTCTTGCCTTATTATTGAATGTTCTATATTGAATCTAGATGGTTCTAAAAGGTGTATGAATGATATAAATATATCCTTTGCATCTACCATAACGTCCCTAATTCCCCAATTATGGGGCTGTAAATTTGTATCTATTCTACATAATGCTGCATGATAAATATTTTAAGATTTCCTTAGGAAAAACTCCTAGAACTAGAATTACTTAGACAATAGATATAAACATTTTAAATACATATACAAACACATATCTACTGCCAAAGCATTCTCTCGACAAATGTTCATCCGCACAAACTCTGAGTATAATAATGTTTTAAGCTTGCCAGTTTGATAGACAAAAAAACCTCAGTGCTCATTTAATTTACATTTCTTTGATACTCATAAGTTTGAGCATTTTTCATATGGTAATTAGCCATTTGTCTTTCCTCCCAGTGCATTTTAAATAAGATTGTATTTACTTAGAACTTTGCAGAGACAGTCATTTCACAAATCAAATTAAGATTCCTTTTTATGCCCAGTAAGTATATAAAGCCCTTGAACGGTTTGTGTTGATATCTGTTTCATAACCGGCATCTCCTTTGCAAGTTGAAATGGCATCCTCAAGTTGTGTCAGGTCCAAGTGCTAATTAGACTCTCGTTAGGTAATTTACATCCATAGATGCAGGAGCAGAGCTATGTATATAAGCATAAGTGACCAAGTTATACATGTGCATATCTATGTGTATGCTCATGTGGTTGTATGTACATATATAACCACAAATAATCCACATGTATATATGTGTATATGTATAAAAACACACACGCACACACACACACTCACACACATACACACACACTTAGCCACAGGTATAAATTATATTTATCTGGAAACTTCAAAACAATTAGATATTTCCAAACCTCTGGTCATATACAAATCTGCCTTAAAACTGCTTAAAAACCACCAATGAACCACTGATTTGGAATTTCCCACTTTGTATTGTAAACTTTGAATTAGACCTTAGCTATAATTTAGGATAGACTAAAGAGAATTGCTGTGTAAAAAATAAATAAATAAATAAATAAATAATCACAGCTCCAGGGGATCAGAGGGAATGGCACGGTTGGTAAAAGGCTAGCTGAACAGCAAAGCATGGGAACGCTAGCTCAGACCCTGGCACACCTACATAAAAATCAGGTCTGGTGGCACATTTCACTAATCTCAGTGTTAGACAGGATTGGGTCAGGGACAGGCTGATCCCTACAACTCACTGGTCATCCAGGTTAGTGCAAGGGACCCTATCTCAAAAAGTAAGATGGAGAATGATCAAGAAAGACATCCAAAATCAACCTCTGGCCCCACATACATGTGCTCATACTTTCAAGGGTATCCATATGCATATGGGCAGACACACTCAAATGTATAGTTTACATACATGCATATATGTAAATATACATATATACTCAAGTATGTGTATATACATCATACACACAAGGCACAGGTTTACACTTTCAGTGGTGGAGTATTGAAATATGTTTCCAGACGCTGAAACAGTCTGAAGAATTATTAGTGGGAAATGGACTGATATTGGTAGATTTCAAGTTGAGCTGTGAAGAGACAGGCCCTCCTGTATAGAGAGAAGCAAAAAGATCTTGTCTAAGACTATGGAGGAAATTTCAACGTATAAGAATCAGAAGAAAATGGAGTGGAATCCTGGCTATGTCTGCCGGTGATGTCGCGGAGGAGATGGCTCAGTCAGAGCCTGATGTGCAAGCATGAAGATTTAAGTTTGATCGACGGTGTGCTGGTGTGTGTCCTTGGAGTTCAGTGGCCAACCAGCCAAGCAGATAAGCTACAGATCACTGAGAGACCCTGCCATTAAAAACAAAGTAGAAAATGGTATAAGGGTACTCCAGCTTTGACCTCTGACCTCTATACACATGCACATACCCAAACAAACGTACACACACATAACACACAAAGTCAGTATGCCCACTAGCATGTGAGGAGTGCCCAGTTACTGTGCCTTTTATTGTATTGCTAACAATGGTGACATGGGACAACCAGATGACTCAATGCAGGACACAGTAACTGTCAAAGGAAAATGGCAGGCAGGGATCATGAGGCAGAGTGGCAACACTTCAGGCAGCTTAGTCCTTTACAGATCAATGGAGTGGCATGATGGGAAACCATTAACTCAGAATTAGGCTTGTTGATTTATTTGGTGTGTGTGTGTGTGTGTGTGTGTGTGTGTGTGTGTGTGTGTGTGTG
>OU015750.1:108189246-108211175 GCA_907169655.1 Acomys percivali
ACACACACACACACACACACACACACACACACACACACACACACACACACAGCATCAGAAAATATATTCTCGCTGCAGCCTTGTGTATGGTACAAGGCAATAGGAAAGGCGAACTGATTCTCTTTGTCTGCTCTATTTATGCTGTGCATCAGAAAACCAATAAGTGTGTGACCTTGTTCTACACACACATATGTTCTTTTAACGGACTTCTCCCTTCAGGCAGGAACTCAACCCTGGTAGGGAAGGCAGAATGAAATTTCCCTTTTTCAGAAACACGTAAGATTCTCCTTTCCTGGCTTCCCGTTTGTTCAATTGGTTGGTTTAGTTTAGTTTCTTAGTTTTTCAAGATAGATGTGTAAAGACAAGCCTCTTTCCTCACACGGTGATGTTAGCCAACCTACATGCAGCGGGTCTTCCTCCCAGCACTGCTGGCTTGGTTTCCTCTAGCCATAGACAGCAGCCACTGAACTTCAGGCCAATTCCGATTTTTATCAGCGCCGTCAGAGGCACCATATTTCTAGCTGTGTTCCTTTCTGACCCCTTGACTATCCTAGACACCTGGATATATGGATGGACAGAAAGACGAATAATGAGATTCCCACAGGTCAATAACTTCTCTCGATCCCTCGCGATAATTAAGAAAGCCCTGCTTTGATTTTCCTGCCCCTACATAACTCTTGTTTGGGGTTGAACAACGTTGAGACTGATCTATAGCACAGCATACCGTGAAAAAGGCTTTGGCCATACAGAGGCATAGGCACAAATGTTGTGTTTAATTTACATATGTACGAGTAAGCTCTAAGACTCACGGGAAAGCCCCGTGTGAGGACAGGACAGAACACATGCCTTGCATTGGATTCTACTCTAATCTACACCTGCTCTGTGAGGGGCACTGCTCTGGGGCTGGACTTTCGGGAGAGAGGAAAATGGTAAAACTGCTGGAACACCGTGCTGTTTTCAGACTGAAAAACCGTCCGTTCCTCCCTCCACCCATGAATCAGTCAAGAACAAAAAGAAACTAGTCTGAATTTTTTCCTTTATTTCCAAGTAGCTTGGGAAGAACTAGGCATAGAGCCAAAAAGAAGAGAGGTTTTACTGAGGAAAACCACCGCTCCACTCAGCTTTGATGAGAAAAATAAAGAGCAAAGCGCATGGTGTACAGAGGCTGGAAGGCTGTGTGTAGGAAAGGGGTGTTTTTACGGATGACTGCCATGGGCAAAACAGCAGATCTCATCAAAAGCAGTACACACACGGACGTGCCCAGCCTCTGGGAGAAGGGAACTCGCTCAGACTGGTTTTTCTTCTGCAGCTCGACAGAGAATGTAGCCTTACTTTGCATAAAACATTTCTCACAGCCTCCCACCCTCCCCGAGAAGGAAAAAAACCGAAAGGGCTCATCCCTGAGACAGGCCATTCAACCCAAACTATATTCAGACGAATTGCTTGCTCCCCCTGAGCCACCGAGGCGAGGTGGGGTAGGACTTCCCGTGGGGATGCAGGCCTGTGCGCAGCCTGGAACCAGCCCTGACTTGGCAACCAGTCATCCTCTAGGGCCCTCTCTCCCCTCTAGTTTCACTGCCCCCTTTGTTTGCTTGTCAGAGAGACTGATTCAGCGGCGAGCACTCTCCTGGCCATGCAAGAGGCCAGGGAGTGCGGCCTTTGTCCTTCTTGTGGTAGTCATGTCCCCCAAGCCCACTGGTCTCACAGGGACTGCCTGGCCGAGCTGTTATCACCGTTCCCCTACCTCCCATGGGCTCCAGATGTCATATTTTTGGAAGTCTGAACACAGAACATGTCTGAGCAGGCAGGAGTGGGCAAGGAATCTGGGAGAGGAAGTGGGGCCTGGCTTCCAGAAGCCTCGGAGGAGGAGAAGGCTCTCCTAGGGAAAGTTGCTGTATCACGTGCTTAGTAACAAAAGAACAGAATTAACTACAGAAGCTGAGAGGAACAAATCACATCACTGTGCCCAAGCGGAACTCTGGGTATTAGAGAAAAAGATACCAGCTCTGCTAGGAACCCTACAGACACCCCCAGATGGGTGTATCTTCAACTTGCTCCATGCCCAACCGCTGTCCAAGGGTCTGTCCGCCTCCCCACCTGCAGGTAGTAATCTCCAAGCACCTGGCACATGCTAGGCACCATGCTGTGCTTATGTGGGTGATCCCACTCACTTCTCACGGCATCCCCTCTGTCATCAGTCCCATTACCACCCCACCACTGGAGACTAGGGGAAAAAGCCTGCTCTGCCGACTTAGATCAGAGCTTTAGCGGGTGGCCATGTGATCCAACTCAAGCACGTTTTCCTCAGACCATGAGGTTCACCCCATGCTCTCGGAAGCAACCAGGAAGCCGGAGTACGTTTCTGCACTCAAATGTGAAAGTTAACTAGCTTGAACTCTATCAACTCTGCCAAGACGGCAGAGGGAAGGTTTACCCAACTTTCTATTCGGTCTTATTTAGCAGATGCCAAAGTAAAAGGAATACAGAAATCAGGTTCATACGTTGGCGAAATCTCTATTAGAAAATAAAACGTATGAGGTAAGGCTATGAAATCAATCTCTTTTTAATTGCACAAAGATGGAACGTCTAGAATGAGACAAATCAGCCCTCACAAAGGCAGACAGAGCAGCCTGCTCTCCGAGGGTGCTCCCAGGCTTCTCGAAGTAGCCTGTCGGCCCTCCTCTTGTGTCCCCAGCTTATCCCTTCGATCTGAACTCAGATTCCCGACCCTCCCTTCGACTTGTTTCCTTTCTGTCTAGCTGAGAATACACATGTTTGTGTGAGGGGGTTCCCTCACCCCTGCTTCTTTCCTGTTCACATTCACCCTACTTTCCCCCTCCCCTCCTTCCCTCCTGTTTGATAAGGAGATGCCATTCATTCTTCCTTTCCCAAAGCCAGCCCTGTCTGTCCTCCGTCTGAGGCTGCCCTACTTCTCTGCAGCCTGGCCCCTGCTTGGAAACCCGCGCTATCCTCTCTCTCGTCTTAATGAACACAATAAATAAGTAAATCTAGAACTGTGGCAGGAGATTAAGGTGGAGAGAGAAGAATTAATATTGGCATAGGAAAGAAGCCAGTTGGCAGAAATACTGGAGACCCCGCCGCCAAGGCTGACCTGTAACAGAGCATGCGCAGAACATCACACACTTTGAAAATGACCCAAAAGCCCATGGTACTGCAATGCTTTGAACAGTCTTTGCCACTGAGAGTCTAACCTTCTTTCTCAACTGTCTAGCTCATTTCCTCACACCCAAAGGCTTTCTTACTAGTTAACTGTCTCTGTTTCTAGCACTATTCACGTGTCACTGGTCCAATTCCTTATTGCAGGACACAGAACCTGGAAACGCTAGCTGAGAGAGCCTTCCAGACTCCAATCTCCTCCTAGCACACAGCCTTCCTTCTGCCCACACCACTCCCTCTTGCAAAGCTTACAAAACTCCCTGACTCACAGGAGTTGCCCCTGGGTGTCACTCACCTAGATTCCCAGGCACTTTGCCCTAGATGTTGACTCTAAGGTCTACAAGACGCTAAAATTGGTCCCAGTGAACAGTTTGAAAGATACCACCGCAGTACTCCCAAGTCAGCAAGCACCCTGCCGACCTGAGCCAGCAGCCACCAGCTCTGCCTGTGCCCACCACTCACACTCTCATGAATATGGTAGGCATCTGCCCCAGACATTTCCTTCTGGCAGGGTTACCTCAGAGCTAAGGCAAACTCCAAGTCTGGGGATTTCCTAACCTAAATGGTTCTGGCTCTGGGGCTGGCCATGAGAAGAGTAACAGGCCATTTGTAAGGCTAATCCTCTAAGGGACAGCCCCAGCTCACACTTGTTGTTGCTGACCTGCTGGCTAAGGATGCTGGCCTGACTCATATGTTTGCCAACTTCTCTGTCTGTCTATGTCTGTCAGCTTCTCTGATCCTTGAGCCCAGTGTTATGAAGCTCTGCAGCAAAGGCCACCAGCCACTTCTGCAGGTCACTCATGTCACCAAGGATAAAGTTAGAGAGTGACTTTAAAGAGACAAGAGTGATGGTTTGTCCTGAAGGGTGTAAATCACCATCATGGGGTCTGGTGTGCCCTCAAGTTTTCCCACCTCTGTGTCTAGCTTTCTCCCCAACTTCTAGCCCTTAAGAAAACTGAAACAGAGGAACTAGGCCTCCACAAGGGCCCATGGTCTAGTTGCTGCCCAACATCCTATTTGCATGCCCCTGCCAGTGGCTTAGCTTCTCTGATCCAACCTGCCTGGTGCCTGTAAGGGTAAGGGCAGTAGTTTCAAGGGGACAGATCTTTAAAGAGGGGTTCTTTGATTTGGCACTATCCCATTTAGAATTGGATCCAGTTTGGTTTAGAGGCATCAATGGCCCTCTTTATTGTCAATGGCAATAAAGGGGACATTAGTAGCCTGTGGCATACAATGGCAAAATATTCACTAAATTGTTACTTATAACCAAGACTCTGAAAAATAAGGCTTTGTGTGTCTAAGTGGCGGTTGCCACAATACATTTGGTCACAATAAAGAGTGTGTAATTCATTTGGGTGCTCTAAGGAATAGTAAAGAATTTAGCAAAAGAAAAAGATGCATTGAGGGCTTCCAATTCTTCCTGGGCTGTCCCAGGGGAAGACTTGTCTCCTGTAGCCAAAGTCTGTAAGATCAAACCCTTAGTCCAACTCAGAGTAATTCTAGAATTACAAAAGGCAATGCACGCAAGAAGCCAGAGAAGGTCCACGGTTAGAAGCAGGCATCAGCTGAGCTCTGAGGCGGGAGTCTTTCTGGCCCATGGATGCAACCCTTGCTTCAGCTGTTTCCTCTCTGACTCCTTCCCACAGCTGAGAACCTGAATGGTCGCTGCTGGGGAGCTGCTCTGTGGAGATGGCTGCTTCTCCACCAGACCTAGCCATATACCGGTCACTGTTCCCCAACCCCTCACCATACTCCAGTCCTGCAAGTCTCAGGAACTACAGTGTGAAGTACGGCCCTTGGGGACATTATATACATATCTGGAGAAAGTGCTGTGAACATCTGTCAAAAGCTTCCTAGGAAAGATGAACGGGAATGGGCCTAAGAGTATTGGCTCGAGTTAGCAGGGTTGGGCCCATTTGTTAGTGAGTGCACCAGTGAGCCATTTAATCTGAGATGCCATTTAAACTGAACAGTTGGAAGGGGGGAGGGGCATCTCATAGAGTTTATGCAGTTGGTTTCTGTGGTACTCTTCTCATTGTTATACCTGACACAGTTGGAGGGTACAACCCATCCTGGTGGGGAGGCATGGCAGCCTGACAGTGAGGTCACACGGCGTCCACGGTGAGGACGCCGAGAGGTGATGCCATGCTTGGCTCACTTTCTCCTCTTTACCAAAGCTGTGACCCCAGTCCACAGGATGGAGTCACCACATTTAGGGTGGCTTTTAATCCCCACCTCAATTAATTCAGTTGAGAACCTCCCTCATGCAGCATCCCAGAGGGTTGACGATCCAGTGATTCTAGGTGTTGTCAAGTTGGTGATCATTACAAGGCGCCACAGTTCCCTGAACCAGAAACAAAGTGGCCTCTACCGGCTGAAGAAGCTACGTGCCAGAACTTCCTTGGAGAAGTTCAAAAGGGAAGCGGAGACCTGGGGAGGATGGGGATGAGGAAGACACATGGAGTAGCCTCACAGTATGAAGCTTATTTGCTTCCTTAGTACGCCTGGCAGGAGGCCACAGAGGACTCTCCCAGCACCATTTATGAGCAACAAACAATTGAAGGAGCCTAGAACACTGTAAAGTACGACTCTTCTCTGTGGGACATGGAAGCAAATGACCTCTGTCACCACTCTGGACCACCAAGTTCATTAGGATGAGAGTGCTAGAAGGGCCTTCATCGCAGAGATTAGGTTGGCACCTCGACTAACATGGGCAGCATGGAAAAGCAGCGAACTAAACTGCTTGGGCCACAGAAGTCTTTGGTATCCCTGGAACTGAAAAAGGCATACAATTGACTAAGTTGGCTGGGAAGTCTAACTTAGTCTCTCAGGCAAGTTCTAGATTTGAGCCAGTTCATAGACTCAAAGCTCTTTTTGTATGAACTCGCTCCTTTGAAAGACCCCATCTAGGGGCTGGAGAGATGGCTCAGAAGTTAAGAGCACTGCCTGCCCTACCTAAAGGACCCAGGTTTGATTCTCAGCACCCACATGGCAGCTTACAACTGTCTGTAACTCCAAGATCTGACACCCTCACACCAATGCACATTAATTAAAAAATTAAATAAAATATTTTAAAAAATAAAATCTTTTTTAAAAAAAAGAAAAATTCCCATCTATGCACTAGTAAATACCTACCGTGTTTTTCTGACCATAAAACGCGCTTTTCCTCCCCAAAAGTGGGATGGTCCAGTTGCTGTTTTTGGTTGGTTGGTTGGTTTTGGTTTTGGATTTCTTTTGGTTGTTGTTTTACTGCTCTTAAAAACTGGGTGCGTCTTCTGGCTCAAACAATACAATAACCAACCAACCATCTCCCAGAAACCCATTGTAGTTCCTGCACAACACCGACAGCCTCTGACTTCACCAATGCTCCCATCCCAGGCCTAGAAGCACTGATCCCTGTCATTCCTCTGGGCTCATTCGCTGGCCTTTTCTTCTTTCTCTGGCTTGAATATGAAGTTCTTCTCTGTGTTCCTGCCCTGTGTTTCTGTGTTTCTCACTCACTAAAACATCTTCTTCATCTCAGAATAGCCCTGTCTCCTCTGGTTCGGATTTTCAACCTCCCTCTCCGTCTCCTACCTATCTTTGTCTGTTAGGGAGGAATTCTAGGTTCCCTTCTGAGTTCTTAGACTTGTTAATGAAGGAACTGACCGAGAGACTAACAGGATGCTGGAGGAGCATTCTATCAGAGTAGGCAGCTGCAAACCTTGGCAACTTCTAGGAGGAAAGAGGAGGAGAAAAGGCCATGACTTTTTTGAGTCAGCATCCGTCAGTGAAAGCCAGTGTCTTCAGAAACAGAGGGCACCAGAGGTGCGGCAGAGAGAGGCAGGGGACTTTAAGGAATGAGAGAAAAAGTTAAGAGTGTCAAGGTAATCAAGCTTTGAATCTTTTGTTTAAAAATAAAAAAGAAAACGAAAAAGAAAGGGAGGAAAAAAGACTTATTGGTGTTGTGCAGTCCAAGCTCCACAAGCAGCTGTACCAGGGAGGGCCTTCTGAGAAGTGTGAGCCTGCAATGTTCTACTCTTTGGAGCAGGTAAGAATGTCTGGACTCCAACCAGGGCCAGGGGTAGAACTCAGAGTTGGATTCCATTCTTGACTAGGAGGAAGCTTTCCCTTGATGGTGCTCAACAAAGCCTCAAGGGGCCAGCTGAGCTGTGATGCTTACCTGTCCATTGTTACCAGGGAAATGGAGGTACAATCCAAAGCTAACCACCAAGGAGAAGTCCATCCTCAACGGCCTCTCACACCTGTAATGTGAGGTCCAATCCTTGCTACAGCGTTACTTCTCCTTCTGCATTAGCGTAGCAGTGCTCAACCCTCCTAATGCTGCAACCCTTGGATACAGTTCCTCAAGTTGTGGTGACCCTCCCCCCCCCCCCCCCCCCCCGCCGACACACCATAAAAATTATTTTCGTTGCTACTTCACAACCAAAAGTGTGCTACTGTTACTAATCATAATGTGGATATTTGTGTTTTCTGATGGTCTTCAGTGACCACTGTGAAAGGGTAATGAATGACCCACAGGTTGAGAACCACTGACTAGCTAATGTTTACCTAATGGTTAGCAGATCAGCAGACACCCCTCTGCCATCACAGAACCCCTCCCATATAGTGTTTCTGTCTCAGCAGCAGTGCCTGATCTCACCCTCTCCCACATCAGTCAGGCATGAACAAGGCTCGGGGGCATAGTGAAGACAGGAAGGCAGAAAGCATGCGAGAGCCAGCGGAAAGAACAGAGTGCCGTGAAGTCCTTTCCATCTCCTGGAAGTGCCATGAGCAGGGCAGCCCCGAACTCAAGAAGCTGCGGTTGTCAGCACAAGATCAAGTCAGTCAACATTCCAGCATGGAGGAAAAGATAACCAAGAGGCCTGCAGGTCCCTGCGAGGCTGTGGGCAGCTAATGGTTGCTGGGAGGCAGGAGCCATAGTCCTCAGTGGATAGTCACTGGTATTGTCCCTTGCTCAAAACAAAACAAAACACAAAACAACCGAACAACCCCAATGTGCAGGCAGTCCTGATGAGACATGATAGGCTGGAGTCAGTTGGTAAGGGAGGAGGGCTCCCCATTTCTGAGGACTAGGGGATGGGGAGAAAGGGGGAGAGGGGCCAAGCATGGTGACACACGCCTTTAATTCCAGCACTCAGGAGGCAGAGGCAGGCGGATCGCTGTGCGTTGGAGGCCAGCCTGGTCTACAAAGCGAGTGAGTCCAGGACAGCCAAGGCTAACACAGAGAGACCCTGTTCCCTCCCCCCCCCCAAAAAAAAGAAAACAAAAAACAAGAAAAAGGGTGAGGGGAGACAGAAGGAGGGTGGGACTGGGAAGAGATGAGGGAAGGGACTTCAATCAGGGTATAAAGTAAATAAATTTTTAAAAATAAATTTAGATTATAAAAAAAAAACAACCCCAACTTGTGCTCAAGCAAGTAATCCTAGTTAAATGTAGTATATTACCAAATGTGTGTGTGTGTGTGTGTGTGTGTGTGTGTGTGTGTGTGAGAGAGAGAGAGAGAGAGAGAGAGAGAGAGAGAGAGAGAGAGAGAGAAGAAAAGGTTGAAGAGTGTGTGTGTGCATGCGTGTGTGTATGTGTGCCTGTGCACATATGCACAAAGAATGAGCAAATACATGAAACATAGAACTGCCTTGACTACAGCTCTCTTCTTGTCCAACATCTAATCGGATGCAAAATGTTAACTGTTTTGTTTGTACAGTCTCTTACCTGTTGTTACTAGAGATGGTTCCTTGCTCAAGTACGTGGTCTCTCTGAGGATCTACAGCACCTTCCACCCCTGCTCTCTCCTCCCCAGGCACCCAGCTTATTCCCCTTACTGTATGCCATGCTTGGCGTGTGTATAAATCCCCTATTCAACACTCACTAGGGTTCCTCCATAAACACAAAGTCATGCCCAAGCTTCTAAATCTAGTGGGTTTGCCCTTCATTACCAGCCCCTCAGCTTCCCTTTTTCACACCATTTCTATCAATGACTTTTGACCCAGTCACAATTCCTGAGCTGTCACCCATCCATTGGCACATCCACACTTCAACTCACAGTGATCTTACATGCTTTGCTCTCCTTCTCCCCCAACACCACTAAACATCTCTCCGTGAAGTTTTTGCAGTTTCCCCAAGGCATTGTTCATTCCTTAAGCTGCTTAGAGTCCTAGCTTGTTGGAAATGTGTGGATTCTTCAAGGCTGGGTTCACATAGAGTGATCTCTGTGGAGCATTCCGCCAGCGGTGGTGACCTCTAAGCACCACACTCTTTCCCCTCCCCACCTCCTCAGGGTACTAAAGCTGCTATTCCCTCCACCTAGCATGCCTTGTCCCAGACCTTATGGAGTCAAATCCAACACTTCCTCCAGTCACTGATCACATGTCATTTCTGCCCTCTGCCTAAAAATATCCTCCAACATCTGCCCTGCTCCATGCAGTACATATATGAAACAGGATGGGTGAGTGTGCATGGGGAGGGTGGGTACTATCCACGTACAGTGTGTCTTCCACTGGAGTATATACCCTCTATGAGCCAGATCCTAAAACTGTCCTTTAGAATCAGTGATCTATGTGGGGGTGGGTTCTCATTGCGTATTGCCTGTCTTCCACTAGGCCATGTACCCTCCTTACACAAGGATGCTGAATCCTAAGCCATCCTTTACAATCAGTGACTGGTCCCCAGTCATGAGTGTTAACTTCACCAAGACCACACTAGTATGAAATTGGAGTTTACATGTTCCTTGGACCAGACCAAATTCTTAGTCAGGGCTTCCTTCCTCCAGTAATTGTTTCCACCAGCGGAAAGAAAAAGAGAAATGCATTATTCCCTTTGGTCCAGCTCAATGCTTGCGGGTTTTGCCTTTTTCTTTTTACTGGTTATATCTAAAACAGCCTGTGCCCTCTCTCCAAGCTCAGAAAACTAAAGAACCTGATCGGTGTCTCCGAGTGAATCCCCTTCCTCGCACACAACCTTGCGTACCTCTTTGTCATGGCTTTATATCCCCCATGAATATGAGTGGCCTGGTAGCTTAGTGCACTAGCCACCAGCCCTAAGTGTTTCTCAGGAAGCTGCCTGGGAAGGCACCACCACAGTACCTTTCTACAGGGCATCAAGTGACCCAGGAAATAAAGAAGCAAAAGACAAGGGTTCTTGGCTCCACATTCACCCAGCTTTGAGCAGAACCACTGTTCAGGGACCCATCACCTCCATGGAAGTGGGCTCACCTAACCTCTGGGTTCTCGGTTGGGGCGGGGGCAGGGGTGGCTTACTCCCTATTTTCCCATATTGCCTAGAGTTAGGTTTGGTTTTGTTCCACTATCATTAATTGATGCAGGGGCTCTGTGTGGACCTTTGGTTCTCCTAAGTGGCAGCGACAACTCTCCTGTGATGTGCCTGAGGAGAACAGCACACTGATAGCTAAGGCTGGTTTATACATCCCCATCTCCTGGCTTGATAGCAAACACTAGACTACAGCATCGTGGTGCCCACCAAGCCACACTTCCTAAGAAAGGGAAAAGCCTTCAGATCCTGATCACCCAGAGTAGAGCCTAGAGACAACAGGCTCAGATGCAAAGACCTCCCAGGGCACTTCCACATCAGGCAGCTCCCTCATCAATTACAAACTTTCCTTCACTGCACATCAAAACACTGCTATGAGTTGATGGCTATGACATAGTGAGTCCCCATGTTACACACTTCAGTGGCCTTCTGAAGGCTCAATTTTCTTAACCAATATATTTTATTACAAACTTATTAACCAAGCATACGTCACTTATAACCCTACTAACCGAAACAACAGGAAAAGAGGATTAACGAACACAATAACAAAACCGAAAGGAAATTAGTTCCGAGGAATGATTCTCCTGGTGTAATCAGCAGGATTTCTTCTGCTGGAACCTGGAGTAACCAGAACCCAGAACCTCAGCAGGAGCCGAAGCCCCGAAGCCTTCCCTCTAGTGGTTCTCTCTAGGAACATCTCAAAGGGGGAGCAATAAACAGCCAAAACTATCCAAAGTCTCCAAAAGCCCCGCCTCCAGTTCTGGGCTCATTTATATATCTCCTCCCACAGTCTGTTCACGGGATCTTTTCAGCTGGCAACAATCAAGCTCCTGCACGAGATGGTTGGTCTTCTAGCAGATTAACATCACCTGTTCTCTCACAAAACCATTCCAATCCCACACTTGGGATCCTAAAAAACACGTTTATCTCTCCTTCAGCCTCCATCACCCATCTTCCCATTAACCTGTCTGTCTGTCTGTGTGTCTGTTTCTCTCCCTCTCTCCCTCTCTCCCTCTCTCTCTCCCTCTCTCTCCCCCGCCCTCTCTCTATCCCCTCCCTCCCAACCCCCCACCCCGCCTTCTCTATTATCTGTTTTGCATCCCTGACTTTCTCCTCTGGCCCAGATTAATTTTATTCACTACAGAATCAGGCCAATTGAGAGTCGTCCATCCAAAGGAACCCCGCAGACCCTCTGTACTTCCAGAGCTAATGTCAGCTGTCCTTTTTAGCCAAGGCAATTGATTTCTCTGGTAGGCAAGTTGGTGGTTTCCAACCCTGGGTGTGGATTAGAAGCAACTGGGGAACTCCTCATAAACTGCCTGTGGTGCCAGGGCCCCTCCTCCCCAGACCAATTAAGGTAAGACCCTGGAGCAGAGGGCTTGAAGCCAAAGCCTTGGCATTTTTTTTTTCCAGAGGTCTCCAGGGAGATGCTAATTGAGGTCAACCTTGGGAAGCCATCATAGAGGATAATCTTCAGAGCCTTCAGTCCCTGGATGCTAACTTCCTTCCAACCTCTAAGGCCACTCCATGTACCAGAGGCAGCAAAGGCTTTTGACTAAAACGTTGACAAACATCTTGATGATGACTTCCCTTTGAGCAGAAAGAAAACCACCATGGTGTGGTTCACTCACCTATTGATATTTTATCATCCAAAGAAATATACTCAGGGCCAATAAAAACAGTCACACCCCCCCCAGTGGCTTGGTATGCACCCCTTAGAGAACGGTGAGAACCTGGGTCCCCAGACTTTCCCCACATCCTCATCCAACTAAGCAGTGCCCCAGATAGACTCACTGGCCGAACTATAGAAAGAGCTCTGCTTATGACACATGGCCCCACGCCGTCCCTGGTCCCTGGAAAGGCCAACGCAACCACCTCGGAGGCTCCCATAAGCCCCTTGGCCACACCACCCACTCCTTCGTCTCCCCACCCCCACCCCATCCCCGATCATACAACACTGTCTGTGATGTGCCCTAAGACAGTGATCTAGGCACTTGGGAAGATAGGTACACAGACCCCTCTACTTCTCCTGACTGTTTAGGGTCAATTGGATTCTTTGGGGGGCAATACCAATTTCTGTCCACAGCAAACGCAGCAAGCAGTCTCCTCTGAGCCACTGCATTGAAACATCTCTTTCCGTCCACCACACTGGTCTCTGGTCTCTCCAAACTGCTACGTGCCTCACACCACCACCTTTCTCTCCTCTTTTGGCGCTCTCCTATTTATCTTCCTGAGTCCTAGACCACGCCCTTCTCCCTGCCCCGGGAGGCAGGCTGTTACCAGCTGGGAGAGACCACGCCCCTCCCTGCCCCTAGAGGCAGGCTGTTACCAGCTGGGAAAAGACCACGCCCCAGCACGAGACAATTATAAGCTTAGCTGTTGGACAAACTAAAACCCAAACTAAAATCCCACACTTGGGATTAAAACAAAAACATATTTACATAACTGAGTTTACAAAGGACTCAAAACTTCCATTACAGAGCAGTTCGAAATCTGAATCCCCAACTTGAACCTCTGTTCCACAGAGAGGCAAATGTGTCCCTATAGACTGTTATTATTTCAAGGATTAGTCATTTCCTCCATCAACTGCTAAGCATCTTAAGGAAAGAACGTGCCGTTTATTTTTCTGAACCTACTGGGTGCCCAGCACAAAGTAGGCATTGAGCTAGGGGGTAGGGAGGTCCTTCAAGATGGGAAACAGAAAAGCCAGAAATAATGCTGAAAGGAGGTTTTTATCCGCAATGCAATCCGTTCCTCTACCATTCACACAGCCAGAAGGTGTTCAGTGCCCGTTTTAGATCAAATGGGCTTAATTTCATAGAATTGAGGTATTTTCAAACAGAGACATCTAAACTCATCTCGTCCAAAGCATTCAATGCTAGAGGAAGGACATCTGTATCCTTGTAAATCTGGATCCCTGACTGGGAAGTTGGTAGATGTTCCTCCGGGGTTCACAGGGCGGTTGTTGAACGAGCCATCCATGCCACTCAGGACCACTGTAGCACCAGCTGGGCCACTCCTCACACACTCAACTGCTGGCCCCGGTGGGCGAGGCACACCAATGCCACCAGCACAGCAAGCCCCTGAGACCTCTGGGCTCCCAGCACCACAGGTTTCTGCCAGTTCTTTGCAAGTTCAGAAATTTCACCAAGGCAGTTTATAGAACAAAGAGTTTTCCCAGTGTACTGTTTTCTGCTGTCAGCCTGCCTGCGTCTTGGCTTCTCTTGCAGAGAAGATGGTTAAAACAGCTCTAAATGAGTCATGAACTCACACTATGCTGAAACTCTGCCTTTGTTAGCCTGTGCCCTCCGCAGTGAGTTCGAAGGTGCACCTCCCTTAGAGCCCATTAACAGTGCAAGATAACACAAACCACCACTAAATGCAGAATCTAAGTATCTAAGATGCATTTTTTTTTACCTTGAAAGATACTTTAACTTACAAATCATGTAATATTAATACTAACGCTAAGTGGGCTTGTCTATTAGCTCCTAGCTTACAGAGAAAAACAGATTCGTTCTTTCATTTTCAAAATATAAAAATCAGAATATTGACAGTGCTTTTCCAAAACTATATGAAGTGTTACTATTGTTTTTTTAAAAAGACAAAAAGCGGTACTTTCAACTCTGATGACCAAAGAAGAAAATGAAGCCAGACAGTAGAACAGTTTTTGGACCGAGCTCGCAGCTTGGAACCAGGCACCATGTTTTTTAATTCAGATAATAGGGGCACTTGGCAGGGGTGTCACCTGCAACTATACGTGTTGTAAAGGCCACCAGGAGTGAAAAGCCTCAGCCTAATTCCCAAGATTACTGAGATCTTAAGGTTTGGCCCCACACCTCCTCACCCAGAGCGGATGGAAGAAAAACGGAAACTTAGTACCACACGAGTAGCCTTAAAAAGAGAACAAGGTTTCTCTGTCTGCCACCTGCCAGAGGTTTATAACAGACCTTCAGATAATAGCCGAACAGGGGAATAGGCAGGAGCCTGTCGCTTCATCCTCCATAAGAAGAAATCATAATACTGTCAAGCGATGAGAAAAATAAAGAATTGAAAATGCTACTGAAGAGAATGTTGCCGGGAATGCAGGCTCTATAACTCTCTGCTGTCCTCTGGAGCCAAAGACAATGTGCCTGGCTGTGATTGCTTCCTGAGCCTCCAAATGTGGCTTAAACGGCCCAGGGGGGAGGCTCAAATCTTCTCCACTGTCTATAAATGGTCCCCTGTTTTGCTGTCACTGGATGTGTTGCTCTGCCACTCAGGACCATTGTTCACCTGAAGCCTTGGATCCAAGGGTTGAGAGATATGCATTCCTGCCCACCATGGGACCATTGGCACAGTGGATGCTACAAAGAGTGGTGCAGGGACCCTTTCCTGTCGTAGGAATGATCAAACCTCGCATAACCCCAATAGTCCAGGCAACAGCCAGAGTACCAAACCCTAGGTGAACATTATAGTGATACAGGCATTGAGAAGAGTGCACCGGCAAATCCGCAGCTCTACAGCACTAGCATATAGGAGGACCCTACTACAGCTTCCATTTAGCCAGCACCTATGCTGGAAGCTACGAAGGTGTTGTGGACTTAAGCCGTGCAGCCACGGAGCCGCATAGGAGCTAGAATCCTCACTTACACTTGAGGAAATGAAGCATGGAAGAATTAAGTTAATTGGGCGGAGGAGGCGGCTCGGTGAGGGAGAGTACGTATTGTACAAGTGGGAGGACCTGAGTGCAGACCCCCGAGAGCATACAGAAAACTGGGCACAGTACGGGTCTGTGACCCCAGTACCCCTACAGTGAGATGGGAAGCTGACACAAGAATCACTGGAAGCCCATGGGCCTGCTGGATGGGGGTATTATAGCGGCGGACAACAAGACACTCTCTGTATCAAAGCAGGCGGAAGGCAAGAACCAGTTCCTGAAGATGTCCTCTGACCTCACACAAGCACTGTGGCATCAGGAGGTGTGTGGAGTGTACACACACACACACACACACTAAATAAATAAATAAATAAGGTAACAAAATGTAATATCAATTTCTAAATGAACAATTAATTTCTAACTTGTTAAAGGTCAAAGAATAAGGACTTTAGGTTTCTGGTCCAGCAGGTAAAAAGCTTGAAGGATATTAGATATTATTAGATATATAGATTATATATAAATGTAAACCTATATAATATTTATGTTATATAATTAAATATTACCTAAATTATAAATAGGTACACAATATAGATAAATGACATAGCATATATTTATATCATAATTATATGTTTATATTTATTACATAGATAGATAATTATCCTAACAACTGCAAACTCCACAGCTTTCCTCAGCTCCCTGAGAGCTAAGTTCTCATATAGGAAAGACAGGCAGCTCTCTCTCAGAGTCAGAACATCCCAGAGTATTCATCCCAGAATGAAATTCTGGTGAAAAGCAGCCCCAGATTAAAAAGCAAAAACAAAAACAGAACAAATAAACAAACCAAGCTGCACTGTAACTGAGAGCCTGGAGGTTTGTTAGGCTCACATCTGAGACCGGAAAAAGTCCAGTGTGAGCCGGCCACAGGGGCACTGCACATTTTGACAGGTTTTACCTCCAGGAGCTCTGCCAGGTCTACTCAGTGGCAGTCAAAGGAAAATCCCTTTGTGCTTCAGGGAGAAGGAAAAAAGTGAACTGCTGAGGTCTGGCTTCAGGAGGAAACATTTTATAAAAACCTAACCTATGTGTTTTTCGGAGCCTCGCAGACCTGAGGGAAGGGTCTAAATCTTAGACCTGCACCCTCTGCTGTCCTTTTCCACACAAGGAATGGTAGGAATAATACAAAACAAATCCAAGAAGTTGGGTGGAGCTCACAGATAAGGGCAGAGGCTCCGAAACAGAAGCAGGATTAACTGCGGTAGTACAGGATCCACACACCTCGCCACGATATTAAATGTTCCTTCCCTATTAGGAAGGAATGCAGCCTAAACCCCACATGAAAGAGAGTATAGAGCTATATAAGTTGTTTTCCTAGTTTTGACTCTGTCCTATTTTTTTTCTTTCTTTCTTTCTTTCTTTCTTTCTTTCTTTGGTGGCTAAATCCATAAAAATTTAATTGACAATTGGAACCCTAAAGGAAGCCGAATGTTCCAACCGTGTAAAAGTTGCCTGAGATGTGTAGTTTGAGAACTGGGCAAGTACACCGTTGAGGAGCTACCTTAATCTAGTTTGTGATGTTTTTATTTGTGAGGTCATTATAATAAACTGATTTTTAAAAATAAAAAACTAAGGCCAGTTCCTTTGCCCAGCCCACCTTTAATTAAGAAAGACTGTGCAAGGCATCCTATAAGGCAAGGAGCAGAGAGCCTGGACCAGCATCACAGACAGAGTCAGACACAGCCAGAAGGTTGGGATTACAAAAGTCAGGATTAAAAAAAAAAAAAACTATATATGCTAAGAACTTCAGTGTAAACATACAAGGTTCTGGAGAAGATAGATAATATAATTAGAAATGAAAACATTACAGGCTAATCAAAATGTAGTACTAAAGGTCAAGACATAATGAGAAAAAGAGAAAAAAAGTGAAGAATGTTTTCTCTGGGCTCATGAGTGTACTGGCCACTGCTGGGACAAGCACTGAGCTGAAGGACATGGTGACAGACACCCTCAAACATAAAACCAAGGGGGGGGGCAGGGATACAAAACTGAAAAAACATGTCCAGGAACTATGGGACAACTACAAAATGTTCACCATGAGTATATGGGAAAGCCAGAGGAAGAAAAAGGAAAGAAAGAAACAGAAGCAGCATTTGAGGCAGTAATGACTGAATTTCCCCCAAATTAATGGCTGACACCAAATCACAAATTGAGAAAGTTCTGAAGACAGCAAGCAGGGTAAAGAGGAAGAGGAAGGAGAGAAGGAGAGGAAAGGGTAGGAGAGGAAAATCCACACTCTAGAACTTCATGTTCAAACTTCACAAATCAAAGAATGCCTCCAAAAAGGGGGGGGGGGAAGAGATACCTCATCATTAGAGGAATAACAGCTAAGAATTACATCTCTCTTCTCCTTAGAAAACACATGAAATAGCCTAAGTATGAAATGTGCCCTCAACATGCACATGTGTTGAATGTTTGGTCCCCACTTGACAGTGCTATTTGGGGGAAATGGTGGGAACTTTAAAAGTTAGGGACACATATCTGATGGTGAATCCTCCGTCCCTCTCTTTCTCACGACATGGTCCCACTGCTGTAACGTTACACTCTATCTCATCTCAAGCCCAAAGTAATGGAGGCAGGAGCCAGCCACCAAGAGCTAAGTAAGACTACTGAAACCAGGAGCCAAGATAAGTCATTTCTCCTTTGTGGTTCTTTGTCAGGCATGTTGTCACAGCAATGAAAAGTGTGACTGGTATAATATGCAGTGAAAAGGAGTATTTAAATGGCTAAGAGTAGAAGAAAAAACGCTAACCTATAGTTAGTTCTATATGGGGGTCATCCTTCAAAAGTGAAGCAAAAACAAAGTTTCCTTCAAGCAGAAGGAAAATTATATGGTCAAGAAACATAACTGCAGGAAGACTTGGAGAAGGAATAGGTGAAAGTAAGATAAAAATTGGGTTCCTCAATTTCAAATTGTTTATGCACATAGACCTTTAACTTCTATACTTATATGTGTGTTAAGTGTTTCACGTGCGTCTGTATGGTGCTATTGGAGGTGAATGAACGGCGGCCATGGTACAATGAGCAGGAAGAGGAGCCAGGTCTATGCGCAGCCCAGGAAGCAGTGTAATAATATTTGAAAGTAGACTTAGATTGCCTGCAAGCTTTCAGATAATCTCATAAAAATGTGTAAGTAAGTGGCACACAAAGAAAGAAGAGAAAAATGAAATCATACAAAATGCTCAAATAAAACTGCAAATGGCAGGAAAGACACAGGAGACCAAGCACAGAACGAATAACAGCAGCAAATAGAAAACACAGAAAGAGATAGATAGACACCCATCTAAACTCACCAATTAAGGGACGACAGCTGTCAGAGTGGATAAAAAACACTCTAGAGTGTTTACAAGAAACACATTTTAAATATCAAGGCACACGTTAAAAGTAAAGGGATGGAGACAAGAGCATGTGGACCAAAAGAAGAGGAGACAGGGTGTACTGACTTCAACGCAAAACTACTTGTCTGGGATCAAGGCGGGCATTATAAATGATAACACGGTCAAAAGTCCGTGAAGTCCTAAGCACCTGTATTGTCTATGCTCCTTATGACAAACAGAACAAAGCAAAACAAAACTCACCAAGGTTCAGGGAGGAGTAGATGAGGGTCCTCTTATATTTGGAGAGCTCTGTACCCCTATGTCAGAAGTCGACACATTCAACACATGTAAAATCTGTAAGGACTCAGGCGGGAGAGATCCAACACCCTCTTCTGGCATCCAAGGACACCAGGCATGCATGTGGTGCAGAGACATACATGCAGGCAAAATAGTCATACTGTACATATAAAATAAAATAAGTACATATTATTTTTTTTTAATCAAAAATAGAAGGTGTGCAGATGGGGAAGGATGGAGTAAAGTGGATAGCATGATCATTGGTGTAGGAAATCCAAAACCATTAAACACACACACATACACACACACACACACACACACACACATACACACTGTTAATAAGTTATTATAACAAGGCTACAGGATGAAGGATTAATGTTAAAAAGTCAATTATCTTCTCATATGCCAGCAATGAACTTGACATTAAAAGTGCGTTGTCAGGTGGGCATAGCCCACAGGGAGGCAGAGTTTGAGTTTGAAGACAACATGGTCTACAAAGAGTCCAGGACAGCCAGGGCTACACAGAGAAAACCTTTCTCAATAAACCAAAAGAAAGTGTATGGTCATTTAAATTAGCCCCACCCTCACCCCCAACCCCAACCCCCACTCTCAGATAAATGGACAGAAGTTCCATGTTCATGCAAAGAAGGGCCTAGTGATGCGAAGATGCCGGTGCTTCCCAACTGGACCTAAAGTTATCATGGTCCCAATCAAAGTCTCCAAGTTGCTTTGTGGGATGTCAGAGCAGCTCTGAGATCTTGTGTTGAGGAGAAGAAGATCCAGAGGAAGGTAACTAAAGGTGGAAGAGTGAGAACAAGTAAAATTAATGCTGTTAATTTGCTTGAGGGTCCGAGCTGAGACAGATGCCAGGCTGTGAAGGCAGATGCCAAGCTGTCAACTTGGCTGGATGTGGAATTACCTAAAACACAAGCTGCTGGCCACTCTTAAGAAAGACCCGCCCTAAGCCTGGGCAGTGTCTTCCAGATAAAAGGACACAAAAGAAAAGAAACTTTCCCTTGTGTCTGCCTGCCCTCACTCTCACGGGCAAGTTGTCCATGCGTGCGTGCGTGTGTTCCTTAATTTGAAAACGTCAACAGGCCTGTGAGAATAAAACAGCAAGTCCTAACAACCCAAGTAGACCTTGTAACACATATTTCTTCAAACTACTTTTGTTAGGGGCTCTCAGCATTAGCTGCCAACAGCTAAAGAGATCGATGGTAAGGACAGCCAACCCTTATACCTCAATAGCTCTTACCACAGAAGGAAAAACACACTAGGGAAATCCTCTGCTCATACCAACCACGGCAGAATACCAGCTGGTCAGTTATCTGTTCTGTACAATATAAGCTGATGGTTTCAAACACCCATAACCACATTCCTCCTGCTTCTGTGGGCTGGTAGCTTCACTGCTGGTGGCACAGGTGGGGACTCAGCAAGGCATATTTAGAAGGTGAACCCCTGAGGTTGTGCTTAGCCACTTGGGGCTTTTCCGAAGCATGGTGACTTTTTAAGACAGCAAAACCACAGGCTCTGGGCCCCTGGGTGCCTGACTCAAACTGCATGGTGCTGCTTCTGCTATATTCTGGCTGTCAGGGCAAATCCAAGAAGCCCAGATTGAGGAACTAGACTGTGCTTCTTAGGAAGGGTAGCTAATCACACTGGAAAAAAAAAAAAAAAACATAAGCAAAAAACATAAAATCTTTTTTTAAAGTGTGACTTGTCAGGAACCGGCTGCTGGCCGCCTTCGTCTCTCTGGCTTGTTGACACACAGCTCCTTCATATGTAAATTTCCAAAGCTTCTTACAAACTCAGGATCAGAATCAAGAGGGCATGATCTCAGCTGGACGTGATGGCGCAAGCCTTTAATCCAAGCACTCAGGAGGCAGAGGCAGGCGGATAACTGTGAGTTCAAGGCCAGCTTGGTCTACACAAAGTGAGTCTAGGACAGCCAAGGCTACACAGAAAGAACCTGTCTCAAAAAAACCAAAACCAAACAAACAAACAAAACAAAAGAGGGCATGGTCTCACACAGGTCAGCTCCACACCAGGAGACCTACAGCTCTTCCTGCAGAAACCCTAGAAATCTGTAACCTAAGAAGACACTTACCTGCCCCAAGACATCTGGCATCCAATGGGAAGACACAGATAAAATGTCTGAAATAGATACCCCCGTTCAAATGCAGGGGAAACAGCCAGGCACAGTGGTGGGTGCATACCTGTAATGCCAGCACTTGAGAGACTGAGACAGGAGGATTACAAGTGGAAGGGTTCAAGAGCAGGAGAGATGGCTCAGCAGATGGGAGCACTAGATGTTCTTCCAGAGGACCCAGCTTTGGTTTCTAACACCCAGATGGGAGCTGGTAATTTTCTTTTAACCTCAGATCCAGGGAATCTAATGCCCTCTTCTAACTTCTTCAGGCACTGCACACATGTGGTGCACATATATGCATGTAGGCAAACACACATACACATAAAAAATAAATATTAAAAATAAAAAGTCAAAGGCTAGCCTTGGCTACAGAGCAGGGGGAAAGAGGGAGGGAGGGACTCAAAAAGAAACCAGGATTCATAGAATTGTCACCGGTCCATCCTGAGGTCCAGATGAATGTGCTCAGACCTGCTCTTCTGGAGACATCCCTCTACCAGGATGCCTGTTCCGCTCTTTTAATGATTCCTTGGTTATTCTTTCAAATTTTGGCTCTGGTCCACACTTGCGGCTTGACCTTCTGAGGTACATTTCATTAATGACAACAAAGGGCCCCATGCTTGCATCTATATTGCTTTCTTAGTCGCTGGAGACTGCCCATAGAAAGTTGGGAGCTCAGAGGCCTCCTTTATTTTATTTTATTGTCAGATATTCAGTGTACATGAGTTTCATAAAGGCAGTTTCATTCAACTATATCATTGACTTACACCATAATCACCAGCCCCAAGCCCTGTCTTTCCTTCTCTTTCTTCTTCCCTCCCCCCACTAGTCTCCTTCCTTCCCCCAGCACCCCCTTGTGCTGTACATAGATACATAAAATGTAGGTTGTTTGTGTCTATATACAATCTAGGGTACACAAGTACAGGAAAACATGATGCTTGTCTTTCTGAGTGCCACGACTTCTTTAATTTTGCGCTCTCTCTCTCTCTCTCTCTCTCTCTCTCTCTCTCTCTCTCTCTCTCTCTCTCTCTGTCCC
>OU015750.1:108211275-108233072 GCA_907169655.1 Acomys percivali
CCCCCCCCCCCCGTGTGTGTGTGTGTGTGTGTGTGTGTGTGTGTGTCTGTCTGTCTGTGTGTGTATGTGTGCTGTCTGTCTGTCTGTCTGTCTGTCTGTCTGTCTGTCTGTCTGTCTCTCTCTCTCTCTCTCTCTCTCTCTCTCTCTCTCTCTCTCTCTGGATGTGCTGCTTTCAGTCCAAGCTGACAGTAAACTCATAAATTCAATGATTTCAAAGACCTTCAAGGGTTTCCCGCGCATTTTAGAGTCTCTCTCCACGCCCCCAGAAAAGCACATCTATAGTTCTTCTCAACACATAGCTGTGCTATGACACAGTGAGTCACTATGAAACAACACCCTTAAGATTCTTAGAAACATTTTGTCTGGCTGACAGGGACTATTAGGCTCCTCCTTAAATTCCTCAGAAGTCTTAATGGTCACAGTCCAGATTCAATGTTTACCTTGAGGCCATTTCTTATTTTGACAATCTTCAGCTGACTGGAGAAACCAAGATTTTTAAACAATTTTATTTTCACTCATGATGTCTTGTCTCTCCTGTAGTCCATGGAAAGTCTAATTTTAAGCAACTATTTCCCTCTTTGGATCATTTTTCTGAAGGCCAATAGGCGCTTGGAGTGAAATCTTCCTGACCCAGTCCTCAAGGTCACTGGATTCATTTTTTCTCTCCCAAGTACCACAGCTGTGAGTTTGTCCCATAACACAACATGAGCAGCCCCTTCCCACAGCATTTTCCTCCCTCCTCTCAGAGCCTCTCTAGCCAAATCCTTACTACCATGCAGGCTACTACTATGCTGTCCCCAAGCCATCATCGCACACTTTAGAAATGTGTTCTTCACACCCCATCCAGATGCCAATGTCTGTATCAATTGATCATCACATGTAAACAGATACCCTAAAACTCAGTGGAGTAAAAGACCGTCGCTGGCTGGGCACAGTAGTGCATGCCTGCAATTCCAGCACTATGGGAGGCAGAGGCAGGCTGAACTCTGTGAGTTCTAGACCAACCTGGTCTACAAAGTGAGTCCAGGACAGCTAAGGCTACATAGAGAAACCTTGTCTCAAAAACAAAAACAACAACAACAACAACAAAAACCAAAAATCAAAAACAACATCATCAACAACAACCAAATAACATAGCTGCTTATTTCTCAGGATGCTGTGGGTTTGCTCGGGAATTCACTGACAGATTTTACTTGAACCCTGTGGTGATTAACCTTAGATCACATGTGGCTAACCTTGGTTGTCCACTTGACTAGATCTGGAAGAGACTCCTGGGCGGGGCTCCGTGATCAGATTATGAGAAGCAGAGAGACTCTCTAAGCATGAGTGGCACCTTCTGGTGGCCTCCCAGGTGAAAGAACATGGCAAAAGGAAATGTTTTCTTTGTGCTTGCTTGTCCTACTCCCCCTGACAGGATCATATATCACTGTACCCTATCAATGAAATTAGAACCAATGGACTCTGTAGGAACCCTCTAGTTTTCAGGCCAGGGTGGAGCTCCTGAGATATCCAGCCTCATGGGAAAAGCCACTATCCGATGCGATGCCCAACCCCTTCAGTATGAGACAGCCGTTGGATCACCTAGACCACATCATGTCCGCCAGTCTAAGAGATCCCATGGATAGCCACTCTATAGGTTCTGCTCCTTGAGAGAACTCTGACACAGGTACCACTGAGTAGCAGATTAGGGTTTGAACTCACCTGGTCTTTCTCTCTAGAAAGATTTCATCCGTGCAGCATTCTTCATGTCAAAAGTAAGAGCAAATGGTTCCACAGCCTGCGGAAGTTCAGTCAACGCCCAACATCACTTGGTTCGTATTCAACAGGTCAAGTCAGGAGACCAGTCCATAGTCAAAGAGCGGACAAACATCTGTTGGTTGAAAGAGTGGCAAAGAGACATGAATGTGGACAGGTCGGATTCATTAGGGCTACCATTCTAACATTTTAGGTAATATTATTATGTGTACAGAGATATGTGAATATGTGCACAGTGTACTCTTTCTTCTACCTGAATTTGGAATCATGCTATTTGCATTACTGGCTTATTTAGATGAAGACAGTTTGGGTCATAATGCTTTATGACCGTCAGCTACTGAACAGTCTGTAGTATATTTGGCAAAAGTGATGAATTCTTAGAGTTTGAGATTTGCCTAGAGTTTCTGGCTATAAAATGTTTCCTGTGAAGTAAAGTAAGCTGACATTACTGAGGAATTGTGGTGTGTGTGGAAAGGATGCGGCATGTTTTAACAAAGTGAGAAGTGATGAGGCTCCATTGTCCTCTGACCAGCCAGAGACCTAGGATGTCTGTCAAGAAACTGATTGTAGGAGTGAAGGCAAAGATGACATCATAGCAAAAGCAAAGGCTGGAAGAGCCTAGGATTCTCCACTATAGACATCATTCTTATCAGACTATATAACGTATGTTAATTACATTTGCACATGGATAACTTAGCAATAAAGTTATTTTTAATCTAGGTGTATTATAATCTAAGTCTATTATGTTGCTGTGGAGTATTTTTTTTTTTTTTTGCAAAAGCTCAAGACAAAATATAGTCTCCTGTCTTTATTTCTCAGAGTCACTTTAACTGTTTAAACTGAGAAATGTTTATACAATATAAACTGTTATTTTTCAGATGCCCATAACTGAAACAGAATGTTACTTTTACCATCTCCAAATATGTATAAAAATTAATTGTTATAAGAATATACCACAATATTTACCATCTTCATTCATATTTTAAAGGAGCTGCGAACACAGTTGCATTGAATGATACTGAACAAGTCATCTCAATCGCAGAACACTTGGCTTCACACATAGAACCGAGCAAGTCAGAGGAGGTACAGTGTCATGATTTGCCAGCAATTCACTTGTTCAATAGTGTTCATCAGGCCTGAAGTCCTGATCCTCACTGAGGATGACTTGAGAGACCCAGCTTAAAAAAAAAAAAAAAAAATCACACATTTGGGGGGGGGGGGGGGGGGGGGGGAGGGGATTAAAATCTGTTAAACACTCGAAGGCGTTACATTTTTCAGTAATTTATGCTCTGAAATTTTTCTCCAAAGCCATTTCAAGTCAGATAGTAGCTGTTCTGCTAAAATGCAATAATAAGGGCTGGCAAGATGGTTCAGCAAGGTAAAGGCTGATGCCACTGAAGCCTAATGACCCGAGTTCAGTCCCCAGGAGCCACATGGTAGGACAGAACTGGCTCCTTCAAGTTGACCTCTAACCTCCACACTGGCCTGTACACACACACACACACACACACACACACACACACAAATAAATTTTAAAGTTAATGCAAAATTGATATATGAGGTGGCCGTGATGGTCAAATTCAGAGTTGGAAAGAATGGTAATTTCTAAGGAATGAAAATTAAGGAATTATTGAAAATGAATGGTTGACGTTGGCTGCACAATAAAAATACCTAATGCACTAAACTGTGTTCTTATGTTTATTCATTGCATATTAGTGCAAGGGATATGCACACATGTGCATATTGTTGTACATGTGGAGGTCAGAGGGCAGCTTTGTAGAGTCAGTTTTCTTCTTCTGACTTCACATAGGTTCTGGAAATCAATCTCAGGTTGCCAGGCTTGTGCCAGGAGCACCTCCACCTACTGAACCATCTCACTGCCCCTAAACTATGACTTTTTTTTTAACTCTTTATTGACTATTTGTGAATGTCACATCATGCATCCCAATCTCACTCTCACTCATCTCCCTGTTCCTTCACATCTGCTCTCCACCGTTGCAACCCCCCCAAATTTATATATATATATACCCTTTTACCCATACACCTTTACTTGCAAATGTTCATTGCAAGAAGTCATTGGTCTGGTTCAGGGTTTCTGGCTTCTGTTACACTATCAACACTGGATCTTCCCTGGGACTCCTCTCTGCTATCCTGTTGTTGCCCTGTGTCATGGAGATGCTGCAGCTTTGAATCTGCAGGACTTGCCCCTTCATGTGCTCCAGAAGTTGACAGATGGGCGAGCTGTTGGGTTAAGCCAACTCAAAGCCCTGGATCTGGGCCTGCTTCATAGCTGAGTTGGTCAGCCTGCCTGCTCTCCTGCACCCATACCATGAAGACAAGCTCCCCAGCACTGCCCAGGGTAGCTCACCCACTGCCACAGCCGGAAAGGGGCAGGGCCGGCTCTCTCGCTTTCCCCCCCCCCCCCGCCCTCTCTCTCTCTGTCTCTGTCCGTCCGTCGGTCTGTCTGTCTGTCTCTGTGTGTGTGTGTGTGTGTGTGTGTGTGTGTGTGTGTGTGTGTGTTTGTATCTGTCTGTCTGTGGCTTGCCCTCTTCTCTCTCTCTCTCTCTCTCTCTCTCTCTCTCTCTCTCTGTGTCTGTGTGTGTGTGTGTATATGTGTTTGTATCTGTTTCTCTCTCTCTCTCTCTCTCTCTCTCTCTCTCTCTCTCTCTCTCTCTCTCTCTCCCACCCCTGTCCCTCCCCCGCTCTCGTCCCTCCCCTCCCCTCATTCCTTTCCTCTTATATGTCCTTGGGCTGGATCCCCTGTGCCAATGCCACCAGGGCCAGCTTTTCTGTGATGCCTAGTCGAGGTACAGGGCCCCACTCTCCCTAGTGCTGCAGCCAGCTCTCCCTCTCTCAGGCTCTCGGCCAGCGAAGGTGTTAAGGGGCGAGATGGGGTTGGGGTGGAGGGCATCTCTCCCTCACCCACGCCACCGTGGGGGGTGGTAGATAAGTGGCAGGGCCAGCTCTCTTGTACTCACCTACCCAAGGCAGCTCATCCGTGCCCGAGCCACCCGGGCCTGTGCTGGCCAGGCTAAGTTCAAGCTCTCCTGAGGGATGCAGCAGGCAAGGGGCGGAGCCAGCTTTCCCGCTCTCCCGCCTTCTGCGTCGTTTCTCCCACAATGCTCAGTCTTGGGGTAAGGCCTTCCAGCCAGCCTAGGGCAGGTAGTTGGAGGGTGCGGTAGGAGATAGGCATCTCTCCCCGAGACCCCACGCAAAGACATGGCCAGCGAGGGGCGGAGCCAGTTCGGCAAACCCTACCAGCCACCGCAGCTCTACTCTGCTTTTCTGGTGGGATGTGGGGCCCTACTTTCCAGTGAGGGGCAGGGTCAGCTCTGGATCAGACATCAGACATCAACATGGCCTCAGGACGCAGCCCAGACCAGGTAAGTCCCCATGGCCTTTGGTGATTACAGACCCCTGCTTCTTTAGGGCTACGACACGCTCAGTGGCAGGAGAGGGCAGGACCTCACCATGACCTCAGGTGGCATCATTGGCTACTCATGTCACTACCCATTTTTTTTTTTAGTGTGGTTAAGGAAGGCATGGCTCCAAGGATGGAGAAATCTTTGAAATAATAACAAAACAGATAAGTGATTGGTGGATGCATAGATATCATATTTCACATATAACACAGAATACATTAGTATTTATATGCTACCTATAAACATATTATACAGTATGCTTTACAAACTGGCCGTGGTGCCACATGCCTATAATCCCAGCACTCGGGGAGGCAGAGGCAGGAGGATCTCTGTGAATTCAAGGCCAGCCTGGTATACAAAGAGAGTCCAGGACAGCCAAGGCTACACAAAAAACAAACAAACAATCCAATATGCTTGGCATACATTATTTCATCATATCAATGAGCCTGCGGGGACCAATGGGGCAGCTGGACTGAAGACAGTAGTCAGAGCTTACCAAGCCGTACTTCCTCTCTCTGAATCCGATCAATACATCCTCCGCTCTCATAAACTCCAAGTTGTCCATCAGCCAGCTTTACTTTCAACATGCAAAATTCTGTTCTAAGCAGTGCAGGGATGAGAAAGGTGCCATAGCCTCTGCTTTCAAGGCTCTTAGTATTGTCCCAAGAGGGTAAAAAGCGCTTTCTGTACAAGGCTAATGACCTGAGTTGCCAGTTCAGATCCCTGGAATTTAAAAGCCAGATACTTTAGGAGTAATCCCAGCACTCCTACAGCAAGATGGGAGATAGAACAATCTCCCAGAAAGCTTGTGGACCACTTAGCCTGGAGTAGGCAGCATAGAGCCAAAGAGAGGCCCCGTCTTAACAAGGTAGAAAGCAGGAACTGACTCCTTACAGTTGCCATCTAACCTCTACACATATGCCATGTATGTAAGCATTATCACACACAAACACATAAATACACCCATCATGCACGCACACATAGTACAAATGCACATAAGCAAAAAGACATGTTAAATTGTTGCTAAGAAACATTTGTAAAAAAAAACAGTCTTATTATGTAAATCTGCCATGGTAGTGAACACCTGTAATTGACCCAAGGGCTTGAAAGCTAAAAATAGATCATCAGTATCAGCCAGCCTTGGGTACATAGTGACTTCAGGGTCAGCCTGCACTACACAAGACTCTGTCTCAAAAGACAACAAAAAGATCTTGAGATATGAATTGTGGCAAACAACATTTCAATACTAAAACTACTAAACTTAAAGGCGGTCAGTACTCCGGTTTCCACATCTACAGCTTCGGTGATGGGTTGACCGAACCCATCCGTGTTCACAGAGGAGCTTTCTTTCTTTCTTCTTCCCCTTCTATTCTGCTCTTCTTAGACATGGCCTTGCTATATAACTCAGGCTGATCCCAAATCTGCAACCTCCTTCCTAACCTACCTCATCCTGTGCCACCACACCCTACTCCACAGACTAAACAGGACAACACAGCATGGCATTTAGGATGTATTAGATATACAAACTGGAGAGGATTTAAAGCAGAAGGTGTCCGACCTCCTGATACCGCAACATGACACTGTCATCTACAAATGTGTCGAGCTACGTGCTCAGTTATCAAGGGACACACTTATCCATGGGCCACAGATCACACAGTCCTAAAAAGCACAAAGTTGTGTGCATAGACTATATGAAACTATATACTACATTGACATAAGGAACTTGGGGAGATGCTGACTAGAGAACCGACTTTACTGGGGATATCCAAGGGAAATTATACTGACAATTCTTCTTGATCCCTTTGTATATTCTTGAGAGAGAGAAAGAAGAAATAAGAGTAAGGGGGAAGAGCTATGCCTAGCATCCAGGAGCCCAGCAAGGAACTACAGAAACTCTCCAAAAGGAAAAGCTCCACCACACTGTTCCCAGGATGCTCCCTCCAAGAGGAAGAACTGTCTTTGTTGAACGTGTAAAAATTTAAATACTATTGACTCTCTTCCACCAGACCAGGCAGACAAGAATGAGAGTGTGGGTGGGTGGGGGAGTGGGGGGTGTGTGGTGGGGGGCAGTAGGGGGTGGGGGGTGAGGGTGGATTTTTAAAAGCTGCCTTTTCTTTTCCTCTATAGTAGATGGGGGGGCCATAAAAACCTTCAACTGTTTTATCACATCGTTGATCACTTTCCCTACCTACAGGGCAGTAATTTTCCACCCTGTAAGGCAATCAATATGCTCTCTACCACCGGTGACTCCCTCTGGCCCCTTCTCTTACCCTCACAGTTTTTGAGATATTTTTAAAATTACTACTTCTTTAAAGTTTCCATTTTAAGCCTTTGGTTTTGTTCAAAGCTGTTAGTTTTCGACTTAAGGGAAAATTTTGTTTGTTTGTTTATTTCTGCTCTCAACTGTTAAAAGCCCCATAGTTTAGTTTTAAGGACTCGAGTCACAGTATACCTTATTTGTCCCCTTGTGTCTGCTACTGCAGCCCTAGGTGTTTTGTATAATGCATGAGTGAGCCCCGCTTAGAAATAGAAATGCATTTTCAATAAGTATTTATTATGTTGTTCTGAGCATACAGCTTTAAATTTGCCCGCTGTAGCTTGAAGCATTACACAAACTGTTGGTCTGCCGACTGCCTCTCTGGCAGCAGCACACACAGAAAATAGATTGCTAAGGGTTTTTCCCCTCCTCCTCCCCTCTTCTCTCTCTTCTCTCTCTCTCTCTCTCTCTCTCTCTCTCTCTCTCTCTCTCTTTCTCTCTCTTTTCCTTTTGCTCATTTTCTTTAAGCTAGTCTTGAACATTTTTTTTTAATCTTGTGGCATTTTTAATCAACACGTATTTCCTTCCAAGACCTATGCTCCTCTATTGATTCCCATTAAAATGCTTTTCTTTTCTTTGACCCCCTCTGCTGATCGAATTTCAGATCAGCCACAGGATATGCAACTAACCTTCCGGCACTACTGAACCCAGCCGAGCGAGGGTGATCAAAAGACTTGATGCATTCATTAAACATTCCCCTCGCCCGGGCAGAAGCTCTAATGGAAGCTATCTTTTTGCACGGCAATTTTTCCCCCCTTTTTGTCTTTCCCTCCACCCTCCAAAAGAAAAAAAAAAATGTGTTTTTTTTTTTTTTTGCCTTTGATCGCTAGGGAGGGGAGGGGGGGAGAACATGAGAACAAAAGAGACCTATCTTTTTCCCCCGGGCTGACGTCAGTTTGATTTTACTGACAACTATTCGAGCGTGCGGAGCAGTTGGAAGCGGCCCCAGCTGCCCCCCCCCCCTACACCTTCCACTTTGGGGAGAAAACAAGACTTTTAGCGGCTCCGTAGACGCGCCCTGAAAATGGCCCGCTCTGCAAAGGGCATCCGAGGCTTATTTGTGTGGCACGATCTTTACTGGGGCGGAAAACACGCGGCGGGGGGAGGAGCGGGAACGGGCGCAGCCGGGCGGGGAGAGCCAGGAATGTTCCTTCCCGGCCGCGAGCCCGAGGACGCGGGCCGAGGAAACAGGCCCCGCCCGGCCGTCGCGGGTCCGGGAGCGGGCGGCTCCGGGCGGCTCCGGGCGGGGCGGCGGCGCGAGGGTTCCGGCCTGTCGGAGCCGGGGGAGCACGGAGCCCGCGACCCCTCCGGCGCGCCTGCGCGGTGCGGTCCACCCTCTCCCCAACCGGCCCCCGCCCGGGCCGCGGAGGCCTCGGCGGCGCCTGTCTCGGCTCCGGGAGCTCGGCGGGCGGCAAAACCCGGGCCGGATAGCGGTGCGGATCGTACGACGGCGTGGCAGCGTGGCGGGGCTGGAGAAGCTGCAGTTCCCGGTCGGGCCCGGGAGGCCGAGGATCGGCCAAGGGCAAAGCCATGTCTGCGGTTGCCAGGACCTGGAGATTCTTGAGCGGCCTGAACCGTTTCTGGAAAAGTCACAGTTTCCAGGCTTTCGTGAAGTAGTTGCCACTCCTA
This sequence comes from Acomys percivali, assembly GCA_907169655.1. Classification (NCBI taxonomy): domain Eukaryota; kingdom Metazoa; phylum Chordata; class Mammalia; order Rodentia; family Muridae; genus Acomys; species Acomys percivali. Next base: position 108,220,399 of record OU015750.1, read on the forward strand.
TTCTAAATCTGGAGGCGGCTGCCTATCTATTTCAAGGAGAAAGGAAGATGTGAAAACTCGACCGGACTCCGGGAAATGTGGGCAGCGGGGTTGGACCGCGCCTTAGGTCCATCAGTGCCCCTCGTGACACCTCTGCATTATCTCAGGGTGTGTTAGAAGCCTCTGTAGGGAAGGTATTAGGATGGCCCAAGAACTGGGGGTGTGGCCCAGTGTTCACTTTTCTTTCAGAGTCTTGACTTTTCCAAGCGAAAACTTGCATGAAATAAAACTTCAGTTTTTTCGTTTGACACCTTGAGTCTTTTTTATTTAGGTGGTGGGATTCGAACCCGGAGCCTCCCGCCTAAGCATATTCTCTGTCAACTGAACTGCATTCCTCCCCCCCAACCCTCCCTTGACTGAATAATTTTTCCTGGATGAGTGTGAAGTCCTGGGAAGCTAGAGGAAAGATCTCTTAGCTTTAACTGAGGAAGGGGGACAGCCTGGGCTTCGTGAAAGGCTGGGCAGTTAAGCAGCACCTTGGAGACCAGCCATAGATGACAGAAAAGGCCATTCCACGTTGGGGGGGGGGGGCAGAACATGAGTGGATGTATGATAGAAATGTGACAGGGCTAAGTAGTAGTGGTATAAATGTGTAACACCATAAAGAATTTGGACATACAGAAACCAAGAGAAAAAGAAAACAGAGGGCCATGGGTAGTTTATGGGAACTGCAGAAAAATTACATAAAGTGAAAAATGCCAAGGAAAGCCCCTGGCTTGGGGGTTGGGACGACACTGGGGAGCGTTTTAGATGTACTCCCTGGAAAAGAGGGGAGAAAGGTAAATATGGAACTGATGTTTTCATTAACCTTCTTTGGCCATTAGGCTCTTTCTCATCGGTGAAGACGTGAATTGATTTAGAAACAGAAAAAGGTATTAGTCATCTCTGTAAAGAGACGAAACTGGCTGGAAACAAGATAAACATCCACCTTGAGGAATGTTAGATAAATGGTGGCAGGGTCGCAAAATGGAGAGCAAAGGAAGTTGTGGTGGAGTCATTAAAAATATGATTCAGGGCTGGAGAGACGGCTCAGCACTTAGAAGCACCCGTTGCTTTTACAGAGGACTCGGCTTGGTTCCCAGCACCCACATGGCACCCCACAATTGTCTGTAAGTCCAGCTTCAGGAAGACAGCAGCAGACACACGCATGCTGCACATACATACATGAAGGCAAAACATGTAAAATATAAACAAGCAAATAAATCACCTTAAACTACAGGGAGGAGCTAGAGAGATGGACGTTAGTAAAGTTCTTTTTTTTTTTGGTTTTCTTTTTTTTGTTTGTTTTTTTTTTGTTTTGTTTTGTTTTTTGTTTTGTTTTTTGTTTTTTGAGACAGGGTTTCTCTGTGTAGCCTTTGCTGTCCTGGACTCACTTTGTAGACCAGGCTGGCCTCGAACTCCCAGCGATCCACCTGCCTCTGCCTCCCGAGTGCTGGGATTAAAGGCGTGCGCTACCACCGCCCGGCTTAGTAAAGTTCTTAATGCTGTAGCTATGAACAACTAAGTTCAATTCCTAGAACCCACCTAAAAATATTGGGCATGGTTGTGTGCATCTCAAATCCCAGCACTGAGGAGCTGGAGACAGGTGGGTGCCTGGGCTTCCCCGGCCAGCTGACCTAGCCTACTTGGCAAGCTCCAGCAGGGTGAGAAGCCTTGTCTCAAAATCCAAAGTGGATGGCTCCTGAGGAATAACACCTGCCAGGACCTGAACAGCTTGGGCCTTAGCCTTACTGGATCCAAGGAGGAATGAAGGAACAGCAGACACACATATACCTATACAGAAAGGCAGGGGCAAGTGGGTAGTAAGCTCTGATGGACACATACCAGCATTCCTGCCTGCAGCTTGGCTGATTTCAGTTGGGAGTCTCTGTGGGGAAGCAGGCTCGGGCTGCGGTCATCTTGGAGGAGACAACCTTGCTTCATACTTTCGGCTCACATAGTCAACATCCATACTCAGGCCAGAGAAAAGTTCTTACGATTCCCATGGGTCTAAAACTGCATGCAGGTCTTGATCGCTTTGGGGATTGTATATCAGATATCCTGCATGTCAGATATTTACATTACGATTCATAACAGGAGCAAAATTACAGTTATGATGGAGTAACAAAATAGTTCTATGGTTGGGGGTCACCAAAACATGAGGAACTGTATTAAACAGGCACAGCATTTGGAACAGTGGAAACCATTACTCTAAAGCATTACAGTTCCTGACATGGCTGTGTTCATGTCAGCACTCAGGACTTTATCTCCCACCCACAAACACCCAAGATTGGCCTCTGACCTCCGTACACAGGCACTTGCATGTGTACTGCAGGCATACAGCATATGTACCCACATAAACACACACATTAAAACCACGGTCTCCTTTATTGGAAAAGAATATAAGATACATTGTTACTTGAAGGTTATATGTTAGCAGGAATGGAAGGGCATGCCTAAAGCATTAAGAGTGCTTTCTAGGTGGTGTCATTCTAAGTAAAATTTCCTTTCTCTTTCATCCCTGTAGAATTGGCTGAAGCAAGGCTCCATACTTTGACACTCAGGGCTCAGGGCCCTTCTGTTGCCACACAAGTGCTGTCGCTCACATTGGGCCTCCTCCTACGGAGAAGCGAAAGAACACAGTCTCCAAGTCAAGCTGACCTGCGGGCTGTACAAACGTCATTTCTCATTCCCTGTGCCATCTGGCTCCTGCAACTACAAGACCTTTCTGGGCCTCAGTAACTTCATCTGTGAAATGAAGGTAACAACAGTATCTACCTAACAGAATGTTGTGAGGGTCAGAAAGAATTATCTCTGAAACATTCGGTGCCTGCCGCCCACGAAGTGCTCATCCCGGGAGAGGGTCAATTCCATGGAAGCCAAAGGGCAGAGGCTTCGGAGAACACTTTTTTCTTAGCACATCCTTCCTCTGTCATTGCAGCAGTCCTTTGTGCCCACAAACAATCTTCAGTCCCCTCAGACAGGAAGACTGTACTTTTTCACTCTCTGAAGTCACGTGTGGCCATGTAATAAACTTAGGTCATCAGTGTGGACAAAGAAAGGTAACCACGTGACCAGTGTGATGTTGGCCAGGTTGTTTTTCCATCTCCCACTTCCAACTGCCAACTAGGGTACTCGGTTAGTGTCTTCCAGAGCTTGGTACTGGGGAGATGCTGATGCAAAAGTGACAAGCGACACTGGCTTTTAGGCCACAGAAAAATTGGGGGCTCTTTGCTGCCAGAGGCTTCTTTAGCTAGTCCCGGGAGGGGATGGGGCCACTCCGTAGTGTTGAACCCTTGAGGAAGGCATGTGCCTGCTCATGGAGCCATCCTTTCGCTTATAAAATACAGGCACAATATTCTCAGTCCACGGGGTTGAAGAGGAAAATGCGTGCACGAGTTCGTGTTTAGTGCTGTACCTGGTGACTGCTAGGGATGCACCAAGTGGCAGGGTCTTTTGTCATCTCGCCTTTTCAGCTGCTCTCCCCACTAGCTGAATGAGCTCAGCTCTCAGTGCTGAGGGAATGTGCTGGTGCCAGCCCCTTGCCTTTGTATGTCTATGTATCTGTGTGTGCAGGGGTATGGGTATGTGCAGGTATGCATGCACATGTGGGTGCAGAGGAACACCCTCAGGCAACATTTCTCAGGTAGTTGCCACCTTTTGTCTTTTGAGACAAGGTCTCTTGCTGGCCTGAAATTAGACAAGTTAAAGTAAGCTGCCTGGTCGGTGAGCCTCAAAAAACTGCATCTGCCTCCCTGCTGCTGGGACTACAGGTTACCATGCCTCCCTGGCTGGTTTGTTTGTTTGTTGTTGTTGTTGTGGTGGTGGTTGTTTTTAATTGGGTTCTGAACTTTAAACTCAGGTTCTTGTGTTTGCAAGGCAAGCACTTGGCCAACTGAGCCATCTCCTCAGCCTACGTTTCGCGCCTTCACTGTTGCATTTGTTTCTACTGCAGCCCCAGAACCAGAGATTTATTCAGGCAAGAGACAGAGGGTCAGTGCAGGCAAGAGCTCCCATGCACACTCTGGTAACATCTTTCCGTCCACATGATCAGGTACACATGGCAGGAGGCTCTGTTTCCACCATGATGGCCAGGAACAACCTCTGAAGGTCTAGGAACACCCAAAGGACCCTGGACCATGGACCATGGCTGTGCTTGAGGGAGACCAGGAGAATACAATAACCATGTTTTCCTCCCCCCCCACTTTTTTATTACTTATTAATTCATTCATATTACATCTCAATTGTTAGCCCATCCCTTGTATCCTCCCATTCCTCCCTCCCTCTTGCTTTCACCCTATGCCCTTCCGCTATGACTGTGACTGAGGGGGACCTCCTCCCCCCTGCCTATGATCATAGGGTATAAAGTCTCTTTTTGGTAGCTTGCTATCCTTCCTCTGAGTGCCATTGAGCCTCCCCATCAAGGGGACGTATAACCATGTTTTTCTCATGTAAAACCAGGGTTCTGCTGAAGCCACGCTTGTAACACCAGCACTCAGGAGGCAAGGACAAACGGATCTCAAGTTTGAAGTAGGGCCTTGGATACACAGTTAGACCTGATCTGAAAATTAAATTTTAAAATAATTAAAGAAACATTTTTTTTTCAATGAAGAGTCACCATAATAGAACCAGTGTTCTTACCCTCTTGGTCTCAGGAACTTACAGAGTCTTTCATGTAAGAGAGAGGCTAACTTGTGTGGCAGAGTCACTCTGATGCTCTCTCTCTCTGCTCCCCTGCTTAGAAGGAGCACACATGGCCACATGTCATAAAATAAAAAAAATTAAAAAAATAAAAAAATAAAAAAAGCTCTGTTTATGTTCCTGCATAAGCAAGGTGCCTCATGATTCGGACCGAAAAAGATCAGTCTGCTGAGGGAGTTTGGACATGGAGGCAAACCCATCTGAGAATGTGGAGTTTGGAGCAGCTCTCCTCTCCAGGGCTTGGCAGGATGTACTGTAGCTCTTCTCTACTTGGAAAGGTACAGAAAGGAAAGTGAATCCTCAGGCAGTACCAAAGGCACCCCACTGTATGGATTTCCTCAAGGCTGACGGTGAACGGGAAGCCCTTCAAGGCCATTTCACCATACCCAAGGGAAAGCCACACTCGTGAGGGTAGTGAGAGATGAACATCCATCCAGATTTTCACAACAGTGAGGGTTTCCACACAGCTGCTCTGTTCAGCCTTACAGCAGATGGACACTGGAGAAGCTTTGCTGACCCTCTCTAGGAGACAAGGCCCTTCTAGCCTCTAGGTGGAAGGCAGCAGTCGCACAGAGGAAGTAGCAGAGTTAGTGCTGAGCCTGGCAGGACCTGTGAAGTGAAAGTCAGTGAGTATAGTCTGTAACACAGACAGGAACAACATGGCTGGTCCTGCCTCTCCGCTGCTAGCTGAGGTAGAAGTCCACTCCTGAACTGCTTCCTCCCTAGCTGGGGTCCTTGTCCTTCTCAATAATTCCTTCTACATTAGAATCTTGTGTGCATAACAAGAAGCAGTGGCCCACGCCTGTGAACCCAGCACTCAAGAAGCGGAGGCAGGAAGGTGGCTGCAAGTTCAAGGCCAGCCTAAGCTGCCTGGTGAGCTCAAGGCCAGAGTGGGCTTCAGTGTGATGTCTTGCCTCATAAAATTAATAAATATAATAACAACAATAATAATGATGATGATGATGATAATGATGATGATGATGATGATGATGATGATGATGATGATGATGATAATAATAATAATAAAGCCTCATGTAAGCACATAGCCTGCCCTCCATGAAAACACCCACGGATTATAACATGCACTCTACAATTCACACAGCCCTCCAGGTTTTGGTTTTTTTTCTAAACCTACTTTATTTGGGGTACCTTAATGCCTCTGTCTCCCTTCCAACTCCAATCCCTCCCAACACCCCAACACCAGGTAGGAGAGAAAGAGGTTAGTGGGGAAAAGGGACGTCGCTCTCTTTGGCTACTTCCCGCAGCTCAAGGTCCTCTGGTTCTTTGGGTCAAGTCCAATTTCTGTCATCAGGCTACTCAGCCAGCAACAGCAAATGCAGCAACAGCAGCCTTCTCTCTCTTACTCCTCCGACCACTTCCTCCAAGTGTTCTTCTCACAATTCTCCCCATCCCCAAGCCCCGCCCACCCCCCACCCCCACTCCCTCCCCTCTGCCCTTCTCTCTCTGGGCTTTTGTATTTATTCCAACTGGCAAAGACTACACCCTGAGCAAGGCAGTTCCCAGCTAACAACCGTCAACCTCTCACAAGGCAGTTGTCAGCTGTGGACAAACTGGAGCAGCCCCATATCCCACACCTGGGATTAAAACAAGAACATGTTTACACATCACAAGACAAAACTTCCACATCACAGCCCCCTGCAAGCTAGGGCCACTAACTCCTCATTAGCCAAAACTTTGCAAAGGGGTCTTCAAACTCAGTATCTGCTTTGTATTAAACACTGATCTGTCACAAGGGCTCTTTCTAAAACACCCTTTACTAAGGAAGGGCCACCCCCCCCCCTTTGCCCAGTCTGATTCTCTCTCAGATTTTAAAAATCCCACCTGAGCTGGGTGTGGTGGCTCAAACTTCTACAGCTCAGAGAGAAAATCACAAAGAGGTCCTTGCATTCAGAGTTAGCCTGGGCTACATAATAGTCCCAAGCCAGCCTGGGCTACAGTGTGAGTGAGACCTTGTCCCACAAATTCAAATAACGAAATAAATAAAATAACTCACCTAGACACCAAATAACGGAAAGTATGTGTTCATGGCTAGGAGGGGATGGCTCCCACACCTATGTGATAGTTTGCAAGGGCTGGTGAAACAAGTTATTATAGACTAGAGTGTATGACAATAGAAATTTACTGTCTCAAAATGCCTATTTTGTCTCTATTTCCATTTAATTTCCTTCGCTGTTATTTCTTCTAATAAACTGTATTTGCGGTAGAAAGAAAGAAAGAAAGAAAGAAAGAAAGAAAGAAAGAAAGAAAGAAAGAAGAAATTTACTATTTCCCAGTGGAATTCCAAGTCTGAATTATTCACTGGCTAATTTTCCTGAAAGCTGTGAAAGAGAATGTGCCAGACTTCTCTGCTTAGCTTGTAGAAGACCTGCTCCCTGTGTCTCTTTATATGCCTTCATGTCTGGCTCTGCCCAGCTTTCTCTTAAGGGCCACCCTAACTTTACCTTAGCTAATTAAATCTGCAAAGATCCCATTTCCAATACTATCATATTCTAAGGTGCAGGGGGTGAGGAGTTCAACCTGTGAACTTTGAGAAACACACAGTTTCACCCTTAAGGGGCTGTGCAGCAAGCCTTTTGCAAATCAGGTGTTGCAACCATTTGTATTGATTGTCAACTTGGCAGGATCCCGAATCCCCATGGAGACAGGTCTCCCAGCACTTCTGCTGGATTCAGTTAACTGGGATAGGAAAACCCACCTTACCCGTCAGACCAAATAAAAGAAGGGAAGCAGCAAGCTGGGCACCAGCATTAATCCCCCTCTGCTTCTTGACCGCAGGAGCGGGGTGACCCACCGTCTCAGGCTACTGTGGCCAGGACCTCCTCTCCAGAAGGGGCTGCACCCTAAAACTGTAAGCCTTCATTTGCTTTTCACAGGCATTTGGTCCCGGCAATGCAAAAAGCAACTAATACAGGTGCTTTGCCGTGATTTAATGTCAACCAAACTGAAAGAGGGTCTAATGAAGCTGAGTTCTAGAGTCAAAGGGCACTTTCCTAGTGACACTCTTCACATTCCACCTCCTCCAATGGAACCACAAGGGTTTCTTAACTCAATAAATAAATAAATAAACAAATAAATAAAACTGATGCTGCCTGCTTTGTGATCATAGCAATCTGAGAGTAAGTAATATTTATCTACAATCATGTAACATGTGAGAAAAGTACAGCATCGTTCCTACTATTATTTAAAAAATGCAGGGCTGGAAAGATGGTTCAGAGGTTTAAGAGCATTGGCTGCTCTTCCAGAGGACCCAGGTTCAATTCCCAACACACACATGACAGCTTACAACTGTCTGTGACTCCAGTTCCAAAGGATCCAACACCCTCACACAGACATACATATGGGCAAAACACCAGTGCACATGAAATAAAAATAAATTTTAAAATGTAAAACAATATTTTTTAGAAATATCAGCTTTCCGGTGTTGCACGCACTTAACAGGATTTTCCACGCACTCAGGTTGCTTTGATCAGTCACATGGTCATTGTGAAGGCAATTCAGTCTTGAAAACACTTAGAGTCTGAGGTCATAGGAATTCTAAAATGTATAAATTCTCATTCTTATACGTATGCTTGGTAGATAAAAGTACATGGTGGTATTCACAAAGGACTTTATGTCATAATTATATTACATTAGCATGAGATTCTGTAGTTGAGTGGAAATAAAGTTTCTAAGAGAAGACAGAATACATATATTTTTTCTTTGCTAAGGAAAGCCTGTGTGTTATTTCTTCAATGGACCACTAAGATAGCAAACTGGAATGTGGTTTCAAAGTCACTTAGAAACATTTTTAAAAAGCGATGTCACCATTTTATTTTAAAATATCAGTATTGGGCTGGAGAGATGGCTCAGCCGTTAAAGGCTAGGCTCACAACCAAAAATATAAAATATCAGTATTTATAGTATGCTAGATATTTTATTGGCAGCAATAGTTAAGTTTTTGATCAAATTCCACATGTCAGTTCTACAATACACAAAGAAGAGCAAAGCTCTCTTTACATCTATTCTTGTATTTATGTTGAGAGACATATATCTGGAGGCAAAGGATGACTTGTGGAAGTCGATTCTACCTTTCAACCATGTGGATTCCAAGGACCAAACTCCAGTCATCAGGCTCGGTGTCAAGCATCTTTACCTGATGAGATGTCTGTCTCACTGACCCCAGAGCACAGTTCTTTAAAGTACTTTATGGTCTTCAAGAGAAACATTATTCAAAAAGTCTAATTCATATGGCACCCATTTTTATTTTGCTCTTTCTTTCTTTCTTTCTTTCTTTCTTTCTTTCTTTCTGTCTGTCTGTCTTTCTCCCCCACCCCCACCCCCGGTACAGGTTTTCTCTGTGTAGCCTTGGCTGTCCTGGCTTTGTAGACCAGGCTGGCCTGGAACTCACAGCAATCCACCTGCCTCTGCCTCTCGAGTGCTGGGATTAAAGGTGTGTACCACCATGCCCGGCTATTTCGCTCTTTCTTAATGCTATCCTTAATAGCTTCCTGGGAATCCATGGACACAGATTGAGTTTGTATCTAGACTCACTTTTCTCATGCAACACTGGAATGGCAGACTTGGATGTACGTGTGGGATCTTTTCTCCTTTCCGGAATGCCATACCCTCTCTCCCCAAAGGCTCAGGGAGCACTGTGGAAGATGAAGCATAAAGAGCGTAAGGGCCTGGGGCAGTGAGTGACAGCAGGAAACAGTGTCCTCTGGATGCAGCAGGGCAGCTGCACATATGACCTTGCAGTGGTTATAACAACACAAGGCCTATGCAAGCCTAAGCCAGACCAACCCCTGTCATGGAGAGGAAGGCTGCACAGGAAGTTCCGCCCCTAACAAGGAAGCTATTGTCAATTCTTAGCTGATGGGAGAGGAAGGGTCACTTTTCTCTAAGTTGGCCACCTTCCAGTGGAAGCCCACCTTCCAGTGGATATTGGGGCAGTATAAATTGGCCTTGATGTGGGAGTAGGGGTTTATCACAAAGTCAGGAAAGGAAAGGGGGTAGATCTGGGAAGAGCTAGGGAAAGGTGAATATGATTGAAACAAATTCTCAAGGAACTAATAAAATTTTTTTTTTTAAAGAAAAGGATATGATCTTAAAACCATGAGATGAGGTATTACTGTGTTTCTATTTGCACGCCTGTTGTCAAAGAAAAAGCCAGGGAGGGAGAAAAGAGGAAAAAGAAGAAAAATAACCAGTTGAGGACGTATCAGAATCACTTTTCCACAGGTGCAGTGCCACCCACAGGAAAAGCAGCATGATGATTCCTCAAAAAACTAAAATTAAAATATGGGCGTGGTGGCGTACACCTTTAATCCCAGCGCTTGGGAGGCAGAGCCAGGTGGATCCCTGTGAGTTCAAGGCCAGCCTGGTCTACAAAGTGAATCCAAGACAGCCAAGGTTACACAGAGAAACCCTATCTTAGAAAAAAATTAAAATTAAAACATCATAAAATTAAATAACCTCATTTGCCTCAAAAATCAAAAAAGGGGGATCTTGATGACATATTTGTATAGCAGCCTTATTCACAATAGCCAAAAAAAAAAAAAAAAGCAATTAACCAATAAACAAATGACTAAGCAAACTGTCTTTATAATAGAACATTACTTATCTTCAGGCACATGTTGTGAAATGGATGAACCTCAACAACATCTTAGTGACCTAGGCAGTCTTATTAGGACAACACTGTACGAGGTACGTGGGTGCCATGTAAGTATTTCTTCCAAACTAAAACATTAGCTCCTGGAGGCAAGGATGATCATAAGACCTGGGGAGCTGAAAACCTTTAGGAGGCTCAGGAAATTCACAAAACTTACAGAACTCAGTACTCTCCAAAACTCACGGTGCCTCCCCCGGAGGCTACATGAGCAATAAACAATCAATGGCAGAGAAAAACTCTTCCGAGGAATTGCCTGCAAGATAGGCAGGGATGCATCTTCCCGTGAGTCATCTGTCATCCCGAGCCAGGCTCCGTTTACTCAGGGACGCACTCAGCCACCCATGCTCCTATAAGGAACCACTCACCCATGCTTCTCTAAGCAACTCCTATAAACTTGGGTGAAAGCATTTCTTCAGTCGGCTGTCTGTGTATCTGGCATCTGCACGCATCTGTTTGAATTTCCCCCAGGGAAAGTGATACAACACAGTAGATAGATACAGTGAAGCACATGGAATCAGGCCATAGAACGGTAGTGTCTCAGGCCTGGGAGGAGAGGCTCACGGGATACTGAGTTCCACATTGCGGATGATGGTACAACAGTTCAGACATCTGTGGTTTGCGGACTCAGCAAGACCTGGGCTCAAATCAGGTTTGTGATCTCAGATGAGGTGCACAAAATTCCTGAGCCCAAGTTTCTTCCCGTCAGAGGAAACAAAGATGCCACACTTGGAGAGCTGTTTTGAGAATCAAAGCGTAAACAGACCCCTAGTGAGTGCTGTGCCCCTGAGCCCCTACTGATTGCCCTGGCTGTAGGTTTGTCAAGCAGAGATGACTCATGGCTCATGTTACAAGTCTCTTGTGAGACAATGGCTCCTCAACACCAGTTTGCAAGATCCAACTTCCTTGCCTCGGTTTAGGAAAGGGTCACCGGAATCCCATATTTTCCAGCCTGAGTAGTTGAGGTTTCTGGGAGCTTCCAGGTAACTCAGATAAAAACGAAGTGGTCTTTCTATGGGAATGCCTTCGCAAGACTCACTCACTTGCCTTTCTCTCCAGCACCCCGTACACACCCAATCCCGGCCACTTTGAGGGTTCCAAGTTCCATCTCCCTGCCTTGCCTCTACATGTGCTGCTCCTTCTGCCTGGAGCACACAGCCTCCCTTCAAGTCACACGTCTGCCTAAAACTACTTCTTACGTGCACCCCAGCCCTCGCAGTCTCTTGCTTTGCTGTTCTTCTTCATAGTCGTGACCTTTGCACTCATCATATATGTTCACTTGTTTATATGCACATAGAACATTTTTCAAAGGCAAGAACTTTCCCCGCCCTGTGCCCTGCCGTGCTCCCAGCAACAGGGACACCTGACCATAATAGGCACCGTAGAAATATTTATGGAAAGAATTAAGGAACCCGAGATAATGTGCACCAAGGACATCACTCTGCATAGCAAACATCAGGGCCTCCACACATGGTACACATTATAATTATTTTATTGTTTCTTGTCTGTCCAACTCAGACAGTGGATGTCAGGCTGTCCTTCTTTTGTTTGTCTTTCTAGGCACAAAGCCATTCCACGAGTCATCTTTGACCAAGCTTGATGTTCTGAAGCCAGTGGCAGAAGTGATCTCTGTCCTTGGCTCCTTGGCTTTAGTCCACTGGAATGGCCAGACCCATCACAGCATGTCAGAGCACCGGGCATCACTCCCTAAAGAGATGTTAGAGACCTCCTGCCATGGTCACCCTGGATCATTTCAGAAGCTGAAGTCTGGGGGTGGGGGTGCCCCATGTGACATCTCTTTAATCACTAACAATGATTTAAATATTTAAAAATAAACATTTAAATATTTAAATTTTAAAATTTGTAAATATTACTTCTACACTCTCAGAAACTCCTGAAAGGAGGGGAATAAGTGCAACCTCAAATCCCTCTAAGTACAAACCTGTGAAAGCAGAAGAGAGGAGAGAGGGCCCCTTGTGTGTGCCTGCTCTGGAGGCCATCCATTCATCAGTAACAATGTGATGTCTCCTTCTCAACAACTGGCTCCAATCTCCTCAAGGCCTGATGGGTATGTGTTGTCGGACTTTTAAAACCTATTTTGATTTTAGGTTCCTTAAATCTTCCTCCCTACTTCACCCCAATCCCTTCCAACATCCCAAAACCAGATAGGAGAGAAATTCTTTCTCAGAGGCCCCAGACACACTCTCTCACACACACACTCTATCTGTCTCTGTCTGGCGCTCTCTCTCTCTCTCTCTCTCTCTCTCTCTCTCTCTCTCTCTCTCTC
>OU015750.1:108233082-108243458 GCA_907169655.1 Acomys percivali
TCTCTCTCTCTCTCTCTCTCTCTCTCTCTCTCTCTCTCTCTCTCTCTGGCTTTTATCCTGCTGGCAAAGACCACGTCCCCACACGAGGCACTCCACAGCTGACAATCATCACGTGCCTTTTCAGACAACAACTATCAACTATCAGCTGTGGACAAACTGGAGCAGCCCCCATGGCCTATACCCAGGATTAAAACAAAAACATGTTTACATATAATAAACCAAAACTTTCACAGCAGATATGCCCTGTGTGCTGTGAGGTGCTATCAGCATCTGATATCCCTCTCTGCGGCCTCGGAACGGCAGTACCTTTGTGGGTCTTTTGACCAGTGCATCCCTTGCTTTGCCATATTCAGGAGGAGCATACATGTGCACGATTCTATGCCCTGTTTCCCCTCCATGTATCTGCTTGGCAAAACAAGTCGACTTGTTTTGTACAGCAGTTGGTGATAAGCCTTTACTCTTATTCCTATTTTGCAGATGAAAGAAAGCCTAGGAAAGAGAAGCCATGTCCTCTCCACCAGGAATGCTTTCAAAAGGAGAGGAGGAGGGCTGGGATCTAGCTCATTGGTAGAGTGCTTGCCTAGATTGTTTTTTATAAGGCTCTCTGTTCGGTCCCCAGCATTTCAAGAGAAATAGGCAGGAGAATGCTGTGATGGGCCGTAACTAGAGAAGCTCACACTGGGGAACTGAACCCACACCTTGGCACTTGGAGGTAGCTGGCACCATCCTCAGATTGAAGATGAGCAAAGAGGTTGAAGGGATGGAAGACTGTGCCTTGGGTCTCTCAGAGGGGAAGAATCGGACTGGAATGTGAGCTAAGAACCTTGGTCTCAGGTCTCATTCCCTCCCGAGTCTCACAATACCATTGTGCCCTTGGGCTGGTGACCAGCTCCAAAGCTTGCTAGTCTCCTTCATTGCTGCCTCTCTGCCACTTCCTTCATTTCAAAATTTGATTTAATTATCATGAGTAGTAAGGGGGAGGGCATAGGTGTGCACAGTGCTTGTGTAGGGATCAGGGAACAGCTTTCAGGACTCAGTTTTCTCCTTCCATTAGTGTGTCCTAGGGGTGGAATCCAGACATCTGGCTTGCACAGAAGGTGCTCTCACCTGCTGAGCAAACTCATGTGCCCTGGGTTCTACTTCAGAAAAAAACCAACAACTATAGAAAGTTGCCCAACTAGATTAAAAATATCATCGCCTGGGGACAGGGAGCTGGTGCAGAGGTTAAGTGCCCTCACTGCTTTCACAGAGGACAGAGGCAGTTGAGTTCCCGGCACCCACAGGGTGGCTCACGCCATGACTTGATGATGCCTCTTCTGACCTCACCTGGTGACACTTAGGTATTAACACATGCCCACAAAATAAAAATCAGCATTTTAAAAAATATTACCGATCTATAACCACTCAACCAGGGTGCCGAGCTATGAAATAGAGCTCAGAAATAAACACAGGGAGATGATCAAAGGGAACTTTCTAGTCAGTGGAGGGAAATCAGATTGCTCTAGACACACACCGCAAAGCCTGGGGTGACTGACACTATGCCTACGAATTCCCACGAATCCAGTGACATCACTTGTCAATTCAAGTAGAATACAGTCCCCAGCTTCCACAATGGCTACTAAGTCAAGATTCAGGGTAAACTTCAGAGTCCTGGGATCTTTTTCTTCTCCAAGCTTCTGTCTTACAGCAAGCATCCCAAGCATAAGACGTCACACAATCTCCTGCAGTGCTCACACATTCCCCAAGTGTCTTAAACTACCACTGTGGAGTTGTCTTCTTCTCACTTTCCTTTCATGGATGGAGTCCAGAGGTTGAGTCCACAGCTGCTATGGCCATGTGAAATGGGGGCCATAGACTTCCTGCTCCCTTGGCAGTGCTCCCACTACTCAACTCCATATTTAATGTCCCTCCCCCACCTCCTGCCCCATGTTCACACCACACAATTTAGCTCTGCCAGGAGCCGGTAGCCAAAGGAGGTGCCTGGTGCCTTCTCTGAGTCTCTGGCCTCTCATTCCTACTCAGAACTCACTCCTTGGTTTGTAGGTAAACCTGAGGCTTCCAGATTTAGCTATGGAATGGTTATTGCACAAACCATGAATCATCCCCAAGGTACCCTCCTTCGTGGCCAGGGAGAATTGCCCCCAAAAGCCACCATTATGCACACAGTGTTCCTCATGGATAGAAGGTTCTACAGGCAATAATAAGTCATTGCCTTCAATCACCCAAATCAAATGGTAATGCAGAAAGGTGTTCTAAAATTATTATTAATTAATATTGATTGATATGTGATTAAGGCAGTTATTATTTATCCTGCTATTATAGAAATAAAAGTGCACAGACACCTGTTAGATTTTTAATGTGTCTATAGATTGCAACTGGTCAGAAACTAACCACCTAAGCTATCTTTTCTTCCTCCCCCCACCCCACTCCCGCCCTTTGGTTTTGTTTTTTGTTTTGTTTTTGTTTTTGTTTTTGTTTTTTTTTTTGAGACAGTGTTTCTCTCTGTAGCTTTGGCTGTCCTAGATTCACCTTGTAGACCAAGCTGCCCTCAAACTCATAGAGATCTGCTTGCCTCTGCCTCCCCAAGTGCTGGGATTACAGTCATGTGTCACCACATCTGGCTTTGAGTATGACATTTTTAAATCTTAACATAGGCATGAGCATCAGCCTACATGAATGTATGTGCACCACATGCTTGCCTCGTGCCCACAGGACTCAGAAAAGGGTGCTAGACCCATAGAACTGGAGTTAGAGACCATACAGGTGCTGGGGACAGAACCCAGGTCCTCTGCAAGAGCAGCAAATGCTGTTATATTAACCAACGAGCCATCTCTCTAGCCCTGGGGCATGACTTTCCATTGACTTCCCTAACCTGGCTAAGACAGGTTAGGGCTAGCCAAGTGTATTTGAAGACTATGCTTTTGTGAGGTGTGGCCACTGACAAGCATTGAAATTCATGGTAGCTATAATTCAGAATAGGCGATCTCAGCGCCGACCTGGGAAAATGCAGGACTGTAGTCACCAGCCATGTCAACAGCACTGTCACTGTCAAAGCAGGCCTGCACTGTCTCTATCGTCCCCTGTGAAACACGAGGCTCTTCATCTGAATCATGTACATAGGTTTCATATTGGGTTAATTGCTGAGCAGTTGGATTTAATAATAATACAACAGTGTATCTCTGTGCATCGATTCCCAGGATTGTGAGCTACGAATTACCCTTGATCATGAGGTTTTGCTCCCATTAACATGCTGAGCAACTCCCCGGCCGATCCTGAAGTGCCAGGGTGAGCCATAGCGCATATGTGGGTTTGGATTGTTACTGCAGACAAACTCTGTAGGCCTAGGGCGAGACTGGCTGTAAACAGGATGCCTTTGAACTTCGGTTTTTTAAAAAGTATAACTCTGTGTTCTGCTACTGTTTACCGTTAAGACCAGCGCAAACACAAAGCACGAAGGTTTGCGTGGCCCCAGTCCCTTGCCAACTTCTTAGCTGCTGACATTATTTCACTCTTAGCCACTGCTCCATCTTAGCTCACCAGGTAAGGACTGTGAGAAAGATCGTTCACAAAGCGGGCATAATTCCCTGAAGGTTCATACAAGACAAATCAGGGCTGGGGCTAATGACTGGTGACTGGGCAGGAAAGCTTCCATTGCTATTTTGTGTCTTAATAAGTGTTTTCTACTTTTCCCCCATTGCAGCCTCTTCCCTTGAAAGACAGATGAATTGAGAGAAAATGGGTAATGCCATATCTAAATGATGAAAGAAACACACACAGGAATATTTAAGGGGTGTGAGGAAAGTTGGAGAAAGAAGGGAAAGGAGAAAGGGAAGCAAAAGACGAGCCGGGCAAGGCGGCACATACCCACACTCCCAGGACCAGCCCTTTGGAGCATCTCAGGTTCACGATTGGCCAAGGCTGTGTACTGAGATGGGAGTCTCAGGATAAAGTTCTGTGTTTTTAAAGGGTCTTGGAATGTACTCGGCGGTAGAATGCTTGCCAAACACACATTGCACAGCTCCAGACATAAAAAGAGGTTGAAAATAAAAGGAAGGAGATTAAACAGCATGGTAAGTATCAATTGCTGGCATGACGCAGGCGCTCACTGGGTGACTTTTCATCAATAATTCAACTAATCAAGCTAAGATCTAGCACACACATGTCACCCTAGCACTTGGGTGGCTGAGGCGAGAGGATCTCAAGTTTGAGGATGGCTGGGGCTACACACATACACACACACACACACACACACACACACAGAGAGAGAGAGAGAGAGAGAGAGAGAGAGAGAGAGAGAGAGAGAGAGAGAGAGAGAGAGAGAGAATATCTTAGTATTAAATAACTTTACTGTCAGGTCAATATTTTTGATACATCTTATGTAGAAACAAACAATAGTAAGGATGCCTAAAAAAAAAAAAAAAGGTATAAGGAATCATACTATTAGTGATCTAGATAAAAACAAAAGCAAAAAAAAAAAAAAAAAAACAACAACAACAACCAACCCACCAACCAAACCTACAATACACACAGGTCTGTATACAAATATACATAAACAGTTTAAATTGAATTTCTCATCTGGGCTGACCATGCACCTTCCACCAAGGACCACCTAACAAAAACCCCAGCACCAGGCATGAGAAGCCCCCCTTCTGAGCCGTTGGTCAAGGTTGCCCAGGAGACTTCCAATCACTACACACTTTTGCTATCACCCTTGGTTTCCTTGGGTGGAAGGTAAGTCTCCATTGCTGAAGACACCATGCACTTCAGACACACGGTCCAGAGGTCCCTGAACTGGAACCAACCTGAAAGCCTCCTCCCTGAGGACTAGCTCTCACAGGACCAGAGGGTCACACGTGAACTTCCAAAGGAGAGAAATGGCCAACAGCTAAGATGCCTATGAAACGCAACAGCAACCGCATAGCACAATGCCCCTAAGGAAGCAGTCGTGGCACACAGACCTTGGTGGTAGCCAACAACTCTCTAATTGTACTTACAGCCCACTCAACAACAGGGAAAAGATACCTACAACTGGAAACCTAGCCGACCACCCGAGCTAGTGAAATCACAGATCTTGGAGGAGAATCTACAACCACCACTTTACAAAAACAGAATAATAATCCCTGACTACATTTTAAATATCAGTTCTTTATACCCACAGGTAAGTGCAGAGCAGCCCTGGTTGACAGCAGAGTCAATCAGCCAGTGTGGCCATGGCAGAAAGGAAAAGCTGCTCTATGTGTAGATTTTTAGTTTTAATTTGGCCCAGGGACAGCATTCCCTGCAGAAGTGGATGGCCTTGAACGTTTCATCTTCCTGCCTCTGCTTTCCAAGAGCCAGGCAAGCACTCTACCAACTGAGTCATATCCCTGACCTCCTCACTGAGAGCAAAGACACGGGGCACTTGTGCTGTCCGAGCTCTGGCCTCTCAGGTGCTCATGGCGTGTTTCTGGTTTCATCTCTTTCCAGATCTTTCAAATGTTTCTTCCTCTTGGGGCTACAGAGTGTTGTCGTGGTTTGCTATTGGGAAGGGGGAGCGAGAGCTGGAGATTGTGAATCAAGTCTACTGCTCCATCTCCATCCACCCCTCACTCCTGTGCACTTGCCACATGCTTTGTATTTCAAACTCAGAAGAGGATCACCTGCTCTATTAATGACTCCTTGTCATGAAACTTTAGTAAGATTTGTTCTTTGTTTTTGAAACAGGGTCCCCTACCCAGGGTGTCCTTGATAGCTTAGTCGGTGAAGTGCTTGTTATGAAGTCAGCAGGACCCACATTCAATGCCCAGGGACTATGTGAAAAGAGCCAGGCACTGTGTCGTGTGCTTGAATCCCTGGAAGTTAGGCAGAGATAGTTGCATCCCCAGGGCTCACAGGCCAGCCAGCCCAATCACACAAGGCCGAAGCCAGGGAGGGATCCTGTCTCAAAAAACAAGATGGACAATACCTGAAGGACAGACCAAAAGTTGTCACCTTGCCTCCATACACGTGTGCATGCACATGTACTCACACATGTACCTGCACATAAAAGATTAATAACACACCTAGTGGCTGTGCCACTCCATAGACACAATCAGACCGCCATGTCATGTATGCCTTGTGTCCCCTCACCTCCCTTTTTACTGCGCCTGCTTTGTTACTTAGGAGTTGGATGGGGTCAAACATGGTGGCTCCCTTCCACTCTTCCCAAGATGTCCACTGATACATTCTACCTCTGCCATGTGGACTTTGCTTGGACCGATATCTATTATCAATGCTCATATCATCAAGACACTGTTTTGTTTTGTTTCATTTTGACAGTCATGGCCTCACACGTGCTGGGCAAGTGCCAGGTTTAGTAGTCTGAAAGAACATACATCATTCTCTGTTGAGCATATGACAAGGTCCCTGACCAAGTCTGTAGATCAGGGAAGAGATCTGTGAGGAAGTGACAACTAAAGACCTGAAGCCCTGGCAGGACTAAGTGAGAGAGAGAGAGGATGGAAGGGAACATAGGATCTCCAGGATCCTGAGGAGGCAGGCTGGGTGGCATGTTCAACAGGCAATGTGCTCGGGTTTAAGGAGGATCAGAAGGAAAGAACTTAAATTAGAGAGTTCATCAGGAAGACACCACTAGAACTCTCAGGAGGCCTTGTTTTTTGTCCCAAACAATAAAAGCGAAGCTCTAGAGAGGTGCTCGCAAGCTCTGTCTGTAACATACAATACACACATTTACACACATGAATATACAAATATGTGAATGCACACACTCACACACATGAATATAAACACTCACAAGCATGAATAGACACATACTCACACACATGAATACACACACACACACACACACACACACACACGAATATACAAATATATGAATACATACACATGAATATACAAATATAAAAATACATACAAATGAATATGCATATAGCATAAAATTATTTAAATAAAAAATTAGCTAGTTGGGGTCCCCGAGGGGGCTGCTTAATTCTGCTTCTGGTTACTGGATACACGTCCTTCTTTTCTTTCTGCATGTATCACGCAGAACTCACGCCTGTTGTCAACTTGCTCTGGCATGAGCCACATGATGGGATCCCCTCCAGGGCAGAAGCATTGAGAGATAGCACTGGCTAGCCCTTTCCTTTAATTATCTATCACAGAGGCCATTCCACCACTTGAATCCCATAAGGAGGCTTCTGTCGGTCAGAGCCATGGATGGACCATGAATGTGCAATGAAAGGCTGTTGACAGAAGCTATGAGATGTCCTGGGCCATTGCTGAGGTACCATCCAAGTTACACTGATGGAGATGAAGGGTTTCGTGAGCCCTTCATCCTCACATGACAGCTTTGGTCCATTCTGGGTGTCAAAGTAGAAATACCATAGAGTACGTGGATCAAATGACAGAACTCCAATGCTTAGTGTGCTGGAAAGAGCAAGGACAAAGTGCTAGCCTATCTGGCATCTCTTGAGGATCTACTTCCTGACTAGCATATGGTTCTTTTCTCGTTGTGCTGTCACATAGTGGCAAGCAGGGAGAAAGAGAGGGCCGGGTGGGGTGGGGGAGCAGGGAGAGGAAGTCTCTTCTTAGAAATGTTCTCATCCCTGGGAGATGGATGTCTCCTGAGGAGATATTGGCTCCTCTGCTACTGTGAGAGGAGTCATTTCTTCCAGGGATGTAGCCACTAAGTTGTCCATGCTCACATAAGCAACTCTAATAAACTCAGAGGATCACAGACAAAAGACATGAGATGATGAGGTGGTCTGGGGGAGGAGTTCAGGGACAGCGGGAGGCCTTTCAGGAAGATGGGGACAGGGGTTGAAAATGACCAAAGTACATTCTGTAGACCTTGGCTGCTAGCTGGTGATAATCAGAACTTTGTGGAAGCTGTGGTTGACTAAATGGACACATTCCAAAAAGTTTTGCCTGATGGTTGATGGGTCACAGAGGTGCTAGGACAGCCTAAGAGAGATTGTATGTAACTGGACAACACTCCAAGATCTTTACAACCATTAATGTCCTAATCTGTTAATCACCTTTTAGAAGGTTTAGGGTGAAGTGGCTTCTTTCTAGGAACTGTCCTAAGTGGGAGAACACACTTAATCTGTGTGTGTGTGTGTGTAATGTTTCTGTTACTATAACAAAAAACCTGAGTTAATCCACTTTAAAAGAGAAAGGGATTATTTGGACACACGGTTTCATAGATTTCAGACCTGTGACAAGGTAGACCATCATGGAAAGGAGCCAGTGGTATAGCAGTGCCCTTCGTCTAAGGGCATCCAAGCAGTTCAGTGTCCTCTCCTAGCGCGTGCTCCTCACTTCCTCCCACAAACCCTACCTTCTAACTGTTTCTCCAGTTCCCAGTAGTGCCAGGGGCTAAGCCAAGCCTTCAACATCCTGGCTGTTAGAGGACACTTATTCATAGCATAGCAGCCTAGCATAATGATGAAATTTACAACTTCAAAAAGTATCATGGCTGGGGGGCTCTCAGCTTGGTGATTAAATCACCTGCCATGAAACCACAGAAACCAGATTTAGAGCCCCAGAACCCATCAAAATGCCCACTGATGTGACAGCCTGCCTCTAGTCCAGCACTGAGGAGGTAAACACTGGGGATCCCCACAGCAAACTGGCTAGCCAGCCGAAATGCAGTGGTGAGCTCTGAGTTTGATCAAGAGACCCTGCCTCAGTGAAGAAGGTGGGGAGCAATCAAGGAAGATGCTGGATGTCAATCTCAGGCCTGGACATGTGCACAAACATGCTCACACATGTGAACATGCACGCACATACTATATGCATATGCACATGAAGAAAAAATAAGACGAGTAATGGCTACACAGAAAGAGAGTACATGGAAACCCAAGTAGATTCTGGAAAACAAATCAGGTCATTATTCCTTCAATGAAACAAGTTACAATGGTCAGTTTGACCACAGCGTCTTAAACTTCTACTTGTGAGCCCACACATTTTACATAACCCTGATTATATAGGTGTATAAATAGGTTTTCAAATCAAGTTTGTTGGTAATAGGCATAAAGAAATTTATTTTAGAACAATTGTTTTGTGTACAAACAATTTTACCACTTATTAACAATGAAAGCAAACTTGCATACTGATGGGACAAATATATTTGTGTGTTTTTACATACAGAACTAAGTCAGGTGAATATTTGATGCTGAGATAGAGAGAGCATCTTCCATGTTTGTCAGAATCAGTGGGCATTGTGATTCCATAATCACCAAGGCTGAGAATGGTACCTCACATTAATACGTAGCCAAGGCTGAGAATGGTACCTTACATTAATACATAGCCAAGGCTGAGAATGGTACCTCACATTAATACATAGTGCAAAATGGCAGAAGTAATTGCTGCCAATTTTCTCCCAATCCAAAGCTAAAATTCATTTTTTAAAAATGAAACTCAAATCAGCGACTCAAACAGAAAAATCTTAAAACCGAACATTCTAACACAATACAGTCTAAAGATACGTGATTCTGATGCTTACCTGCTGAGCAATGACAGCTGGGAAGAGGCAAGTCTGTGTCCTGTGATTAGACTTCCAGAAAATCAGCACAGCGAACGTGCTGCAATGTGTACCATGAAGCAATCTCAGGCCTTTGTCGAGGCATTGCAGGCAGCACGCTGTGGTGCTGCACAGCGCCATGCTGAGAGACATGCAAAGTGCACAGAGCGTGTGTTCCGAACAAGGTCATCCTGAAGTCCTGAGCAACACAGGCAAAGCACTGACAGCAGCACCTTGAGTCAGCTAAGAACTCTGTCTTGGATCCCGGTTTGAAAGCTTTTTGCTGTTTTCACAACCTCCACATTCAATTCAGAGACATGACTCATATGGGACCTGTGAAGGTTTCTATTACTGCAATGAAGCATCATGACCAGAAAGTAAGTTGTGGGGTGGGGGTGGGGCGGTGGTATTTGGCTTACAGTTCCATATTGCTGTTGATTGTTGGAGGAAGTCAGGACAGGAACTAAAGAAGGCAGGAACTTGAAGGCAGGCGCTGATACAGAGGCCATGGAGGGGTGCTGCTTACTGGCTTGCTCCCGGTGACTTGCTTAGCCTGCTCTCTTACAGATCCCAGAACCTCCAGGCCAGGAATGGTACAACCCACAGTAGGCTGGGCCCCTCCCCCATGAATCACTAATTAAGAAAATGCCCTACAGACTTGCCCACAGCCCAATCTTAAGCAGACATCTTAATTGAGGTTCCCTCCTCTCAGATGACTTTAGCCTGTGTCAAGTTGGCACAAAATTTAGTACAGGATCACAACCCGTAGTTTAGGAATCTGAGACAGACACTAGAGAGCACAGAGACAGAAAAGTGTAGAGACCGAAGGGCTACTCATGAGGTTGTTGGTTTTTAGCTCTACAACAAAATTTCT
>OU015750.1:108243468-108266547 GCA_907169655.1 Acomys percivali
TCCAGGCGTGGGCACTGGCACTCCTATGAAGAATCTCTCGTCTCGATGTTGTGTAAAAAAAAAAAAAAATCACTCCCCAGTTATCTCTGATTGGTTTGTAAAGACCCTAATTAGCCATTAACTGGGCAGAAGAGACAGAAGGAGGCTGGTCTTCCGTTCTCATCCTGTGGTTCTCAGGGAGGGGACCAAAGGTAGAGAAGAAGTAGGAGTGGCCATGTGGAGGACCAGGTGGCGTTTGCCTTGAGGACAAGGAGTTACAGCAGAAGGCCAAGGCAGGACTAAGATGGCCAGTAAAAGAGCACATGACTGGGAAGCAGCATAATTAGGTTAGGGTAGATGAATATCTGCCCAGTTATAGTGCTTAAAGCTTGTTGAGTAAATCTAATAGGTCCCCGTGTTGATTATTTGGGAGCCGTGGTAGGTACTAGAAAAGGCCCCTGCTGATACCCTAAAGCCCCTGAGAACGATGAGACATAAACACTAACGCTTCCATGACATCATAAACAGAGAAGGGGCCAACAGCCAACTAGAAAACCTGAAAAGTTTATGAAAGACAAGAAAAAAGGTAGAATCCTCCTGATGGGAGAAGTCAGGGGGTCCCACAAGTGAAGAGAACACGGCGGAGCTATGGCGAGGCTTCAGTGAGGGTGATGGCAGCTCTTCTTCTCAGGGAACCAGTAGGGAAGGAGGTTTCCTGGGCAGTGAAGCAAGACTCCAAGGGGCTGACTAGAGCATCAGGTCTCAACCTGTGGGCTGCGAACTCACAGGGGTCACACATCAGATGCCCTGCATATCCGATATCTACATTACAGCTCACAACAGTAGCAATATTACAGTTAGGAAGTAACGACAAAATAACGTTCTGGGTTGGGGGTGGGGTGCATCACCACACCATGAGGAGCTGTGTGAAAGGGTCGCAGCGTTAGGAAGGTTGAGAACCACCAGATTAGAGGCTGAGAAAAGCCGAGCCACTCTGCCTCATACTCCTTTTCTGCATGTTTTATGTCTTAGCACCCCAGTTACTCTGGAAACCAAGAACGACAGGAGACCTTTAAGGCCAAGGAGGAGAACGGAGGCTGACGCTCTGTTAGAGCATGTGAATGGCATGGGTGAGGCCAGGCTAATCCTCCACATAGAAATAAATAAATAATTTAAAAATCAAAGAGAAAAAGGTTTTTTTTTCAGGATAGATAGTAAAGGTATAGAATTATAATGTATAATATCCAAAACAAACGGAGTAACGAGGGAGGAATCAGAGAATAAAGAACCTGGGCAAGGGCTGGAGAGATGACACAGCTGTCAAAAGCTTGAACTGCTCCTGCAGGGGACCTGAGTTGGGTTCCCAGCACCCACATCCAGCATGCACATTAGGCGTGCACATTCGGCAGCTCATAACAGCCTGTCACTGCAGCCGCAGGGTTCCAACACACTCTTCAAGCCTCTGTTGGCACCGACACACACACACACACATGCACACACATACACACGATTTTAAAAATTAAAATAAAGCAATGTAAAAAATGTGGGCTAGGTATTTAGCTCAAGGCAGTGCTTGCCAAGCACATGGGAACTCTGAGTTTCACCACTGCTGCAACACCATGAACATATAAACAGCTGGAAATATTAACACTCAGAGCATAAGATAATGGGAAAAAAAACAAGAATATCAATAAACTCTAGGTAAATTTACATCGGAAGTATAAGGCCACAATGTTGAGTGATGAGTACATGGTGTGTGTGTGTCTGTGTGAGAGAGAGAGAGACAGAAAGAGAGACAGAGAGGGGGGGAGGGAGAGAGAGAGAGAGAGAGAGAGAGAGAGAGAGAGAGAGAGAGAGAGAGAGAATTGTTTTCAAATCATGAATAAATTATTATTAGAGGACAGATATATAAACAAAATACAGACATATATATGGAAACATTGGCCTCCACTTTAGAAAAATGGGATTGAAAATAGATACAAAGGGGCTTCAAAGGGTCCTTTGCATTTTTCAATCTATAATGTGAGACAAAAACAAAAGAAAGAGAGACAAGTGATGAGCAACTCAATGCACACTCCCCAGCTTTGCAAGAAGCCCATATCTGCAACAAACTACAGACACAGCTAAAGTGACAGATCAGGGGGCAGGGAGCTTACTTGGCAGTTAGGAGCATTGGTTGATCTGGTAGAGGAGCTGGGTTCAGTTCCCAGCGCTCCTGTGGTGGTTTATGATCATCTCTAAGTTCAGTTCCAGGGGATCTGATGATGCTTCTTCTGTCCTCTGAGGGACCAGGAACATACTTGGTGCACTTACGTACAGACAGGCCAAGACTCACATACATACAACCAAGATGAGCCGAATGTGGATGTAGTAAGTAAGGTGTGTGAAGGATGGTTTGAAAACAGGCTTGTCTCTGCTTGTTAGTACTGGCACTGGCCTTCTAAACACACAGAAAATGGATTTCATTTGCCACAGGAAAGAGTGATAATAGGTCAGAGGAAGTTTTCTGACTCAAAAGACTTTAGCATATGCATTTTAGAAGGGCCATGTTTTCTTAAAAGATTTACAAATGGGGCAAATTTGATTCATTCTTATAAGACCTCTTTCTTAAGGCCAAAATGGTTTGATAGCTGACGGTTCTGAAGTTACTAGTCTGAGAATAAAGAAGTTAGCCATGGTGCTCAATGACTGCGAGCAGCCTGTCTACTTCCACTCTCAAGTGGAGGGGACCCATCACACCAGTGTTTACCTAACTCTGAAGACAAGACAGGGAAGAACCAGGAAAATGTAGAGAAATATGGAGAACTGTATGTAAACCATTCACTGGCTTTTATCTCTTGTCTCCTGTCTTAGTTATGGTTTATTGTTTGTTGGCTTTGCTTTGGTTTTTTTTTGGGGGGGGGGGTTAGTTGGTTGGTTGGTTGGTTTTGGTTTGGTTTGGTTTGGTTTGGCTTAGTTTTTAGAGACAGAGTCTCTCTGTGTAGCCTTGGCTGTCCAGGGCTCACTTTGTAGACCAGGCTGGCCTCGAACTCACAGAGATCCAACTGTCTCAGCCTCCCTGAGCGCTGGGATCACAGGCTTGTGCCACCATGCCCGGCTTAGTTAGGGTTTCTCTTGCTGTGAAGAGACACCGTGACTGTGGCAACTTTTATAAAGGGAACCATCTCATTGGGGCTGGGTTTAGTCCATTACTGTCATGGAGGAAAGCATGTCGGCGTGGAGACAGACATGGTTCTGGGAAAGGAGCTAAGAGTTCTAAATCCAGAGAGGCAGGCAGCAGAGCGAACTAGCTTGAGCTTCTGAGACCACAAAGCCCACCCGCAGTGACACACCTCCTCTGACAAAGCCACGCCTACTCCAACAAGGCCACATCTCCAAATAGCGCCACTCCCTATGGACCAAGTATTCAAACACATAAGTCTATGGGGCTATTCCTATTCAATCCAGCACATCTCCCATTCCATTCAGGCCAAGGGTTAGAACACAAAGAACAGTGGAACATGACTCAAATGTCACAATTTCTTGTATCTCTTCCCCCATGATTTTTCAGACTGTTGGTGATGATGTCACTGTGACCAAAATAGCAGAGAGCACACAGCTCAAGGGAAAGAGGGTTTCCTTTGCTCCCTGCTCCTGAGGGTTGTATCCAAAATGGCAAGAAGGCATGCTGGGACAGATAGATCACCTCATACAGAGCCAGGAACAGGGATGAGGGGGCGGTGCACCACCCTGTAGCCTCAATTTTCTTAACCAATATATTTTATTAACAACTTAGTAACCCAGCATACATCACTTATAACCCAACTAGCCAAAACAATAGGAAAAGAGGATTAAAGAACACAATGACAAAATCATAAGGATATCAGTTCCGAGGAATGATTCTCCTGGCATAATCAGCAGGATTTCTTCTGCTGCAACCTGGAGTAACCAGAACCCAGAACCTTAGCAGGAGCCGGAGCCCTGAAGCCTTCCCTCAAGCAGTTCTCTCTAGGAGCATCTCAAAGTGAAGTGATGAACAGCCCAAACTATCCCAAGTCTCCCAAAGCTCCGCCTCTGCTTCTAGGCTCATTTATATATCCCCTCCCACAGTCTGTTCATAGGATCTTTTCAGCTGACAACAACCAACTGCCCGCACGAGGTGGTTGGTTTTCTAGTGGATTAACCTCACCTGTTCTCTCACAAGACTGTTCTGATCACACACTTGGAATCCTAAAAAACGGGTTTATCTCTCCTTCACCATCCAGCTCACTCTCTCCTCTTTTCAATTCTATCTAGGCCTCCTCCAGCCCACAGAATGATGCTCCCACATTCTGGGTGGGTCCTCCCTAAAAGTGGCCTCACAGACACACCTAGCGTTGAGACTCCGTCAGTCTCTTAGGGAATTCTAAATTCAGTCCAGCCGACCAGGAGGATAAGGCAGCGTTGCTAAACCCAACCCTGACCAGCATGGAGAGAAAGTAGAATGCAAGTCCAGGGGGCGGTGGAGAAGGGCCGTGAAAACCAGGCAGAGAGAAAATTTACTCCTGGATTTTTTTAAAATTTTATTTATTATAATTTTACTTTGGGGTTTCATTGTTAGGTTTTTGGCCCTGTCCTTTTCTCTTTTCTTCAAAGTAATGGCAAAGATTACCGCCTCTCTGTTAGCCCTGACAGGCTGACCAAACTTCACAGTCTGCCCCAGTCCCAAGAGTGGTTGGCAGCACAAACCGGACTCCATGGGTTTTATGATTAAGGGGAGAAGGAAGAAGACTTAAAGTTGGATGAGCTGGAAGGTCAGGATGGAGAGAGCAGGTCATGGAGGAGTTGAGAGGTGCATCTCATCAAAATACACCGTATGAACCTCTCAAAGAATTAATAAAAATATTGCTTTATCACCCGGACCAAAAAAAAAAAAATGATCAGATGTGATATCTTGGACCAATCTTAAGGACACTTATCACTGACTCCAGGGTCTTTCTCATGTCTGCTCCTTCCCCCAGAGTGGGATTCTGAAAGGTCATTACTCCCAAAGTGTTTTTTATTGAGAGTCTGTTGGCATTTTGTTAAAGGTACACACTTCTGCAATTCTGTTAATGATGGGGAGACTAAACACTCACCTCAGCAAAGACACCAGAAACAGTCATTTTAAAGAAAACTTCCCTCCACAATGGAACAAACACAAGGGCTTCTGTCTCTAAATCCTGTCTGAAATCTACAGAACACACTCCAGCAGGAGACTGGACCCTGAGGCATGGAGCAATAAACAGTCCATTTCACCCCATTTATAAGAGCAGTTCTAGGACCAGGCCTCGTAGCACATGGTTTAATCTCAGCATCAAGGAGGCAGAGGTAAGTAGGTCTCCATGAATCTGAGGCTATCCTGGTCTATACTGAATATTTTGGGCCAGCCAAGGCTACGTAGCAAAACCCTGTCTTAAAAACAAAAAACAAAAAGCTGGCTTTCTATAGTGACTTGGGTAAGGAGCAATAACTGCTGTAAATCACCATAAAGTGACTTATACTTTTGAGTTCAAATCTTTCACATTGATATGCTGAGGGGAAAAAACCATGATCAATCATACTTTATTTTCTTTTCAAGTTTTCTCATACCACCGCATGAATAAGCCAATATAGCCTATCTTATGTGCTATCTGAAAAAAAAATCTAGATTAACAGCCTGGGATGAATTCCACACTAGCAACAGAGGTACACAGCTACAAATAGATCTCTAAGTCAACAGAAAACAACAACACATCCACATACCCCCTCCAGCTCTGACGTTCCTTTATTTTGGTTTGACCGTCTTGTACCAGGCTCTTTTTCAAGTCTTGGGTGCCTTTTTAAATGATCTTCTCATTGATTTCCTGTGCTTAGCATGGGTGGAAATGGAGTGACTCACGGCTCTAATGACCTATGTCTGCCCAGTGTCTTCCGGACAAGAAGAAAGGCAGAAGCAGCACTCGGAGGATGCCTGTGACTGGGATCATAATTTAGATTCCAACACCTGGAATCAGAACAGGTAGACAGTAGGCCATGGCATCCCACTCATCTCTCTTCCCTGAATATAGCCCAGATGCTGCTTCTGGGTCTTATCTCATGCGGTCCTCTGAGCTCTGGCATGCAACACTGCTCAGCACAAAGCCGAATGCTTCAGTCTCCACCTTCGAAATCTGAATTTCCACACAATTCATTTTTTTAGGAAGGCATTCTTCTGTTTTTGGCTTCATTCTCCATGGTCCGTTTGGTTGGAATGTGAGTCCATGCGTAATCAGGGGATACAGTGAGAATCTGCCGTGCCACTTCCCAGCTTGAAGAGAAAGGCCTCCAGGACAAACGAACCATTTTTTAGGAAATAAAGACCAGAGGTGAACCGGCGCCTTTCATAACAGAGGAGAAGAACAGTTTCGTAAGTTCAACCTCAGAAGCAATCAGTTGAATGCAAGCGCGAGGCATTTTACACGTCATCAGATTAGTATGTGTGTCTTCTTACAATACGATGTGTGGACGAGGACATAAAACTACAGGAATTCTTACACAAACCCGTGCTGGAGGAAAGCAGGTGTCTGGAAGAGTGAAGTCTGTTGGAAAACAATTTGTAAATGATGTTCACCCTGAAATCCAAGTGTCTGTTTTGAGGAGATGTACACACACACACACACACACACACACACACACACACACACACACACACACACACACTATGTTAGGTAATCTTAAATTACTGTTAATTTTATTAAGTGTGATAATTTTGAAGTATTTAGAACTGAAATGTCATGATGTTCACAAGTTTAAATTGAGTTGATAAAAACCAGAGAGAGGTGGGGGATATGTTTTTGAAGGAAATGGGCAGGCTCTGGGAACAGGGTCTGCAAATTTGAATCATGCATCTGTCAGTCACTGATTGCGACCTGAGGGATTTACTTCAGCCCTCTCTCCCTCTGTCTAACCATCTCGCCAATGGAGGCAACAGTGACCAACATTTAAAAAATCTGTCATTAGCCGGACATTGGTGGCACACGCCTTGAATCCCAGCTCTCAGGAGGCAGAGGCAGGTGGATCTCTGAGTTCGAGGCCAGCCTGGTCTACAAAGTGAGTCCAGGACAGCCAAGGCTACACAGAGAGACCCTGTCTCGAAAAACAAAAACAAAGCAAACAAACAAACAAACAAACAAATCTGGTCATTAAATAAAGCAACTCAGGTGAAATAGTTGCTCCTTTGTTTCGGGCTTCAGGTGAGCTGCCAGCTCTGTTGGCTCCATTTTGCAGAGGAGCAAACCGATATTAAAAGGAAAATAACTCGTGAGGGCCTGTAACCAGCAGTTGACGGTGGCAGCAGAGAGAACAGGGCAGTGTACAATGGGTTCGCAACATCGCGTCATCCAAAGAAGGAAAATAGTATAGCCGCACCGCATTAGCGGGAAGACAAGCATTCAATTAAGGTACCAGAGTGTGGAGAGTGAAGTAAGCCTTGAGTTTGTGAAGTTCTGAGTGAATGTATATTGTTGACATAGGCCTTGTCCTCAGACTCATGGCGGAATGACAAAAAAAAAAAAAAAAAAAAAAAAAAAAAAACTCCCCTAGCCCAGTGGTGAGGCTCAAAGAAACCCTGCCTCCTTGTCCAGCTGTGTGCAATAAGCCTGGCTTTTTGTTGAACTGTGCACAAGCTTGTGGAGTTTCCAGGATGCTACAGTTCCTCTACCCAAGAGCCAGACCACCCAACCTCAGCTTTTCTGTGCATCTGTGTGTCTGTGCACACTTGTTTTTCCTTCATTCCCTTGCCATCCAAATCAGTTCTAAGTCCCTAAAGGCCAAGCAAAGACTTGGCAGCTGGGGACCCATTTCATTCTGAAGACTGCTTGCTTGCAAGCACAAAGACCTGAGTTCGAGGCAGGGGCTTCCTTGTAATCTCAGTGGTGGGAAGGCAGGAATAAGTGGGCCAGCCAGGGGGCTGGAGAGATGGCTCAGCGGTTAAGAGCACTGACTGTTCTTCCTGATGTCCTGAGTTCAATTCCCAGCAACCGCATGGTGGCTAACAACCATCTATGATGTGATCTGATGCACTCCTCTGGCCTGCAGGTGTACATGCAGGCAGAGCTCTGTATACATAATAATAAATAATAAATCTTTAAAAAAAAAAAAAAAGTGGGCCAGCCAGCCTAACCTACCTGGCAGGTTCCAGGGCAGTGAGAAAGCCTGTCTCAAAAAAACAAAACAAAACCAAGATGGATGACATCGGAGGAATATCACCTGGCATTGTCTCCACAACACACACATGCGCCTGCATGCATATGTGTGTGCACACACAAAATGAGTTAAAGGCTTTTATTGTATCCTGAAGGACATTAGCTGGTCCAACAACAACAACAACAACTGATTCAGCCACTAAAATTACCACGAAGATGAACCAAAAAGTGCTTTCATTTAAAAACATATTGACCTTCTTCGGAGAACTTGTGGTTAGACTAGGAAAGCCCTGTCAACATGTTTAACAGGTGAATAAACCAAGGAAATGACCCAGCAGTGATTGAATCTGCAACCACCAACACAGTCGATTAAAATGAATATTTAGTGACGTGGTAAAATGTCCATAATATAAAGCAAAACTTAAAATAGAGAGGCTAGGGCTGGGGAGATGATGTGGCAGATAAAGGTGCTTGCTTCCAGGCCTGAAGACCTGAGGCGAAACTCCAAGTCCTGGTAGGTGTTAGGAGAAAACTGACTTCTGAAAGTTGTCCTCTGAACTCGACAGAGACATGTGCACACAAATGCACAGATACCACTCTTGTGCGCAAACACAAAATTAAAATGTAACAAAATGGGTTTTTTTGTTTGTTTTATGTTTGGATTATGTATGCGTTGGGGGAATTGTTGTTTTGTTATTGTTGTTTGGTTTGGTTTTTTTTTCCAAGACAGAATTTCTTTGAGTAGTCCTGGCTGTTCTGGAATGATCTCTGTAGTCCAGACCTGCTTCTAAGTCAGAAATCTTCCTGCCTCTGTGTCCTAAGGGCTGGGACTAAAGGCATGCACCGCCACACCCTGCAAGAAAAAGGCTTTCAAATAGCAGCTTTTATACTTGAAATTCTGAAATCTTTCCACTCCTGAGTGAAAGAGTGCCTAAGCACACAATGAGACATGACAAAGCCAGTTCACACCAACCTTGTTTACGCTGGAGAAAAAGCCTGAGCGAACAACACCCACCAAGAGAAACTTGGATGTCTAGACAGCAGGCTTGCCAGCAGAAACTGAATAGAAAGAAACAGACTTCCTGTACCCAATGTAGATCTGTGTGTGTGTGTGTGTGTGTGTGTGTGTGTGTCTGTATCTGCAACTTGTGAAATATAACTGCAATATGATAGCATTTATATAAAGGTTGGAAGTGTTCAAATCAACACTACATGATATATGTTTTGTGTGATTATGTATAGGCAGTGATTTTTTTTTTAAAGAAAAACATCTTATGTTTAATTATATATCTCTGTGTGTAGGTGTGTGTGCCTGTGAAGATAGGATCATCTGAAGCCAGAAAAGGGCATAGCATCTCCTAGAAGGTGGAACCACAGTGGTTCTGAGACATGGTATGAGGGCACTTGAGCTGAACTCAAGTCCTCTGAAAGAGTAGGAAATGCTCCTAACCACTGAGCCATCTCTCTAGCTCCGTGACTTTTTTTTTTTTTTTTTTAATGCACAGGAATGATGAACTGAGAACGCAGGTGATAAGTAACTCTGTAAGGTGAGGAAAGACATTGGATTTAGAAAGAGCGGCATGCTGGGAGGTGGTGGTGCACACCTTTAGTTCCAGCACTCAGGAGGCAGAGGCAGGCAGGTGCATCTCCGAGTTCGAGGCCAGTCTAGTCTACAGAGTGAGTTCCAGGACAACCAGGGCTACACAGAGAAACCCTATCTTGAAGAAAGAAAGAGAAAAAGAAAAAAAGAAAGAAAAAAAAGAAAGAAAGAGGGATACATGGGTGGGAACTTCAGTTAGGGCTATAATATCTCTTAGGTAGAGCACAGACGTTAACTACATAATTCTCTCGAGGTTTTGTATGCCTGAATTTGTGGATAAATGGATTGAGCTAGAAATGATCATAATGAGTGAGTTAACCCAGAAGCAGAAAGACTCAAATGGTATATACTCACTTATATCTGCATACTAGCCCAAGGGGCATGTCCCACGAAAGCCTTCACGTACCAGGAAGCTGGGACAGAGGGGAGGACATCCTATTGGGACTCTAGATGAGAGAACCATGTAAGAATAGCAAAGTAGAAGGATCCAGTGGGTCCTAGAAACCTACAAGTAGAACATTATGATAGGCAGATTTGGGTCAAGGGGTCCCGCTCAAACTAAGGCACTAGCCAAGGACAATACAGGCGGTAAAATTTAAACCCCTACCCAGATCTAGCCAATGGTCAGAACAGTCTCCACACTTGAGTGGAGAGTGGGATATGACTTTCTCATGCACTCTGGTGCCTCACATTTGACTATGTCCCCTGGAGGGGGAGACCTAGTGGCACTCAGAGGAAGGACAGCAGGTCACCGAGAAGAGACTTGATACCCTATGAGCATATACATGGGGAGGTAATCCCCCTCAGGAACAGTCATAGGGGAGGGGAATAAGGGGAAACTAGGAGGGAGGGGAGAATGGGAGGATACAAGGGATGGGATAACCATTGAGATGTAACAAGAATAAATTAATTTTAAAAATCTATTTAAAAACTAAATAAATAAATAAAAAAGGAGTGTTTGTAATGAAATAAAAGCTTTAAATCAAACATGCTACTAGATGCACGTGTGTGTGTGTGTGTGTGTGTGCGCGCGCGCGCGCGCGCGCGTGTGCTCATGCACCTGCATGAATTTAAGCATGCCACGTCCAGAACTGTGTAGGTGCCCATGGGTAAAGAATCCCCTGATGCTGCAGTTACAAGCAGTTGTGAGTCAACAAATGGATGCTGGGAACTGGATGCAGCATCTCTGGAAGAGCAGTAAGTGTCCTTAACCCCTGAGCCCAGTCTCTGTAGTTTAAAAAAAAAAAAAAAAAAAAAAAGTTTACAGTTTTACTTTGGCCAAAACCAATAATTTCCAAAACAGAAAACTTGATTCCTATAAAACAGAAATTATTTTTAATGCAAATGTTTTATTATAATCATTTCCAGTTTTGTTTAAAATCCAAACCTTCTCTCCAGTGGAAGGCAAATTACCCATGTTCTCCTTCCCTCCACGATACATTATCTTTAAAAGCGAGCCTTAGAGGAAGACAATGACCCTGTAGAAGGTAGCAGTTACCATGTTATTCTTCCAACAGATCCCAAGTGCTGGGAGAAGCCAGCGCCTCCAACCTTGCTGCAGCAGATTAACCCAGAGTTACACATTTGCACATGGTTAACCGGTTTCGTCAGTGAAATGGATTGAAACTTGCTTAAAAGTAGGAAAAGAAAACATTTGATACATTCCACACTTCCCTTAAGTATACTGTACCTTCAAATCATGCTGCCTCTTGCATTCCACAGAGCTGTGAAACACCCTTTAAACTGTCTACATAAATCACTCCATCCCCAGTGTAACAGGAGTTTCTCTTCCTGGACAAAAAAAAAAAAAAAAAAAAAAAAAAAAAGAGGCAATCTGTCCCCAAGGGGCTACACCCCAGGATAAAGATCCCTGCCCAGACAGGACTTCATACAGGTGTTCCAAGGTCTCCATTCTGTCTGGAAGCTTAGAGAGTTAACTTTCTCTTTTCTCTGCCACCCGGGACCCAACACAATCCTTGGGTTAAAAACTCTATCCTTAAAACCCGGGACTCTCTACCTCCTCACCGCGGAGAGCAATGGTTCCGGTGTATAGAAACTCAGGATTGCATGGGGCTAAAAAGCTCACCCAGAAGTTGAACACAGTAACCAAGGCTGACATTAATAAGGGCATAGAGGCGCGTGCCTCCTGGTAAACAGCCTTCTCTGGGAAAGTCCTCCACGGGCTTCCTGCAACTCACACATTCCTCTCAGCCCTTCCAAAAACTGGTGACTTGTTGACAGGCACACACCCTAGGGAAGACCCACAGCCACATTCTGTTTCCTGCGCAGAGAAGCCGCCAGGCCTGAGAGGGGCGGGCTCTGCCAGGCCAAGGCCTTGCTGCAACTCACCTCTCCCCCGCCCAGCCGGCTGCTCCCGCTGGAGGAGGTGCAAGGGACAAGCGAAACTAGTTCATGTGTCAGCTCCCCTAGGGATTTGGCAGAGGAGGGCCCGGCCTACTGCAAGCAGAAAACATTGGCATCTGCACCACACATGCCCTCCTCCTTGCATGGCCACTGCAGGTCTGCATGCAAAGGTGATTTTCTCTCTCTCTCTCTCTCTCTCTCTCTCTCTCTCTCTCTCTCTCTCTCTCTCTCTCTCTCACACACACACACACACACACACACACACACACACGCTTCCATAAAAAGTGCTCACTAGCTGCGTCTTGCATGAGTGCGCAAGCAAGGCCAGTCCTCTGGAGAAGGGAAAGTACGGCCTCTGGAACCATCAGGAAGCTTCCATCCCTGGGCAGGCTGGGCCAAATAGCTCCTTCCCAAGGGCCTGGCTCTCCCTGGCATTGAAAGGGCTGCAACTAGCAGGAAAGATCAACCACCAAACTGCTTTCCAGACCTACAAGCCCATAGAGACACTTCTCAAAGGAGCTCCCCAATCCTCGCTGCCAAATAAAGGGGGAGAGGGTTGCTAGTCCGTCTCTATAAAGAGATAAAAGAAAAGGGCTTGTGAAAGCCACGCTGTTCTGTTCACACAGGTCACCACACCAGTTGCTGGGCTTCCTGTTCAGAGCCCGGGATTCCAGACTAAGCAAGTGAGAGTTGACTTCACCCTTGACCCGCCGCCCCCCCCCCTGTTTTTCTCTCCTGCTATTCCTCAAGAGCCATTTTTTCATCTCCCCGTTTCTGTCCTTGGTCTTTCTTGAAAAGAGCTGTTTCTAGATTCGGAAGGAACTAGGGGAGAAGAGGAGGACTAAAGGCTCAGAAGCACGGAAAATAAATCCTCCATTAGAAAAAGCCAAGGGCAGAGCCGGGACTTCCGCGCATGCTCCGCCCCCGCCTGAGTTAATAAGCTGCGAGAACCAGTTGCTTCGAGTCTGGACACGCTTTCTAGTTGTGTAACTTCTGAACCTTTTCTGCCTTTTTGTCACTTTAACTCCAGCGATCTTTGATGCTCCTGAAGACAAGTAGCACACCTGAATCATAAAGCTTTCAGATGCTTTTGAGTTCAAAGTTTTTATTTTGTACTTTTAAAGCCCTCAATAAATTAGGGCAAAGGTAGCTGGAACGCAGCCTCCTGCCCCTCCGATCCTCTGAGATTAAGGTTGGCCAGAAGAGCTGCTCTTGAGAAACCAGGTGTAACAAGACCTGGGCGGAGGGATCTGGGAGTTCTTTGGAGAATATTCCCTTCTTCTGTGGCCTGGGCCGTCTCCCATGAGCAATCTTGCAAATTGGCTCCCAGCTAAGATCCGGCCCACCTGCCTTTTTATGCAAGTCTCCAAACCATCAGGCATCCTGGCTTCGGTACCCCTGGCTAGCTCTAGGGAGAACACGTGGACCAGGGCAAACTCCAGGCAGCAGGCTTTCAGTGCTTGTCCCCTCAGTCCCACAGCACCCTGCCTGCACCTGGGTCATTTTAGAAGCCTGCTTGCTGAAACTCTTACGCAGCCAGTGTCTTAACTGTAAAAGACAAATAACGTCGTCAAACATTCTGAACAAATTTAGGTTGATCCTAAAGAAGGCATTAATTCTTACTGACTTCTCCATTCCCTTTAATAGAATCTTATGAGTGCTGAGGTTGTCGTGTGTTCTCGGTTCCCAGTAACATACGTGTTTCCAAACTTCATTTTAAGACGCGTGTCTTAAAAATGGGGCGGGATCTCTCAGTGGTTAAGAGTACTTACTGCTCTCCCAGAGAGGTGGATTTGATTCCCAGCACTAATATCAGGTGTCCGCATATATATGCATTTTTTAAAAAAAGGGAATTTTGAAAACAATTTAAGTGTAGCACCAGGAATTTGCATTCTCACTATACCCTGTGTACCAGCACGCATGTCTTTTTCATAGTAGCACGACCCTGTTTTTGAATCCTGGATGTACAGGTGCTATTTAGTGTGAAGAGGAGGGCCTCAGATTTTTCTCCAAGGGGAACTACAGGAAAGGCACTGGGGGTTGGGGGCAGGGGGCAAAAGGAAAATTTTAAGTCTAGAAGGAAGGTATCTTAAGGTGTTCCAAACCCCTGGGATGTCCACAGCCACAGTAATATTTTACTCTGGAAGACCTTCCTGTTGAAACGGTTTCTCAAGGTCAAAAGAGAAAAAAAACAGGCTTTGGGAAGAAAACAAAGAGCGAAAGCAAAGCTCTCCCCAGATGCAAAGGAACTCTTTGCTTCTGTTTTGTAAGTGATAAACCTGCTGGGACCATGAGGAACACAACCTCAGGCTCAGCTTGACGCTGAGGAGAGAAATGACTCCACCCCTTCCGGCTGTTTCCCACACTCCTCCTAGAACTTCTGGGACACCTGCCTTGCTAAGGTTGTTTTCTAGAGGGCGGTCCTATCCAGGGAGGGTGGAGCCCTTACAGGACGTCATCCCCCTAGCCTGCTGTTTAGTTTCTATTTTACCTTAGTGACGCAGCGGTGAAAAGGAAATTTGTTTTAACCAGCTAGGCATCATTCATAAACTAAGATCTGGATGGATTCAACCGAAAGCGAGGTAATGAAGAATTAATCCAGTCTCTGGTTGTTCCTTTGCTCAACAAAATCTTTTTTGGCAATAACTAAACGATGCCAAGTAGCTATCAGTTTTCTGCTGACAAGGCTATCAAACTTGTTTTACTAAACACTTCCCCCCTTTCTCTTCCAACTGTCTAAACAGGATTTTCCCACTTAGCACCCTATCAATCCAACTGTTATCAAGCCATTTTAAGAGAGCCCGTGTGTCAAATATTAATTTGTGTATACTTATTAAAGTATTTGATGATTTCACTCTGCATTCTTAAATGTAGCATGCCATTTATGGTATCTGAAAAGAGTATAAATAAAAAAATTATTCACCTAACCTTTGGTTTTTGCTGGAATGGCTTATAAAATGGTATAATTTAAAAGGCGAGGCTAATCAGGAAGTGTACTTCCAAAGCACCCAGCGTGGAAGTACAACCTTCTGCATTGCTCAGTGGGTTTTTTGTTTTTTTTTTTTTTTAATCTGAGGACACTTTTCCCAAAGAAAATATTAAGTAGCAGCCGAAAGTAGAGGTATGATAGGAAGCCTGGGCTTTTGTCACATCAACCCACTGGCTATTCATGTTCCTTTTAGGACAGCGGTGTTCGAGAAAGCGTAAAAGCAAGAATATAAGGTTTGTTAAGAAGAGCTGGGGAGATAACACAGTTGTTAAAGTGTTTGCCATGGAAGCGTAAAGACCTGAGTTCACTCCCCAGAGCCCTTTAAAAACAACCCTTGCTAGGAAGGTGGAGTCAGGTGGATCCCTGCAGCTTACTGGCCAGCACTCCAAAGGCAAAGAAAAAGGTGGATGGTGTCTGAGGAATGACAGACATCCAAGGTCATCCTCTAACCTCTGCGACTGTACACTCCCATGCGTCCACATGCACATGTACCACACGTGTGTGTGGGCCCACATACAGAAGGACGCATTCACACACAAAAGGTAAATAAAGGTGTGGCAAGAAGTCTGGAATTTTGGCTTGCATTTTAAAAAAACACACACAGAAAAGGGCTGGAGAAATGGCTCAGAGGTTAAGAGCACTATCTGCTCTTTCAAAGGTCCTGAGTTCAGTTCCCAGCAACCATATGGTGGCTCACAACCATCTATAATGAGATCTGGTGCCCTCTTCTGGCCTGCAGACATTACATGCAGGCAAAACACTTATAGGTAATAAATAAAATCTCTTTTTTAAAAAAATAAATAAAATAAAAAACACAGAAAGGTTATAAGAATGATTTTATTTTAACCTCAGGTGTGGGGGTGTGAGGCTGCCTTGGACTGACTGAAGCAACTGTGATTTGCCTCTTGCTCTAGCAGAAGTGTGGCTTTGCCAGCTGCAGATAATTTCTGCGACGGTGTGACTTGGGAACTTTTCAGAGAGTACATAAATTTGAGGGTCCTGAGAGGCAGGGTGCGTGGTTGTCGGTTGTTGAGGGAGATTGGTTGTGGTTTGTTAGTAGCTGTGGCCAAAGAAGAAACAAAAGGAAAGAAATTAGATTCAGGGACTTCCCTAATTCCCCTCCCCTCTATCCTTGTTTCTCTCCTATCTAGTGTTACGGGGTGAAACTGGGGGGATAAAATGTGGGAAAAAAAAGAACCTGTTAGTTCACAAAC
The DNA here is from genome assembly GCA_907169655.1 of Acomys percivali. NCBI lineage: Eukaryota > Metazoa > Chordata > Mammalia > Rodentia > Muridae > Acomys > Acomys percivali. The sequence continues at coordinate 108,259,777 of OU015750.1, forward strand.
AGATCCACTAGCCTGCCTCTAGGTTTCTTAGCAACCTCTTTCATCATCACCTGCCACCAGGTGTGTGCCAGACGCCCTTCCACTGCACAGCAGATATAAAAGCGCCAACCTATCATCTCATGTGTGTGTGTCTGTGTGTGTGTGTATGTGTGTCTGTGTGTGTCTGTGTGTGTGTCTGTGTGTGTATTTGTGTATGTGTGTGTATGTGTGTATGTGTGTTTGTGTGTGTGTATGTGTGTATGTGTGTTTGTGTGTGTGTATGTGTGTATGTGTGTGTGTGTGTGTATGTGTGTATGTGTGTGTGTGTGTGTTTGTCTTGCACTCTCCCTGCCTCTCTCTCCCCCTCTCTGTTTCTGGGGTGCCCCCCCATCATTCTCTATCCCACCATCTCTTTGTCTCTGTCTCCACCCTCCAGGCCCACTCAGGCCCTAACTCCTCTCCCTTTATCGTCCCCCAAATAAATCTCTCCATATCAGATCTGTTGCAGAGCATTTTATTCTTAATAATAACAAAATCCACAAAGTAGCAAAGACCAGCTACCTAAAGGCACTATTCAAGGTGACCCACGTGCATGTACAGTATGATTGTTTAAAGTCATTCAGTTCATATCTGGCTTTTCTCTTTACCATTCATAGCTTAAAGCCATAACTTGTGGTGTTCTATATCAGTGGCTCACACAACAAATACAATAATTATTTGTCCATAATATATAGATAGGTAAGTGGATTTTTTTTTTCAAATTTAAGCCTTTTCTTATTATGTTGTTGTTGAGTTTTTTTAGGGGGGGAAGGGAGCATCTGTTTGTTGTTATCCTAACTGCAGAAAAAGGTCAAAGGGCCTGCTAGCTCCAAAGACGATGAGACCTGGATAAAATATTTAGATAACTATTCCATTTTATAGAATAACAGCATGTTTTTACTAAATGGTTGTTAAATTAGGATTAGGGTTCTGCAACAGTGGTTCTCAACCTGTAGGTCATGATCCCTTTGGGGAATCAAACAACCATTTCATAGGGGTCATATATCAGATATTTTTATTACAAGCCATAAGTGTAGAAAAATCACAGTTATGAAGCGGCAACAAAAATAATTTTGTGACTGGGGAGGTCACCACAACCAAAGTAACTGTATGTATTAAGGGGTCCCAGCATTAGGAAGATTGAGAGCCACTAGTCTAGAAAACACTTTATATCAAACTCTTTTTTTTTTTTTCTTTTCGTCTAAGAACATCAAGATCTTAAATGTTGAAGGCTATTACAAAATCATGTTGAGAGTTGCAGACCAGAACACAGTTACCTTGCTTAGAGGCTTGTTCTCTAACCCACTACTTCCTGTGTGGCATGGCAGCCATTAATGTAATCCTTACAGCTTGAGAATTGGCCATTCACTGAGTGCCATGAGCTATTCTTACATTTCCATCATAATCAAGAAGCATAGGCCGGGTGGGGCTGAAGATGGTTAGAGGACTCTTAAATGCCACCTGCCTAAATAGTTCAGGATCCAGTGTAGCATAGAGGTCACAGTTCCAAGGCGCACACAGCATCCACAACATCTTTGTAAACACAACCGTACACACGGGCAAATCGAGCCAACACATGGCTGTGGTGCCTAATGCTCCAACGAGCATCCTGAGAGTCTCACATTTTCCACCTCAGGAGCAACTTTGCTACCTAAGCCAGGAGCAAAACTCAGAATGGGATGATTCCAGAAGCATTTAATCTTGCTAAATCCAAAGGGCTGTGATGTGGGCCTGTCGTGCATATGTATAATTAAAATAAAAGAGTCCGTGTGGTTTTTATTTAGCACCAGGGTTTATTTATATGCCACAAACATTCTCAAATGACATAATTGGACACTTTACAAGTCACGTGTTTCTAAACATTGGAATGCTCTGCCTTAACTAAATTGGAATTGTTCAAAGTCTTTTTGGGATTCCTAGGGAAATAGTAAAGAAGGATTTGCTAGGAACAAAATTAATATACTAATTCCCATTCTGATTTTTGCCAGTTTTTTTTTTCTGCTAGAGAACATTTCTTTCCTGTAATAACAGCTGTTGTACTCTTAACTGATAGATAATTATATTATGAGCATATCAATACTTATAAATGCAAATAGTTTTGGAGAAGCTACCAGGGTCTCAAATGAGAGAATTGGGGATGTGGAGGGTTTGTGGTGGTGTCACCAAGCTCATGTTGTGGACGATGCCCTATTTGAGTCTCTAGTTGGGGACTTACATGTCCTTTAGTGAAATTCTTCAAGTGAAAACACATCTAAAGACCTTGGGAACAGAGATAATGTTTTCTATTCAGTTTGTTCAGATTATATTATCCAGGATGGCCTTGATTTTTAAAGTGTATAATATATGTGTAGGGGTAGAGTATTTGGCTGGTATAAGCAAGGTCCTATAAGCCAACACGGTCAGACTAGATGTTATATGTGTACTGTAAAGGTTCACTTACTGGATGAAGGTCTATGTGCTAAATTAGTGATATAGATCCTGTTTAATATTGCCTTGGAGCAAGGCCATGCAATGGCTGTGTGCTTCAAGTTACAGAGTTTAGATAGGCTGCTTGCTGCCCCATGTTTCCTGCAAACTCAGATAATATTAATTCCTTCTCAAGTCTCTGATGGGGTTGAAGACTATATAGTTGTTTAGGATTTAGAAAACGTTTTAAAAAGATATAGTCTAAATAAAAAATTTAGGTTGTTAAATACAAGCTATGCTAGAAAATAATTTGGGTAAAGAACTCTGAACTCACCAAGATAGGATCATAGAGTGCTTTCCCCTAGTTTGCCAAATACAAATGGAGTAAGCACTGGAAAAGTGACTCTTACGTGATAATTTTTGTAATTGTTTCATATTTGTTCTAACTGTATATAGTTTATTATTATAAGAGAAGGAAACTTTTTATTTAGACAAAAGAGGGGAATTCTTGGGGATTGGGCTGGTGCTATGCATTCTTTTTTTTTTGTTTTTGTTTTTCGAGACAGGGTCTCTCTGTGTTAGCCTTGGCTGCCTTGGACTTCCTTTGTAGACCAGGCTGGCCTTGAACTCACAGAGATGCGCCTGCCTCTGCCTCCGCCTCCCAAGTGCTGGGATTAAAGGTGTGGGCTACCATGCCTGGCTGGTGCTATGTATTCTAATGCTAAATACTGGCCTTCAAGATCAGGTTGCAGTCAAGACCAGTACAGCCTCATGTACATGGGTCTTTGTTGTGTTAACCTAATTTAAAGTTAATTGGTTACTAAAGTTGCTGAAGACTGTAACTGGGCAGAAGGGAAGAAGCTTAGGTTCCAGGGTTTGGGAGTCTCAGAGGAACCACAAGCCTGGGAGGAGGGAGAGAGGAAGCAGAAGGGAAGCAGACGAGGAGGCTGGAGAAGGAGGAGGTCACTATGGGGCAAAATGGACCATAAGCATGTGGCCATGAGGGCTGGCCTGATGGAACAGAAGCAGCCCAGGCAGGAACCATTGTCAAGTAACTTAGGGTGTGTAGCTGGGAAATAGCAAAATAGCTTAGAAGGTTGATAACCACCCAGTTATTGCACTTTAAAGTTTATTTAAATCTAAAGGTGTCTGTCTCAATTATTTGGGAACCAGGTAGTGTAGAGAAGCCCTCAAGAGCCTAGAATCCTTTCCACGACCTTGGGTGCTAAGTTTCTGTTCTTTTTCAGCGTTGCTGAAGCATTAGTCTACAAGACATAGAACGAACAAATTGTATAAATTAAAACCGCAACACCATGATTTTCAGGGACTGTGTGCAGGTGTGAAGCCATCATTGTAGTCAAGCTTCTAGAACATTCCCGTGACCCTAAAAATCCCCTTGTCTGCAAGCGGTCATTCTACAGACTTGCCTTCCTGGGCATTACATATAAATGGAGTTATGCAAGCAGTCTTTTGTATTCAACATATTGCCCTTGTGTGCTTCTCTGTTACTATAGACACTGACCAGAAACAACCTGGGGAAGGGACAGGGCATATTTGATTTACAGGTTATAGTCTGTCTTGGAGAGGAGCTGAGGCAGGAACCTGGAGTCAGGAACCGAAGGAGAGACCCATGGACGAACACCGCTGACTGGCTTGCTCCCCCTGGCTTCCTCAGCTCTTTCTTACACAGCCCAGACACAGCTAGCTGACCAAGGAGGGCACCTCACACATTAATCGACAATAAAGAAATTTTCCCCCACAGACCCACAGGGCCAATCTGATGGAGGCACCACCTCAGGTGAGATTGCCTCTTCTGTGAAATGTCTAGGCTTGGGTCAAGTTGACAAAAATAAATAAATAAATAAATAAATAAATAAATAAATAAATAATCAATCCACATATGCCTTTGAGAGCCAAGTGTTCAGCTAGGCTTCTTTTCTACAAGCAATCTCATGCATGCCTATGAGAGATCATTTGTTCATTTCTCTCAGGCAGATTCCTCTAGTGAAATGTTGGGTTTTGACGAGAGTTTGTGTAACCTTTTCAACAAGTGCCAAGCTGTAACCCAAGGTGGCAGTATCATTTTGTCTTCTTTCCAGCATCACCTGCAGGCTGCAAGTCCGTCCTCTACTCCCCTTGGCCCGTGCACTCCCGGTCTCTCTGGTGGGCTCTCCTCTGCTTGCTGAGATCCTGGTTGGTTGTGTGATGTTCCTCTCTCTTACTGTGGTTTTGATTTCCATGATGGCAAATGAGGCTCAGAATGTCATCCGGTGATTTACCTTTGTATTCTTTACTGAACTGTCTGTTCTAAGCTGTTGCTGGTCATTACAACCATGCTGATTACGGTATTGCTGACTTGAATATGATTTGCATTTTTAATCATTAATTGCCACTTTACCTAACCAGGATTTGCGGCCGTCTCATTCTTTGGCCTTCTGTTGTTTCGAAATTTCTGAACCATCAGTTACCTTTTAGCGTATATATACTTGAGTTTTAAACTGACTCCAGGGCAGCCAGGGTGATTGGGCAGGTAAAGTTGCTTGACTGATCTGAGGATTGATTTGTGGAAGTAACGAACTGACTCCTGCAAGTTGAGAGACTTCCACACAGGTGCACACCCATGAATACACAAATGATTTTAAAAGTATTATTTAAAAATTAAAACCACGCCAGCTATTAAAGAAGAGCACTTTTGCCTTATATTTTTATAAAGCAAATACTCTGAAAGCATTATATTTTTAGTAAAAGTTGTTGTAATAGCTGGTGGTACTGGCTCATGCCTTTAATCTCAGCACTTGGAAGGCAGAGGCAGGCAGATCTCTGGAGTTTGAGGCCAGCCTGGTCTACATAGTTAGGTCCAGGACAGCCAGGGCTACAACAATGAGACCCCGTCACAAAAGCAAAACAAGAAAAAAATTGTAGCATCATGATAAAAAGCTCATTTTTATGAAAATCATTTCAGAGCACCTGGAATGTTAACTCAGTAAGATGTGTTGATTTTGTTTCTTTATTGCTCATTTTGTGTATCAGAGGCTTTGGTTTAAAAACTGTTTATGAGAGGAAGGCTTGCTTCAGCGTACAAACTTAGACAAAGAATTAATCACCAGAGAAAAGTTGAAAAAAGTTTGAAGAAGACATTACAATCTATGGTAATTAATATTTTTAAATAAAAATAAAATTGAGTTTTAGGTACTTTGTTTTTCTACAAATGTGTTCGGGTACCTTAACAACAACAACGAATACAGAAAGCATAATTGATAACAAGTGGGCTGTTCTCAGTGTACTCGAGAGTAAGCAGAAAACAAATTGTACACCTTAGTTATAAACAGAACTTTGGAACCCAAAGAAAAGACTGAAATAGAAACATATAAGCCCAGATGTAAATCACTAACAATGTCCCCTATCACTAGCAAATAGCATGGAGGGGGAGGGGTAACTTTTGAGCCTTACCTGGAAGGATGCCAAGGGTATACACTTGAGAATATTTTAAGGTAATTAGCATTTTTGTCTCTGTGTCAGTTAAAGTAGGCTTTTGCCTGCTACTAATTTTCTTTGGGTTCCTGAGACCATTGTATGAATGAAGGGCTTTTAAAAGCCATTTATATTGTGCAAACAGAGGTGCAAATTAAAGAGGGCACGTTCCTAAGAAAAGAGAGCTCGTAAAGGCTTAGGAACCCAGAACCTGTTTCTATTTTAGATGGATAGAAAACATATCAATCTTGCTTTTAGAATATTTTCAATTAAAACGAACAGCACACAGCACTCCAAGAGCCAGCACAAGCTGTGGCTGTAAGGGTTTTGAATAATTTGGCCATGCCATCCTTGCATCGAAACTGATACACATATAATAGGGCTGAAATATAATCTGAAATCCCAGAGGACCAAAATCCCCGTGCTGCCGAAGAAGTTGTAAAAGAAAAGAAATACAAAACTAGACCATCTGTTTCACTTTTCATCCTGCAACCTTTAGCATGGAGGACATGGAAGAGGGTGCAGTTTAAAACCTGAATAGGGATGCAACGAAGCATCACTAGCTCCCTCTCTCCTAAATAATCAATAGCGTCTGCAAGGCTAGCTCCCCATGTTCAAAACAGAGCCCACATCAGCTGTGGGAACTGAGCTCCTTTCCCCCTACCGAAGACAAAGGGGAGTGGATTTCTCCCAGCACAGGCAAAGCCTCCTGTCTAATTAGATTGGAGGAAGCGAAGGGAGGTGGCCACTCTGGCAGGCAAATGCTTGAAGAATCTAATTACTGTCTGCATAGACAACTACACACATCAGTCTAATTTACTCCTGTTTTGGTCACTACTTGTGTTGGCTAAGATCATTGTGTGTGTGTGTGTGTGT
>OU015750.1:108276921-108294044 GCA_907169655.1 Acomys percivali
GTGTGTGTGTGTGTGTGTGTGTGTGTGTGTGTGTGTGTGTGTGTGTGTAAAAATAGCTCCTCATTAAACCACCTGTCCTGGCACATCTCTCCTCCCAAAGCCACCTTTGCTTTATAAATAAAACATAAAGTCAAAAGTTTATAAAAATAAAGAGAATCATTAGCAGCACTGCCTATATTCTCAATCTAAGTGTAACCATGAATTGGATCAGAATTTATTTGGGGATAGACAGAAACTTGAAGGTTTGTTGGTGAGAAATTTCAAAGTTCAGTGAATAACAAGGTTTTTACAAAGTCTGGTGTCACACCCTCCCTACACCAACTCCCTCACCCCACCCCCACCCGGTTGGTTGCTTGATTGTTTTGGGTTTGGGAAGGAAGCAGTTTCGCATTCACACACACATGGCTTTCAGTGCTTTTTCATTCAATTTTTATCCTATTGACTAAAATGTTAATGTTAAAATAGGTGCCAAATAATTATTTAGCTAATGAATAAAATGATTTATACATTCTGTCATTGGTAAATAACCCTTGAACACAAAATATACTTGTCTTCCCTTTTTTCCTTGGAGAAAAACAAAATCAAAGCCAGGTGTGGTGTGGTGCCTGCCTGTGGTCCAAGTCCTTGGGAGATGAAGGCAGGAGGAGCAGCAGTTGGAGGCTAGCCTTGGTTACACGAGACTCTGTCTCAAACAAGAATAAAGGCTGAGGAGATGGTTCAGTAGATACAACGTTTGTTACCAAGACACAGAAGACCCCGAGTTCAGATCCATAGGACCTACATAGAAGCCAGATAGGCAACTGTTGCAATCCCAGTACTCAGCAGGGCAAGCTGTCTCCATAGACTGGCCAATTGGCAAGCTTTGGATTCAACTGAAAGAGCCTGTCTCAGTGAGTAGAGGGGAAGGTGATGAAGATATCTAACATCCATTTCCAGCCTCCACAAGCATGCACACACACACACACCTATATACATATGAACACACACCACAAACATATATGCATGAAATGGATGATAATAAACTTTTAAAGAAATAAAACTAATATGCATTGGTCTCTGATATAGAAACAAAAAATTAAAAATAAAAGAGAAATTAGTTAATAAAGTAACAATTTCTCATAATTAACCTACCTGGAAATATGAGATAATGTTTTGAACTCCCCTCACTTAAAAATACACCAAAATTGCCAACTAACTAACCTATTACTTTCCCTTTCTCACCTTAACTATATCAGATTTCATTCAGTCATTTATTCCTGTAACTGCAGCCTCTTTAGGCTGAAGAATTTATTTCCTAAATTAGTCAACTAGTTAGCCAATCACGGAATTTTATGAAAACCACTAAGTATCTAAAAGAGTTAAACCTAAAACAATAGTTTGCCCGCATACTCAAGTAGTTAATTTCACATATTAACCCCAGAGCCACACAGTCTGCGACTATTAGGAACTATCTTGCTTTTTTTTTTTTTTTTTTTTTTTCTTTCTCTTCCTCCCCTGCAATGCCCACACCCCTGAAAACAGGGTTTCTCTGTGTAGCCTTGGCTGTCCTGGACTCACTTTGTAGATCAGGCTGGTCTTGAACTCAGAGAGATCCACCTGCCTCTGCCTCCCAAGTGCTGGGATTAAAGGTGTGTGCCACCGCATTCTGGCAGAAACTATTTCAAGAATAAAGCTGTGACTAATAATTTTCTTTTTTCATCTTGACTGGATTTGAAACCACCTATGAGACACACCTCCGAAGATGTTTGTGGCAAGTGTTTCCAGAGAGCTTTACATGAGTGTGGTAATTTGAATAAAAGAGATATCCCACATAATTTCAGACATTTTGTTTTGTTGTATGGTTTTGTGTGTGTGTGTGTGTGTGTGTGTGTGTGTGTGTGTGTGTGTGTGTGTGTTTGCTTTTGTTTTTGAGATGGGGCTTTTTTTTCTGTGTAGCATTGGCTGTCCTGGACTCATTTTGTAGACCAGGCTGGCCTTGAACTGACAGCAATCCTCCTGCCTCTGCTGAACGCAGTGCAGTTTGCAGAGGTTTAGGAGGTAAATAAAAACTTGTTGAAGGAAGTGCATCACTGGGGAGAGGCTAAGACATTAAAGCCCTGAGACACTCAAACTACTTCCAGGTCACATTCTTGCGTGCGCTCCCTGCCCCTATGCTCCCCCCTCTCTTCTCCTTCTCCCTCCCTTCCTCCCTCCTTCCCTCCCTTCCGCATTCATGCTTGTAGTTAAGGATGTGACTTCTCAGCATCAGATTTATCCTCCTATGCCTGCCACTTACTTCCATGGTTCCCCACCCTGATCCTAAGGCCAGATAAATTCTATAAATAACTTTGGCTGTGGTATTTTATCTCAGCAACAGAAAAGTAACTAACAGACTGGGGATGGAAGACCCATCCTGAATGTAAGTGACACTCTTTCAAGGCTGAGATAGGATCTGAATAAGACCAGTGTATGTCACTCTCTGCCTCCTGGCTGTGAGTATGTGTACCTCATCTACTGCCGTCCCTTCCCGGTCGTGAAAGACCCTACCTTCAAACCATGAGCAGAATAAACTCTTTATTCCTTAGGTTGGTTTTTATTGGATATTCATCACAGCAACAGGAAAATCAACCTAATACAGATAAGATCCTCTGAGATTTAGAAAAATTAAATAATTTCTTTTTTTTTTTTTTAAACACAAAACCCAGCATTAAGTACTTCAGTCTGCATCATCAATGCTAATCTTTCCACTCCAGCTACTTCAAAGAAACCACTTGAATGAACATCAGTTATCAAGTAAGATTAAAATGCAGCTCAGGAGCTGCTGCATTTGATCCCTCCAACACTGCAAAAATAAACAAATACTAAGATAAAACTCAGCTACGGATACATCGTTCCCTTCACGATCTGAGGTTGCTGAAGGCCTTTATATAAAGTCATCTAACAGCCTTGGTCCCCTTGAAAATGTCAAATCACAGAGAGTTGGTAAGATAACCTAGGAAGTGTCATCTGTGAAGAGGGAGGGGTTAGGAATAAGTTCTCCAAAGAGAACATTGTAATAGAAACAACCGAAAAATATGACAAAGAAGTTAAGGATAATGTCCTGAGCACGGCGTGAGATTCCCATGGGTGTCCGTGTCTCGTGTTACCTTAATTTTACTCTAAGGGTTTTAGGAGGCATGGAGATGGTCGTCATCAGTCTTTGAATCTTTGCAGTTCTTTCCTAATTTGGTTCCTTCCTGAAACACAAATTTATCTTTGAGATAATGACCATGTATTAAAATTACATCCAACAACTATCTTAGGATTAAATCAGATCGAAGAATGCACTTTCTTTGGGAAGTTTTATTAAATCCAGTTTCTCTAATGAGAGCCTTAAATAGAAATGACCTTAAATCAAATTTATCTTACATGAAGAGTTTACTAGTAAAAAGAGGGTCATTCTTGTAAGTAGGATATTTATTATACATTCTTTAAAAAACCATTTTTATACCTATGACTAGAGCATTCCTTCATTAATATCCAAATGATCTTATATAATAGACTTATGTAGTGAAAAGGCAGACCAGTCAATTTCAAAATAACCCTCTAAAGGTTGGGGACTGTAGCTCAGTTTGTAGGGTGCTTGCCTAGCACCCATGAAGCCCTGGCTTTGACGCCCAACATCCCATAAAACTAGGCGTGGTAGTCTTGCCTGTCATCTCAGCACTCAGGACTGCAAGCAGGAGGGTCAGAAATTCAGGGTCATCCTGGCCTACATGGAGAGTTTGAGCCAGCCTGAGACACATGAGACCTTGCCTTGCCTCAAAAAAACAAAAAACAAAAAACAAAAAAAAAAACCCACTAATATCTCTGCCTGCAGAGGACTAATTAGTGCTTAAGCTCATACTTAAAGGGGGAACATGAGGCTTTCGGAAGCTGAGACGTGACTTTTTCTCTTTCCTGTTGTCAGGAATAAAAACATGTGTGGGGAGTTGGCAGTCTGCCCTCCCAGGTACATCAGTAGGACTGTGAGTTGATGCAACCTTTCTAGAGAGCCATTTGGCCGCATGTATTAAACTTTAACACATGAATCTTACTTTTAAATTTAAATAACACAACCTTTGCTTTTCCAGTGCCATTTACAAACTTCTCCTGCGGTTTCCACACACCTGATCGGCAATGATCATTGATATATTTGTAAATAACCAAAAACCAGAAGACAGTTCCACTAAGGATCTGGGCTTCTTGTATGTTGTAGCTTCTGTATGTTTTATCTATTGGGAGGATGAGATAAAGTGAGAGCTAAGAGGATGTTGGCTGTACATGTGTGTGGTATGAACATGTGGCTTGTTTGTCTCAAGTAACTATTTTACTGGAAAATAGGAGACTGGGAAGTGACTTTTCTTTGTATATGATTCTTCTCTGAATTGCTTCTTCTAGTTTGGTTGTTGCTCTAATTTCTTTGTTCGCTTGTGTGTTTGTTGCTAGGCGCACATCATATGATTTTTGTGACAAGTTACAGCCAATACTGAAAATCAGTTTAAATGCACCCAGTATTTTCTTTCAGTGTCCCCCAGATCGTCAGGGTACCACAATGTGCTTGCTTTTACAAGCACAGGAACAGGCCTGAGAATCTGGACAGCTCCTGTGCTCCTGTTTTTCCTGGTGGCATCTTGGATGCAGAGTCACTCTGTAATCCTGGACAGGCACAGAGATGATGAAGGCATCCAGAAGGGTGGAGATTGTTTGAGGAAATTGACATCACTATGTCTGAGGGCCCGAGTGGCTTTACGATAAAAGAAAAGTTAATATGCTTTTATAAACTAAGCTTGAGAAGCCATAATTACATGCAGCATGCTCTCATCTCAAGTTGTCTCATGTTATAGCCATTGGGTACAGAAAGGGGAAGTCAAGCGAGTGGGAGAAGACATGACTGTACCCCCTTTTCTTCTGTGAAATTTCATTTATTTGTCTATTCTGGGGTGGTGGTGGTACATGTGGAGGTCAGACGACAACTTGTAGGTGTCAGCTCTCTCCCACTGTGTTGAACTCAAGGCCTTGAACTCAGTTCTCTCCTGGCATGGAACTCAACTCAGGTCAACCGCCTTGGTTGCAAACACTTCCATCACTGAGCCACCTCACAAGCCCACAGCTCATATCCTGAGCTTTTTTCCTAGGGAGATCCCAGTTCTAAATGACTCCCCTAATTCTGAGAAGAGCAACATGGAACAGAAGTGCTTCATCTCATCTTGTGCCACGTCAGCTATAAACTGAGGGGGCGGGGAAGAAATATTCATACTGTCCGAGCATGGCTTTTGCACACTAAAAAATATCTGTGATACACTTACGTCTGTGTTTTCTACTATTGGACTCAATACACTGAAAGGAAAATAAACCAGAAATGGGGTGCTTAATAGCTATTTTATTTATTCCTCTTCTTTTCCTGTTTGATCAAATTTTCTTGCAAACCCTCTTGCAGATTAAAGTTTATTTTTTGCAGGCAAGACCTCTCGGTTGAAGCTGCTTTTAAATCAGAGAAGGAAGGATTAAACTACCCTCCTCCTAATTGCTCTGTGAAGCCTTGCCTTCTCGGTAATCTCACTGTAGTTTCTTAAGAAATGAGGCACTTATGTATCCCGAGGGCTTAAACAGAGCTTTCTGAATCAGAGGGCAAAGGAGGGCGACTGCCGCATTAATCACTGAGTAACATCAATCAAGCTTCCACTTGGGCAGCTAGGCCCCTGTTCCATAAAGTAGGGAAATACCTGGGGAACGGCTCCCTCTTTGTAAGCCCTGCCACTGGTTGGCTGTCAGGAAGACTTGTAAACATAGATCTTTACATGCAAACTAAGTTATTTCAATGTAACATAATGTTGGGCACACGGTGTATACTATTTTACAAAATATTACACCCAGCTCCTTCACATGACTATTTACTTCCTGTTTACTCCAAACTTGTCAGATTATTGGTGGCAAGAATTACTGTTTTAAGGGACATTTTCATTCCAGACCCATTTTCAGAGATGATAATAGGCTCAGTGGCTAAGAGCACTTGCTGCTCTTCCAGAGGACCCAGGTTCAATTCCAAGGACCACAGTAATTCCAGTTCCCTGGGATCTGACACCCTCTTCTGCCTCCTCAGACGTGTAAATGGAACACATACATACATACATACATACATACAGGCAAAATACCGCTACACATAAAATAATGTTTATAAATTTTTATTTAAAAATGTATTTTTATTAAAAAATATATTTAAAAAAGAAGGGGCAAAAGGGGCAGCCATAGTCTCTGTCACATAACAAAAATATTCATTCATGAATAGTACAACAGATAAACTGTGGTACTTTGACACAATGAAATACTTATAGAATTATTAAAACAGCCATGGGATTCTAGAGTTATTAACATGAAAGACGCATGAAGGTTTCAATTGCAAAAGCAGTTGGCGAAAGTGCTTTATAACGTCGTCCTCCGACTCCTGTTTAATCAACTATTCAAATTTTTCATATTAATCTTTTTTCTTTTTGCCTAGGCATGTGTAGATGTCTATGCATGTTTGCATGTGTGCCGGGTGCCCAGGCATGTGTGGGTGCATTGCATGTGTGTGTTGGTGTCAGCCACATATCTTCCTTGATCACTTTCTACCCTCCACAGAGGCAAGGTCTCTTGCTGAACCTGAAGCTCCAGGTTCCGGTAGTCTGTGCTAGCCTGCTTGCTCTTTGGAGTCCTATCTTACCTCCATCTTCAGCGTACTGGGATTACGGATGGCCACCGGGCCCACCCAGCTTTTATGTGAGGCTAGGAAGTTGCACTCGAGCCTCCGTCTTGCACAGCGAGCCCTTTACCCACCGAGCCATTTCTCTAGCCCTCCTACCGTCTTGAAGTGCTGCTTTTAGTTTCTAAAATGATAGACTTTCTGAAATACCTTTTTAGCACTTAAATTTCTCGCCGCATCACTTTATGATGTGAAATAGGCTATGCGTGAACTGTACACCTTGATAGTTGTCGAAGCATTTGTTGAGATTAGATTGTGGGCATTCTATTATTTGTCATCTCTATTTGGGGCAAGATTCTGTATGTATTTACTATAATGACAGTATTACCTTTTCAATATATTTTAGTCTTTATAGTTATTTATTAGCTCCAGGCTGCAGTGTATTAGAAAATACCCACCATTTAGGGGGACTTGATTTCTTTTAGTCTACCTACCTTAGTTTCTTTATTATTAATTAATTCATTTATTTATTTATTGGCTTTTCAAGACAGGATTTCTCTGTGTAGCCTCGGCTGTCCTGGAATCACTTTGTAGACCAGGCTGGCCTCGAACTCACATTGATCTGCCTGCCTCTGCCTCATGAGTGCTGGGATTAAAGGTGTGCGCTACCACACCAGGTTATCTAACTTAGTTTCTTATTTTTGAGGCTATGTAGTTGGTTGGATTCATGTAAATTCAGGATTGTTATAGTTTCTTGGCAATTGTTATAATAACAACAACAACAATAATAATAACAATAATAATAATAAACATTATCTTGGGGGGGGCAGGGACACACATGAAATAGTTCATATGCAGAAGACGGAGGATAACTGCTGGGAACTGGCTGTCTCCTTCTATTTGTGGCGCTCAGATTGAATTCAGGTGGTCAAGATTATGAAGCTAATCTTTCCCCCCCCCCTTTTTAAATTAAATGGTGACCCTCTTTATGCTGAATGTCAGTGCCTTAAAGTGTATTTCACATAATTAATGTGCCACCACTTTTACCAGCTTGGTACCTACCTGGGTTTTGTTTTGTTTGGTTTGGTTTTCCAGTTTTCTAGCAAATGTGAAGGTTCAGCATAGGCCATACCTCAGTTCAGATGAGCTTGTTTGCATTCATTAGGACTGCTAACTTTGTATTTATTTCCACCATTTTACTTTATGTTGTCTATTTGCTTTTTTAAAAATCTTTATATTACATTCACATATGCACATGTGCAGAGTGCATGTATGAGCACATACATGCACATGCTATGCCACGCTGTGAACGGACTGTGATGGTGTCAGTTCTCTTCTTTGTCATGAGCCCTTTAATGATTATTCCTGACATCTCTTTTATTCTCTTTCTGATCTCTGACCCAGTTTGGGATCAGAGCCTCCAACTGCTCTGGATCAGCCCAGGCTCTGGAGGCAGTAGTCGCCTCAGAGGGGCTTTGGGTACCAGGTCCCAGTGTCTCGGGTATACCCTGCCTTCTGTGGACTCTGTAGAACATGAATGTCATCCTGAGGAGAAAAACCCAGCCAGTTTGTGGCTCCACTCTCAGCTCAAGAGCCATGTGACTTGGCTACATAGTCCTCTTGGCACCACCCGACTGCCAAGAACAGCCCTGGCAAGGTAGGGCTGGGAGAAATACTGGGTGTGGTAAAACGCCAGTTGGCCTGACTAGCTTGCTGTGACGGTGACTTCAAAAGGCTGGAGTGATCTGTGGACTCACCACCACCAGCAGTAATGAGTTGAGAGGCTAAAATCAACTTTTCTCAAATTTGCCTGGTAAACAAACAAACAAACAAACAGAAAAAAAAACAGTTTAATCATGTTGAAAGAAAACGTTTTCTTTCAAACACTGATTTGTCTTCCTAGCTTATTTTTTCTATTTTAAAGTCATTGTCATCGTAAGGCGTGGTGGTTTCAAAGAGTTTGTGGCCAAAAAGCATAGGGAGGTTTGTCAGCAGCAGCAGCAGCAGCAGCAGCAGCAACAAACTAATTAGGCCAGGCATAGTGAGTGGTGCATGTCTTTAATCCTGGCACTGAAGAGGCAGAGGCGGGTGGACCTTTGCATGTTAAAGGCCATCCTGGTCTTCATAATGAGTTCTAAGACAGTAAGGAACACATAGTGAGATTAATAATTTTTTTAAAAATTAAATTAAAGATAATATTACACTTTTGAGTTTTGTGAGATTTTGCATTTAACTATGATTGAAATTAGTATTTGTTACAATTTCTTTTTTTTTTCCCCCCCCCTTTGGTTTTTTGAGACAGTGTTATTCTATGTAGCCTTGGCTTTCCTGGACTCGCTTTGTAGACCAGGCTGGCCTCAAACTCAACAATTTCTATTTGTGTGCTAGCCAAACCTAAGCTTAGTGCCTGATTTCCTATTAGTACCTGTGGATTATTATGTTAAAAGGAGTCAAGGGTCAAGCCAGTTACTGCTATTTTAGAGTGCACAAAAGTTGTAACCACCTTTTTTGTTTGTTTGTTTTTACAAACTTTTGTTAAATCTGTTTGTTTGTTTTTTAAGACAGGATCTCCCCAGATTGGCCTCTCAGCCCTGGATGCTCAGCACCCGAACTTTACAGCGGCGCTGGACTTCGAAAGCAGGGCTTCCCTGAGGAAACACTTCACTGACCAAGGCGTGCCAGGTCTCTCTCTGTGTGTGTGTGTGTGTGTGTGTGTGTGTGTGTGTGTGTGTGTGTGTGTGTGTGTGTGTGTGTGTGTGTGTGTGTGTGTGTGTGTGTATGTTTCCTCGTCTGGTTTTGGTTTTGAGGAAAAGCATCTCACTAACCTGGAACTTTCCACGCGAACCAGGCTGGCTGGCTCGTGAGCCGAGGCATCCACCCGCTTCCTCCCTCTTCCTCCCTCATGCAGGCCTGGCCGCTATTACAAACACAGGATCCCACACCCAGCTTTTTCACGTGAGTCCCAAGGAGGAGCTAAATCGCTGTGCTCTCCAGGCAGCGCTTTACCAACTGAGCCATCTCCCTAGCACCAGAAAAATCTTTTTTTTTTTTTTTTTTTTTTTTTTAATGAAACGGGGTTTCTCTGTGTAGCCTTGGCTGTCTTGGACTCCCTTTGCAGACCAGGCTGGCCTTCTGCCTCCCTGAGTTCTGGGATTAAAGGCATGTGCCACTGCGCCCGACTAGAAAATCATATCCTTAAAAATATCAAAGTTAGAGCCGGAGGCAGAGGCAGGTGAATCGCTGTGAGTTCGAGGCCAGCCTGGTCTACAGATCCAGGACAGCAAGACTACACAGAGAAACCCTGTCTTGAAAAAAACAAAACAATATATAGAGTAATGGAGAGCAAGGTATGGTGGAGTACACCTGCAATCCCAGCACTTGATAGCTGGAGGCAAGAGTTCAAGGTCAAGAGAGGCAGCTGCAGGTAGGTCTCGAGCAGTTGGAGGCTATCCTGGTCTACATAGTGACTTCCAGGTCAACCCAGAGCTATAGGTCATCCTAAACTACATAGGAAGTTTGAGGCCTGACTGGACTACATAAGACCTTGTCTTAAAAGAAAGAGAGAGGGAGAGGCGGGAAGAGGGAGAAGGAGAGGGACGGAAAGAAGATTGAACAAAAGAACAACGGAGGAGCCCAGGGCATAGTAATACCGCACCGGAGTCCTCACGGCAAAACTCGTGTGTCGTTCGTTACTTTTAATCCCCAAGTCCTCACGTCGTCCTGTTCCCACCATCATTGGTTATTGTTACTTTGGCCCCTCAGAGGTCTCAAAAAACAGCATTGCTGTGCGTGGTTTTAAATAATGTGTATCCTTGGATAGATGCTGAATGTGTTTTCCTTTTGTTTCTGCCAGTCAGATGGCAATTCCGAGTTTCCCTTACGTTGTTGGGCATCACTATAATTTATTCATGCTCATTGCTATATAGTACTCCACCACCTACCTTTTACTGTCCTGTCAATGGGCATTGATTTACTTCTGTTTTTTTCCTAGCAACCATAGTGCTGTTATGAGCATTTCTGTTAAGTGCCTTTTGGATCAGGCTTCTTTTTTCTCTAGAGTTTAAATCTAAGAGTGAAATTGCTAGGTCATAGAGCATGGGCATTTTCACAAAGCAAAACTGTTCTCCAAAAAGATTGAGCTAATCCATAGGCTAATCAGCAGAATATGAGAAATGGCCTTGCTCTCCACGCTGGTCTCTGCACAAAGTTTTTTTGCCAGTTCTATGAGTTTATTGTGGGATTAACTTGTATTTTCTGGATTGTGAATTCAATTGAGTGGGATTTTGCACATCTATGGGACCATTTGTGTTTCCATAAAATGCTTTTTACTTCCTTTTAAAGGACTAATTTGGTAACTGGGCATGGTGGCACGTGCCTTTAATGCCAGCACTCTGGAGGCAGAGGCAGATGGATAGCTGTGAGTTCCAGTCCAGGCTGGTCTACAAAGTGAGTCCAGGACAGCCAAGGCTACACAGAGAAACCCTGTCTCAAAAAAACATATATATATATATACATATATATATATGTATATATATATATATAGAGAGAGAGAGAGATACATATATATATATGTATATATATATATATATATATATATAGAGAGAGAGAGAGAGAGAGAGACTGATTTGTCTTCTTGTTGATGAGTAAGAACTCTTTGTATATGCAGGATGCAAATACCTTGGCAACTGTTTTGCTTGGTTTGTGACACTGGAAATTGAATGTAGGGTGAATTCTAGGTGAGTGGCTTCCTACACATTACCTCCCCAGCTCTCTTTTTACTTATTATTTTGACACAAGGTCTCAGGTTGGCCTTGAACATGCTTTGTAACTCAGTGCATTAGTCAGGGTTCTGTAAGGAAACAAAACTGACAGAAAAATTATACAGATTAGCATGGTTTGTAGGCTGTGGTCCAGCTAATCCAGCAATGTCTGTCTACCAACGGAAGCAGCTTCAAGAATCCAGTAGTTGTTCAGCCAATGAGGCTGGATATCTCAGCTGGTCTTCAGTAGACTCCAGAATCCCAAAGAAGTGGCTTCTAATGCCAGTGGAGGGATGGACTTGCCAGCTTGAGTGGGGTGAAGCAGGCAAAAAGAGCAAGCCTCTTCTTCCATGTCCTGCCAATAGAAGGTGTGGCCCAGATTACAGATGTATCTTCCCACCTCAAAAGATCTGCTGTGTCTTCCTGCCTCAGAAGATCTGGCTTACAAGCAGGCCTTCCCACTACAAATGAGTTAAGGAAAAAAATATCCCTCACAGGAATAACCATCACTTTCAGACAGGTCTTTCAAATTTGTGATTTTCCTGGTTCAGTCTCTAAAGTGACAGAGGTCCCAACTAAGCCTTGTCATTGGCGTTTTGTTTCTGACCTCAGAATGCCTTGCTCAATAGCTTCTCCGCCTTATTTTTGGAAACGGGCTCCCAGTGAACCTGAGGGTTTATGTTTGTGCTCGGCCAGCTAGCTGATGATCTCACCCCACAAGATCTGCCTGTCTCCACCTTCCAATCTTGGACTTATCAATGCTGATCACAACACCCAGCTTTTTGGAGGTGCTGGGAATCCAAATTCAGGTCCTTTTGCTTACGTAGGAGTCACTACCCAGTGAACCAGCTCTCTGGCCACAAGCATTTGATAGTAAACAAATCTCCTTCCACTCTGTGGCTAGTCATTTCATTCCTATTATGTCTCCTGGTAAGCAAGTCGTTTTATCTTTATAGTGTAGCCTAATTTGTAAAGTCCTCCCTCATAGATTTCAGCTTTTATTTTTCAGATGCATATTCTCCCAAAGTGACTGTAACATGATTTTTAAAGATTTATATATTTTCATAACACACACACACACACACACACACACACACACACACACACACACACACACACCACACACTGCTTTTATTTTCTCAGAGAAATACACTGCTTGGTTTGAGCTCTGTTCTAGCTATCCCTAGGCCTAGGGATACAGTCTAATCTTCTGCAAGCCCGGACCTTGAATTCTTCAGTTTCCAGTGTCTTTCTGCTAACCTAGGCCTAGAATGTTTTCAGCCTCTGAGACTTACTGCTGAATAAGATCACCCTTATTTCTTCTTTCTGAACTCTGGCTGGCTGGTTCAGCTCAGCTGCTCTGGTTCAAACTCCTCTCCCAGTTGATTTATTTAATCTGGCTTCTCTCTTGGCCCAGAATTGCTCTGCTTGTCCTCAAACTAACTCAGCAATCTGCTTTAATCTTCTGGCCTCTTCTCACACTTCTGGCTCATTCTGTCTTCACCTGAGTTCTCTCTCTGCAACCCATCTCTCTAAAACTGCCTCCTCTCTCTATCTCTCTGCATTGCTTCATTAAGTAGCTTCCATTTCCTCTCTCTTCTCTTGATAGTTGGGCTTATCTCTATTCCATCAAATCTTCTCTGATGCATCACCTTTTCTACCACTCAATTAGACATTATTTTCAAACATGGGTGCTTCCTTCTATAAACTAACTTTTCCTTTATTTGGTATTAAAGGCATGTATCACTATGCCTGTACCTAAGCTTTTCTTTGCCTGATACTTGTCCTATACCAGGCTGGCCTTGAACTCAGCTTTGTTTGCCTCTGTCTCCTGCATTAAACTACCCCAGCACCTGACTGCATGCCACCACACTCCACACCATAATGATAATGGACTAAACTCTGAAACTGTAAGCCAGCCTCCAATTGAGTGCTCTCTTTTAGTGCTCCAGTTTCCTTCATCACTGTGTCTCTCCACACCCATAAAACAGTGACTAAGACAATGGTTCAACAGGTAAAGGTGCTTGCTACCAAGCCCTATGGCCTGAGTTTTATCCCAGAAATCTACTTGATAGAAAGAGAAAACAAACTCCTGTAGGCTGTCCTCTGACCTCCATGTGTACCATGGCACGTGTGTGCACGCGCGCACGCACACACACACACATGCATAATAAAATAAATGTTTTTAAATAATATTTTGAAAACAAGAGAGAATTATTTAAATCAACTTTATGCAGTAAAACTAGCCATTTTTAAAATAAATCATTTTACAAAAATATACTAATTTTGCAACCATCTTGCTTCAACTCTCTTGTTAGTTATAAATATTACTTTATGGATAATACTGAGTTTTCTACATAAAACAACCACACATTCCATAAACTTTGCTTCTAAAATAACTACTAGACAT
Organism: Acomys percivali; assembly: GCA_907169655.1. Taxonomy (NCBI): domain Eukaryota; kingdom Metazoa; phylum Chordata; class Mammalia; order Rodentia; family Muridae; genus Acomys; species Acomys percivali. Next base: position 108,290,771 of record OU015750.1, read on the forward strand.
ACAGTGAATGGTTGGGCATGGCGGTACACATCTATATTCCTGGCACTCGAGAACCCACAGTTTGGGGCTAGCCTGGGCTACATAGGGAATTCATGTTTGGGGCTAGCCTGGGCTACATACAGACTTCACATCCAGCCTGGGGCTGTGTAAGGAGACCCTGTCTCAAAGCAACAATAACTAATTTTGGAACTTTCTATGTCTTCTAGCTTCTTTTATATTTACATCTTATCATCTCTGATTTATAGTTGATTCTACAGGACAATCTACCTGTTCACTGAATTTGTCCTTCATTTGAAGGAGCCCAGCTGGTCTTGTTTTAAATCTTGGAGTCTTCAGTTCATATTGTCCTTCTTTTCCAGTATTGTTCCAGGCCTCGCCCACTCAGTAAGTGTAATGTTCATAGATCTGGCTTCCATAGCAATGGTCTGGATATTGCAAAATTCCTTGCTCTTTTATCTTCTTTGGAGTTCTGTTTTCATGCTGTTTAATGGACTAAGCACACTTGTGAGAGCCTCTCCTTGATTTAGACTCTTCATTCCAGATGCTCATCGTGAGTGGACAGGGCTATATCTTGGTTCTTCTTAGAGGCCTAATACCTGCACCCATTCTCTATATGGTGGGCTACCAAGCTAGTCTTAAAGCTCTATGTGCCAGGGGCCTTGCCTCTCTTTCACCTTCTGTTTGTTTATCATCTATCATATCTATCTATCTATTTATCTATCTATGTATCATCTATCTATTGTCTATCATCTAGCTATCTATCATCTATCTGTCTGTCTGTCTATCTGTCTATCTATCATCCATTCATCTATCTATTTATCATCTATTTATCTTTATGGAGCTGTAGATCAAACCCAGGGCCTGATAAACCCGGAACAAGCATTTTACCACTGAGCTATATCCTCAGCTATATGATTGTGTGTGTGTGTGTGTGTGTGTGTGTGTGTGTGTGTAGGCTAGAGGTCAACATCAGGTATTTTTCTCAATCACTTTCCACCTTATTCTTTGAGACAAGGTCTCTCACTGAGCCTAGAGCTCAGTAAATTAGCTGAACTAGGTGGCCAGTGAATTGGATCCTGTTCTGGTATAAACATGTACCACCTTGCTTGCCCCACTTTTTATGTGGACACCAGGGATCTGAACTCAGGTCCTTACACTTGTAGGATCTGGAGAGATCAGTCAGTGATTAAGAGTCCTGCTGCTCTTCTAGAGGCCCTGGGTTCAATTCCCAGCAGCACCCACATTGCAGCCTACAATTGTAACTCAAGTTCTAGGGGATCTGATACCATCATAGAGACATACATGCAGGCACAACGCCAATGCACATAAAATAAAAATAGATAAATCATTCAAAACACAATTTGTACATTAGTAATTTTGCCTTCTGTATCTTATTCAAAGTATCAATGTGCTGGTTGAATACAGTTTCTACATCAGTCCATCTTGCTGTTGGAACCAGAAATCGTAGGAAAAAAGGTCTTGATCACATTCCTCTTTAAAAGAATACCCCCAGTGGGTGTGATGGTAGGAGCTTTTGATTTCATATTGCCCTTTCTTCAAGCATTTGGACTTCATACAATGAATATGTAATATTTGCTATTTGAAATTACAAATTAACTTCAACTTTGAAAGGCAATTGTCATGAAAATTGGACTAGGGTATTCTATTAGCACATTGCTCTGAAATGACCATGCCTTTGGTTATCTGTATTTAAGCATGTGGAGAGGCCGCACAAAGTTTCCGACAGTCCAGGGTTGACTTTGGAATGCACCACAGTAAGACATTACCAGCTCTGAGGAAACGAAGGAAATGAACCTAGGTCAAGCCTATGTCTAAATATTTTAAACACCTCTCAGCTTTTATAGACAAGCCCAGTAAACGGAATGACAAAGTATATCAATCAGAAATGTCCTATAATGAAATGAAAATATCAATTGTTCTATGCTTTCAAATAGAGAAAGAAAATGCCAACCTCCCTTTCGCCCCTTAGATATACTGCTTACTATTACTTCAAGTATCCTTGAAGTGAGATGTGTCTTAGACACTTTTCTCCTGGTGCTGTGACAAAAGGAGGAAGAATAAAGGGAAGACGGAAGAGAGACCTAAGACCTCCTAAGGCTATATGGAACATAGCGCTTGTCTGGGTTCTTCCTCCCTAGCCTTTCCCATCCCAAATTAATTAGTCCCTGGCTAAGAGAAAGTAAGGAAGTGGTTGGTAACTTGTGGTTTTGTCATGCAGAAAAGGGTTAACTGTGGGGAAAACAGCCTGGCCATGTGCCACCCTAGAATTCAACCCATCTATTGAGCTGAGCATAGCATCAGTAGTAAATTCAGCCCAGGTGCCTATCAGGAAGAAGCAAAAGTCCAGGCTTTATAAGAGTCCAGCGTGCATACATAGGCTCTGGCCTCAGGATGGCCTTGGATTCAGAATAGCTGGGGACTCCTTCAGCTTAGCGTAAGATCTGTGTGGTCCAGCCTCTGGTTCACTGCTGGCCTCCTCTTCCCTACATTATTTCATCACATTGTGCATTTGTTCTTGTCTATAACACAGAGGTGTCACCCAGCACATAGGAACCTCAGGAAGATGCAGGGACGGATGTAGGCAGAATCCCTGCATGGTTCCCTCACACAGCAGGCACGCAATGAGCATAAGCTGTTACCCAGCTGCCAAAGGACTTTTCGTAAGTGGAAAGTGCCAGGCACTGTTCAATAAGGAGAAGCTGACACTTGGCAGCCCAAGGCTGGCAGGCATCACTGATTTCAGCTGTCAGCAGGTAGTAAGGCTCCAGCAGTGGGCCAGTGGACAAGTGCCATTCCCAACAGAAGTGGGCACATAAGACTGGCCAAGGGGAGAGGCAAAGAGCCCCGGGCTCGGAAGGAGAGGAATTGGGAGGTTGAGTGGCTGGCGTGGTGAGTAAATCAACATACCACTGAAGTGTCTAGACTCAAGGCATAGCTAAGAGATCTGAAGAGAACTACAGCAAAGGAGAAGGACGCCCCCTGTCTCAAAGGGTCTGTTGTATTTATTTTGACTGTACAAGGTATTTGCACAAGTGTAAAATCAACACCAGAGCCCATTAGATGGTTCAGTGGGTACAGGCAACTACCACCAAGTCTGCTGAAGTGAGTGTGGGTCCTGGGCCTCACATGGTGGAAGGAGAGAATGGATTCCTACAAATTGTTCTCTGACCTCCACTCACAGAGTCAATCTCCTCTTCTCTTCTCTTCTCTTCTCTTCTCTTCTCTTCTCTTCTCTTCCCTTCCCTTCCCTTCC
>OU015750.1:108294144-108313914 GCA_907169655.1 Acomys percivali
TCTCTCTCTCTCTCTCTCTCTCTCTCTCTCTCTCTCTCTCTCTCCCTGTAATTTTAAAAGTTAAAAAATATATATATATAAACTAGGATGAATAGTTTGGTGGTAGGGAGCTTGCCTAGCATGCATAAGGCCCTGAGTTGGAGTCTTTTGTTTTGTTTTGGTTTTGGTTTTGGTTTTGAAGACAGGATTTCTCTGTGTAGCCTTGGCTGTCCTGGACTCGCTTTGTAGACCAGGCTGGTCTCAAACTCACAGTGATCCATTGGTCTCAACCTCACCTAGTGCTGGGATTACAGGCATGTACCACCACACCTAGCATCTGAGTTGGATTCTTAGCATCACAAAAATTAAAAAATACAAAAAAAGGGGAGGAAGAGAGGCAGGAAAGGAAGGAGGGAGGGAAGGAGGAAAGAAAAGGAAATAATGGAGGGTGTTAATGGTATTTTTATAAAAACTGTTTCTTAGATTTTCTCTTAACCTAGCTGTCACACAAATAATTGAGATTCATTTGTGTTTGTTTAATAATGAGCTTCACTGCACAATAACTGAGCAGTTATTACTCTATTCTTAGCCCTCTAAGTAATTTGATTTCCTCCCAGTGAATACCCCAGAGATACATGCACTTTGTAGCTTTCCTTGTTCCAGCTTCTCTCTCCTGATGTCACCTGGTCTTCTGTCCATGGCTCAGTCCTGTCTTCTACCTCCTTCTCTTCTGGCTGACAGGAAGTCCAGCCCTTTTTCTCTTTCCCTGTTTAGTGACTGGCTGTAAGCTGCTTTATTGGCATATTAGGGGACAATTGGGGAGCAGAGTTTATTCAACATTAAGACAGGAGATTCTCAGAACAAGGATTCCAACCAGAGATGGGAGACAGGTACAGAAATCAGCACTTGTATTACACAATAACCTTATGCCTACAGGGCAGGATGCAAAGGGAGGCATTGCTCCCATCATCTCCCTGATGCCATCCTCCTGAACCTGCTGCTGATAACCACCTCCAGCCATAACCGTTTAAGTGTCTTACGGTTTGTTTCACAAATATAAACAGATCTGTGTGTGTGCTTTTACTTCTGCACTTCATACATGCAGAAGAGGACACACTACACGCACTTTGACTTTTTGTTCTGGTTCTGTTGTGAGAGAGGGTGTCACCTGGCAAACCAAGCCGACCTTGACCTCGTGACCATTATGACCATCACACCTTAGCTTCCCAAGGCTTGGGCATTACAGATGTGAGATCCCACTCTTGGTTTTGCTTAGACTTTTCAAAACTTGGCATGTACCTTGTGGTAAAACTTTCTATTGTATTAGAAGGGCTTCGTTCTAGTGAATAGCTACGGAGTATTCTGTTGTGGGACAGTTTTGTGGCTATGGCCCAATACTTGGATTTCTTCTTATCTTTTTCTGTTATAAACAATGTCATAAGACATGACCTTGGGCATATGTCACTTTGCCCTTTTATAGGGATAGTAAGAGCTTCAGTTCCAGAGCGAAGGGGCTTTACTAGCGCCAACAAGGGATAGTGGGACAAATGCTGGAGAGTAGAGTAGCTAGTGGCTTAAAGGATGGATTCATCTGGTTATCTTTTTCCAAACGTCTTCAATATCTTCAGATCTAACTGTCACTCCCATTAGCCACAGTTACGGTGCCCGCTCCCGCCGCATCCCCAGTAGACAGTGTCAAACTCTGGATGTTTGCCAGCCTGGCGGGAAGGTCGTCAGTGTGAAGCCCCGCCTGGCAATGTTTCATCACCTGAAACTGTCCTCCCTCTTTCTTCCTTTTCAAAAAGGCAACCATCACAGCCCCAGCCATGCTATCCTTAATTATATAGACTCATCGATGTACCCAAACCTGTAGCAAGCGATGAACCCAGCTGGTATAGCTAAAAGAGATGAGGACAGTGACACCAACCCCTGGATGTCCTAGATCCTAAAAACCTCACGTGTAGCTCTCTCATCCTGGGTTATTCTGGTTTCTGAACATCCTGCAGCACCCACACCCCCTCCACAGCAACCTGACCTCCTGGCTTCCACTAAACATCTTCCTGCGCATGGTCTTACGCAGATCAGTATTGTGATACCTGTAACAGTAATGTGATACAAGTAACATTCAGTAAAAAGAATCTGTAAAATAAATTAGGCTGCTAAGACTGGACTGAGACCTAGGCCAAGGCTCAGAGCCAGGAGGCACATTCCTGGTTATTCTCAATAAACTTCACTCTTATTAGTCATTAACTTAGAAGGACATATCATTTGTTAGATCACTAAAAGATGACTTTAAGTCAACAGAGAAGGCATAAAGATGTTTTTTTAAATTAATAATAGGGCATTCTCAATCTTCCTAATGGAACAATGATATTTTAAGGCTCTTGTGGTCTGGAACTCCAGCTATTCTGCCCTGGGGAAAAATTCAAAGTGACTACAGGGCTCCTGCTTCTGAAACTTCAGCCACTATCACTGTGGAACTTAGCCTGTTTTGAGACAGGTCCCATGTGTCTCAAGCTGGCCTCTAACTAGCTATGTAGTTAAGGATAACTTGAACCCCTGACCCTCTTAGACTCCCCAGTTTGTAGGCCTATAGGTCTGCGCCACCATGTCGAGTTCACTATAGGAGTTTCATAGCGAGGGGAAAAAAACTAAATAAAACAAAACAGTGCCATCTTCACTTCCCCCAAAATATTTAAGAGAGACAGACAGACAGACACTCTCTAGGTGTCTAGCCCTTGGAGGAAAGTAGGACCTGTGACCGGTAGAAGACTCATGGCTGCACAAAGTGCTGAAAATAAGTGAGACCTGAATGCTCGGTCCTACACAAAACATTTATACCATCCCTTCGGAAGCGCAGGGAGGAACATCATGGAAGAGGGGGAGGAAAGAACGTAAGAGTGAGAAGATAGGGGGAACCGCTGCAAAATGCCATCTCCTGTGAAAGACATAGTTGTTGCGGTCATAACCAACTCACAGCCAGGCATGGGTGGAGGAGGGGATCGGGGGGTGACACCCATCACTGCTGAATTATTTGCTACTGGTAAAATCCAGGGAGAGAGGGAACCAGTGCCTTCACTTGTGTATCCACTATCGCCCTCACCAGGCTCGGTGGAGAGTCCCAATGCAGTGGCACAATGAGCCTGGGAAAGAAGTGAGCAGGAGGAAGTACGAGATGGGTGTGGGAAGGACACAAGAAAGTGTGGAGGGAGGAGTCTTCAGGACGCCTTATCAACCTATGGAACTGTGAGAGAACTAAGTACATTCAAAAGTGAAAGACATTAAATCAGGTTCTGCCAGACTAACCCAATCCCAAGACTGTGCCCAACATCTGCCCTTACATTTGAATGTAAAACTGAGATGGTATTATGGTTTGGATGAGAAATATCCCCAATAGCCTTGTGTCTTTAAACACGTGGTCCCCAGTGGTGGCACTGTTTGAGGAAGCCATGGCACTTTTAGGAGATGTGGCCTTTCTGGAGGACACACGTCACCGGGGGATGGGCTTTGAGAGTTTATAACCTTGCCCAGCTTCTGGCCTGCATTTTCTGCTTTGTTTCTGTGGTTGAGGATCCTGCTGCTGCCTCTATGCCTATCTTGCATCCCTGGAACTAAAAATCAAAACAAAATCTTCACCCCGCCCCATAAGCTTGCTTTTGGTCATGGTTTACCATAGCAACAGAAAATTAACTAATATAGATGGTAAGGTAAACATCTGGAAAATACGTCTCCACTCAGCTATGATTATTCTATTTTAAAACTATTGATGGTAGCCAGGAGTGGCAGCGGTGCACATCTGTAATCTTGGTACCTGAGAAACTGAGGTGGGAAGATGTCAGAAGTTCAGGGTCAGTCTGGGCTGTAGAGTAAGATTCTGTCTAATCCTGTATACAGAGCAAGAACCAGTCTTTTAAAAAAGGAGAAAATGAATATTAATAACTTTATTTCTTGAGGATATTTATAGGATGGTAGGATAACACTCCTTCCAGAAACCCTAGGTTACAGAACAAAGAGCCAGTACAGGTGAGGGTATCTTCCTCATGAGCGATTGACTGGAGAAGGAGGCCTAAGAGACACTCAGAACAACAGACTATCACCATTGCTCTTTGTTGCCCATCAGAACTTGATGGAAAGACCCTATCACCAAAGGTCCCAGAACTTGGAGAAATGAAGGCTGTACTGACTATGGCATTTTCTCCATGCTGGCTAACTTTCATTCATAGTACTGGACTGTGCTCTGTGGGCTGATGGGGGCAGCTGTGGACCCTGAGAGCTGCATGCAAAAGATGCCTATAGCTGCGACAGTGGCGTGAATGTTAAAGGTGTAAATCATTGCTTCCCAGTGTAAGGCTCCATTCCACAGTGGGCAACTCATGTGTGATACTGTAAATCTGGCCAAGGAACCCATGGCTGGGATCTCAAAGACCCCAGGGGTTAAGTTACCACCGTTATTTTCCTAAGGAACATAGTATCCAACTGCCTTATAAATAAGCTTTTCTGTATCCCTAGATTAGTGCAGCTTTCAGTCCTCACCAGAGGACTTCTTTGTGTAGTGGATGGTTGTTAATGCAGAGACTCAAAAATACAGAGGGTAAGTGTTGGTGGAGTGCTCAGCCATAAATGGAACCTCTATATCACACCCCTTCCAGAAAAGGTTCAGAGATCAGTGGAAGAGGGAATGGGAGGATTGTAAGAACCAGAGATTGGGACAGATTGGAGCAAAATATTGCCTTCTGGACATCTCTGGACTGTTGGCTTCAGGAACTCATTGTAGCTCTTGTTGCTTGTACAAGATCAAGCCATGCAACATTCCAATGTCAATGGCAAAGGGTCACTTCTAGGTAAGAAGCTACCGATAGTTGCTGGCTGCTACGGAGCTATGGCTGCTATGGTCAAGATAGTTTTCTTTGGGGATGTGGTCTCTGGTGGGTTGATGATGCTCCACAAGATGGTCCTATACTAATGTGTGTGTGGACAGCACTAAGAGGTTACTTTTTTTTTAACAAAAGAAAATTGTGTCAAGAGGGGTACGTGGTAGGGGACACAAGAGGAGCTGGAGAGGGGACTCAGGGTGAGCATGATAGAAAACACCCATGTGTATGAAATTCTCAAAGGATAAACAAAGTTTATACAAAATATTAAAGAAATCTAAAGAAAACACTTCCCAAAGAAGGTCAACAAAAGGACAGGTGAAACTGAAAAGACAAGACAAAACAAAACACAACAGCAGGGTCAGGGACTGCTTCTTGGAGCAGGAGGGAGAGAAATAGTTGTTGTGGGAGAGAAGGGAAATTGCTCAAGGAGCTTCAGCCACAACGGGGATTTGGCAGGAGAGAGACTTTGCCAATGACCCATCTGGGACCTTCCCCTCTCCTGGTGGTTGGGGAAACGGATGGTCCTGCCCGCAGGTGTCTTTCAGGCCAAAGGCTGTCGCAGGGCATTTACAATCCCTGGCCCCCAGGCTCTTCCCTACTTTTTCTTCTAACAGTTTTAGTGTCTTTGGTTTTATGTTGAGGTCTTTAATCCACTTGGACTTGAGTCTTGTGCATGGTGATGAATATGGGTCTACTTGCATTTTTTCTACATGTAGACATCCAGTTAGACCAGCACTATTTGTTGAAGATGCTGTCCTTTTTCCATTGAATAGATTTGGCTTCTTTGGCAAAAAAATCAAGTGTCCATTTGTGTGTGGGTTTATTTCTAGGTCTTTAATTTGATTCCATTTATCAACAATCCTATTGCTATGCCAGTACCATGTTGTTTTAATTACTGGTGCTCTATAGTACAGCTTGAGATCAGGATGGAGATTGCTCCAGAGGATCTTTTATTGTAGAGGATTGTTTTGGCTATTTTGGTTTTTTGTTTTACCATATGAAGTTGAGAATTGATCTTTCAATGTCTTTAAAGAATTGTGTAGGAATTTTGATAGAGATCACATTGAATCTGTAAATTGCTTTTGGTAAGATGGCCATTTTTACTATGTTAATTCTCCTGATCCATGAACAAAGGAGGTCCTTCTATCTTCTGATGTCATCTTCAGTCTCCTTCTTCAGAGATTTGAAGTTTTTTTCAAACAAGGCTTTCACTTGCTTGGTTAGAGTTACTCCTAGATATTTTATATTGTTTGTGGCTATCATGAAGGGTGTAGTTCCCCTAATTTCTTCCTCTGTATGATTATTATTTGTATATAGAAAGGCTAATGACTTTTTAAAATTAATTTTGCATCCTGCCATTTTGCTGAAGTTGTTTATCAGCTGTAGGAGTTCCCTGGTAGAATTTTGGGGGTCCTTATGTATACTATCATACCATCTGCAAATAAGGATAATTTGATTTCCTCCTTTCCCATTTGGATACCCTTGATTTCCTTTGGTTGTCTTATTGCTCTGGCTAGAACTTCAAGAACTATATTGAAGAGATATGGAGAAAGTGGGCAGCCTTGTCTGGTCCCCAATTTTAGAGGAATTTCCTTGAGTATCTCTCCATTTAATTTGATGTTGGATATTAGCTTGCTGTATATAGCCTTTATTATATATTGTATATTATATATACAAGGCTAGGTATGAGCCTTGTATCCCTGATCTCTCCAAAATTTTAAACATGAATGAGTGTTGGATTTTGTCAAATGCTGACTCATTGGCACAGGAGACAACTTCCTGAGCAGAACTCCAACAGCCCAGGCCTTAAGGTCAACAATTAATAAATGTGACCTCATGAGGATTAGAAGCTTCTGTAAGGCAGAAGACACTGTCAACAGAACAAAGTGACAGCCTACAGACTGGAAAAAGATCTTTACCAACCCTACATCTGACAAAGGTCTAATATTCAAAATATATAAAGAGCTCAAGAAATTAAACTCCACCAAACCAAATAACCTAATTAAGAAATGGGGCTTAGAATTAAACAGAATTCTCAACAGAGGAATATCGAATGGCTGAGAAACACTTAAAGAAATGCTCAGCATCCTTATTAATCAGAGAAATGCAAATCAAAATGACTCTGAGATTCCATCTTACACCCATCAGAATGGCTAAGATCAAAATCTCAAGTGACAGCACATGCTGGCGAGGATGTGGAGAAAGGAGAACACTCCTTCATTGCTGGTGGGAGTACAAACTTGTACAACCACTTTGGAAATCAATTTGGCGTTTTCTCAGAAAACTGGGAATAGGGTTACCTCAAGACCCAACTATTCCACTCCTTGGAATATACCCAGAAGATGCTCCACCACACAACAAGGACATATGCTCAACCATGTTCATAGCAGCCTTATTCGTAATAGCCAGAACCTGGAAACAACCTAAATGGCCCTCAGTCAAAGAATGGATAAAGAACTGTGGTACACATTTCCACTACAGAGTTCTACTCAGCTATTAAAAACAAGGAAATTCTTAAATTTGCAGGCAAATGGATGGAACTAGAAATGATCATAATGAGTGAGTTAACCCAGACTCAGAAGGACTCACATGGTATATGCTCACTTATAATCAAACGCTAGCCCAAAAGGGATGTTCTATGAAAGTCTCCACCTACCAGGAGATTGGGATCGATGCGGGGACCTCCTATTGAGACTCTAAATGAGATGTAGGGGAGAATGGGGGAAATAGAAGGATCCAGAGCATCCTAGAAACCTACAAGAAGAACATCATGATGGGCGGATCTGGACCCAGGGGTGTCTGTTCAAACTACTGCACCAACCAAGGACAATACATGCAGTAAACATTGAACTCCTACTCTGATCTAGCCAATGGACAAGACATTCTCCACAGTTGTGTGGAGAGTGGGGACTGACTCTGACATGAACTCTGGTGCCCCATATTTGACCACTTCCTCATGGGGGGGAGGCCTGGTGGCACTCAGAGAAAGAACAGGCATGCTACCAAGATGAGACTTGATACGCTGTGACCATAGGGTGGGGGAGGAGGTCCCCTTCTGTCACAGACCTAGGGTATAAAAGGAAGGAAGAGAGGAATGGGAGGAGACCAGTAAGGGGATAACAATTGAGATGTAATCTGAATAAATTAATAATAATAATAATAATAAAACAATCCCCTGCCCCCACCCCTTCCTCTCTCTCCACTCCCTCCCTGCTCACACCTCCGGTCTCTTCATACATGTTTGACAGGTTAGATGGGCGATGAAAATCTAAACAGACCTCCTATCGCTGTTTTAATAAGCAAGAGTTGGTATATTGCTACAGAACGCTGCCATTTCAAAGCCCATATGTGTTTCCAAGAGACTGAAGCGGAGAAAAAGTCAAGGAAAAGATAGTTTTTTTTTTTTTTTTAAAGAGGTCATTAGAAATCACAGATGAAAAATGTTTTGGCAGCCATAGGAGGTCAGAAGTCAGAGTGTGGCAGGGATTTTGTGATAAAATATGAAAAAGTAGAACAGTTATCCAAGGAATTTGTCTACAGAAGGTCAGGGAAAAAAATTAGTAACAGAAAAGGCTAAAGAGTCTTCATTTTTGTAAGTTCACCTTGAGCCTAAAGTTTCTGACTTCTGTGAATTATCTCAGATTAGTAAAAGGCTCCAGATTACTTAATGATACCTATATCAAAGGATACATTGTAATTTGCAATATTGTTCTTCTTCAAGAGCCCATGTTTTCTAGAACCACGCCATGGCCCTAGCACTCTCTGTTTTTCTAGCCTTCCCTCATTTCCTGGCTCCTTCCATCCCTCACCTTTTATTTTCTTCCCTTCTGTTTCCTGGGTCACCACTTTGGTGAAGTAAACTCTTGTCTCCTTCGCAGCCATCAACCCTGGTCATTCCTGTAACTGCAGCCAAACGAACCACAGCTCCCCCTCCCCCTCCCCCTCCCCCTCCTCCTCCCCCTCCTCTCCCCCCACGGAGAACACGGGCTCCAGAAGCCAAAAGCCAGAAGCTTGTCCCCTGTCCCTTTTGCCTTAGTGCTGGTGTTGCTCTTTGGAGGACTGATGGCACAGCACATCACCCACTGTCCTATGTGGTCACGGGATCTAGCAATTCACTTGGGCCCCATGGTATCTCAGTGCCTCGCTTCCCCAGCCACAGATCAGTAAACACTGTGAGCAATGATACGGATGTTAAGAAAGGGGTTGATGCCAGGTGGTGGTGGTGACACATGCGTCTAATCCCAGCACTCAGGAGGCAGAGGCAGGCAGATCTCTAAGTTCGAGGCCAGCCTGGTCTACAGAGCAAGTTCCAGGACAGCCAAGGATCCACTGAGAAACCCTGTCTTGAAAAACCAAACAACCACAACAATCTCCTTAAGGAAGAAGTGGAGGAGGAGAAGAAGATGAAGGAAGAAGAAAGAAGAGGAGGAAGAGGAAGGGGAGGAGGAGGAGGAAGAGAAAAGAGAAATGGTGGAGGGTCTCAAAACTAAACTGATTGGATGGGAAGAAAATGTTTGCACTCTTTCAATTTGTTTTCTATTACTCTTCTTACCATCCCCCTTTCTTGTGTGTGTGTGTGTGTGTGTGTGTGTGTGTGTGTGATATGTGTGAGTTGCATATACTTGAGTGTGCAGGCATATGGAGGCAAGAGCAAGATACAAGGAATCGTCTTCCTCTGTTCTTCCTGTCCTTGTTGCTTGGAGATAGGGGTTCTCACTGGACCCGAAGTTAGCCATTTTCACCCATGCCAGCTAGCCAGGGTCTGACTGTCTCTGTCTCCCACTGCCAGGGTCATAGGCACATGCAACCGTGCTCTACTTTCTATGTGGGTGCTGGGGATTTGAACTCAGGTCCTCATGCATTCACAGCAATCACTTTAACCCACCGAGCCCTCTGTCTAGCCCTTCCATCTGCACACTGCACACACCGAGCTGAGCTGTGAATCCGAGTTCTGCCTGTAGATCTAAGAGGCTGGTGGTTAACGAGCTCTGCATGGGGTGGGAGGAAGTCTCCCGGCTTGCCTCCTGGCTTGCTTTAAAAATATTATTTTCCATAAATCATTCTTAAAAGCCTTTTTTTTTTTTTTTTAAAAAAAAAAAGAAATGATTTTTATTTTTCAGGGAATTCCACAGAGTTTGTGTATGTCATTCTCATAAAGATGTTCCCTACATGAAACCCAGTGGCCCGCTCTGTTTTCACTTTCAGCCTATGCAGGGTATACAGAGTAAACAGCATATGGCAAGAAGTTAATGAGATTAAAAAATAAAATAAAAAGTTCACTTAAAATAGTCCATGGGATTTTCTACATGTGTTGTTGGTCTGGTTTCAAAAAACCACAGCAGTTTTTTTTTTCTGTGCTCCAGAGAGGGGTGAATCTTTTGCGCTGTTTCCCTTGGGGTCAGCTTCATGGAATCAGCTGCAGGGGTTACACTGTTTATAAACAAGTGTCATGCTACACACATGTACACAGGACTTCATGTGAGGTACCTGAGAGCTAGTGTTCACAGAACTGAACAGCGCTGCCTGTGGTTACGAATCTGTGGCCACTGCCGGGCGTGGAGGTGCACGCCTTTAATCTCAGCACTTGGGAGGAAGAGGCAAGTGGATCGCTGTGAGTTTGAGGCCAGACTGGTCTACAAAGCGAGTCCAGGACAGCCAAGGCTACACAGAGAAACCCTGTCTCGAAAAACAAAACAAAAGAAAACAAAACAAAAACGAATCTGTGGCCACAGCTGGGAGATGGTGCCCCATGCCTTTAACCCCAGCACTCAGGAGGCAGAAGCGAGCAGATCTCTGTGAGTTCGAGGCCAGGCTGGTCTACAGAGCGAGTTCCAGGACAGCCAGGGCTACACAGAGAAACCTTGTCTCACAAACAAAGCAACACACCAATCTGTGACCACCATGACTATGGCCCTTTGTTCACGAGAATAAAGAAATGTCAGTCTCCTAGGGGAGGGGAAGGTAAGTCAGACACAGTTAGTTTCTGAGAGCATTGCCTCTGAACAGTTTAGCATTCACATTACCATAATAGGTAGACTTGCCTTTCTCATTAAAATCCTTTAGTGCTGTCTGAGTAAATAAGAACGTAATGACTCAGCCGTTACGCCTCCCTTACTTTTGTGCTTGGTCATGGGGATGCGCATGCGCACTGTACATGTGTTTGCGTACACTAGAGGTCAGTATTGGGTCTTGTCCCTCAGGAACTGCCAACCTTGTCTTTGGCCTAGAGCCGACTAGCTTAGGCTGGCCAATGAGTTCCAGGGATCTTCCTGTCTCTGTTTTACCAAGGGACCGAATAAGTGACTCACTTCTTTATTGACACCTTTGGTTAATTTTATTTTGATAGGACATCTGTGCTTTGAGTTTGGGTCTTGAATGTGCCCTCAAAGGCTTGGTCCCCAATATGGTACTGTCGGGAGGCACTAGAAACATCAAAAGAGCCGAGCGTGGTGGTGCATGCCTTTAATACCAGCACTCGGGAGGCAGAGGCAGGCAGATCTCTGTGAGTTCGAGGCCAGCCTGGTATACAAAAGTGAGTTCAGGATAGCCAAGGCTACACAGAGAAACCCTGTCTCGAAAAACCAGAGAGAGAGAGAGGGAGGGAGGGAGAGAGAGAGTGAAAGAGAGGGAGGGAGGGAAGGGAGGGAGGGTGAGAGAGAGAGTGAAAGAGAGAGTGAAAGAGAGAGAGAGAGAGAATCCTCAAAAGACAGTGTCTAATGAGGTCTCTAGGTCACTGGGGCCAGGGCTTTGAAGGGATAACAGAACTCAAGCCTCTTCTTCTCCGCAACGTCTTTTTCCTCCAGGCAGGAAGTAAGCAGCTTTGTTGACTAAACCTTCCCACCACTACGTGCTGCCTCGCCACAACCACAAATAGAGCCAACTGGCTGTGGACAAAACCTCCACAGCTGTGAGCCTATCCCTTTCTCTATAAGTCATCACCTCAGTTATTTAGTTATAGTGATGCAAAGCCGGCTGCACAAACTCAGTCCCATAAATTCTTACACAAGAGAAGGAAGGCTACCAGACCACAAAAGATTTCTACTGTGTGGACATGAGGTGCCATGTCAGCTCCCCAGACTTCTAAGTATCAGGTAGGTTCAGAGTCTGTGTAGCAGAGCTGGTTAGCGGAACAATAGCAGGTGGGTAGAAGGCACTGACTAGGAGGGTAGAGCAAGAGCGGGCTGAATGGTAGTCTCTGCAATTCTAAATTTCTTGATTTGGCTAGGAAGAGAGGAGGAAAAAGCCAGAAGGAGACCCTCCTCCCCCACCCCATCTTTCTATCCTATTAATTTCTTATTTATCCTGTCTCTCTAAGTTCTTCAATGTTGAAGCCTCATCTTCTTGCTTAGAGGCCACTGTAAGCACAGGAAATGTTCTGTGAAAAAAATAAAAAGATACCCCTCTCTCACGTGGACTCTGTCCTGTGCCAGGATTCTAGAGTTGCAGTCACCGCTCTGGCTGAACCTCAAGTGGTGACCAACCTACACGTTAAGTGGCTGATGTTTGGGGTCAGTTCAATTGTTTCTTTCCCCACAATCTCCCCTGACCCAACTCTACCATCTTTCATCTCTCACTTGAACTCTGCCCCATTATGGCAGATAATTTGGAGAGCCATTTATAAAGAAGTCTAAATTTCAAATTTGGTATCCCTGCCAAGTGGGTTATACATTTAACCCTAGAATTAAGAGTAAAAAGAAAAGAAAACAAAAAACCTTTGTCATGGTTTTTGTTTTTAACCTTGTGATCTATTACCAGGCCACAGTATTAAACCACAGAGCCCAGATAATTCATTAAACAACACAAGAACAAACAAACAAAAAAACCAGATCTTAGGATACAAGTGGAAAGCACACTTGTATCACATTGACTTTTGGAGGTGACTATATCAAGGTTTTAGCCATGCAAACATTAAAATAAAACTATCATTATTGTTGTTATGATTTGAGACAGGGTCTTATCATGTAGCCATGGCTGGCCTTGAACTCATAGAGATCCACCGGGCTCTGCCTCCTGAATGCTGGGATTAAAGGTGTGTGCCACCACACTTGGCACAATCAACTAATTACATCCTAGTTTTCTTTTTATTGCTGTGATAGACCACCATGACCAAAACCAGCTTGGGAAAGAAAAATACTTGTTTTTTTCCCCCTTTACAGTTGTAGTCCATCGTGAAGGTAAGTCAAAGCAGGAACTCAAGACAGGAATCTGGAAGCAGGAACCAAAAGCTGTGGGTGAACTCCAGGAACACCTGCCTGGGGATGGCACCACCCACCATGCGCTGGCGCTCGCCCACATCAATCGCTAATCAAGACAAGAGTCCACAGACTTGCTTTCAGGCCAGTCTGATCTCCGGAGGCATTTTCAGTTGACTTTTCCTCTTCCATAGTAACTTTGGTTTGTGTCAAGTTGATGCAAAACTAAGCAGCACATCACAATGCCTGGCACCAGGAACTGATGTTTCTGATCCTCTTTATTTTTCAGAATCATAAGATGCCGGAAATTTCAGCTGATCTTGCAGGGCATGAGCAAGCCTTGGCAGCCTGAGGAGCCTAAGCCAGAACTCCTGAGACCGGAGCCACAGTCTAGCTCCCATTGCTGCCTCTCGGTGTACAATGTGCTGTCTTTTCACAGTGGTTTCCTGGCCTAAGCCAGGTTGGTTGTCAGGCCCCATCCCCCTACCCCCCAACCCGCAGCCTTGCTAAAAAGTTTCTACTTCTCTCTCATAGCCGTTAAGATGGAAACCCTGATGTAATTAGGTTTGCTGGTCCAGGCAAGGCAGGCACACTTGGAAATGACTTGCCACCTTGTTTTTAAATGGTCAGCCCAAGGCTGTCAGGGATGGACAGTCTCACAGCCCAGATTCTGCTAGTGGCCATAGTTAGTGCCCTTCTAGAGCCTTGAATGTTTCCTTCAGCTGTCATCACTTGGCAATTATGTTTGTGTGATCATCTGATTAACGTTTAGCAGGTACAGGCAGCATGGTCACTTATTATTTCTCTTTACTGTTTTCAGTAGTGGCTGCAGGGCTGGCGCAGTTTAGGGTCTGGGTTCCCTTTCTCTGAGAATGAATGGGTTTGTTTGGCTGGATGTTCTTCATGGTTCATACTTAGGGGCCTTTCAGCACTCATATCCCTTTAGGAACCCAGTCACCTTCCCTGAATAGTCCAACAGCTTAAGACTGATCTAGGTGGTGGAGAGATGTCTCGGTGTTAAGAGCCCTGGATGCTTGGCCAGAGGACACAGTTCGATTCCTAGCACCCATGTGGTGGCTCACAGCCACGCATAACTGCAGTTCTAGGGGGAGCTGATGTCTTCTTCTGGGCTCCCTGGGTACCAGGAGCCAGTCTGGTGCACAGGCATACATAATAGACAAAACACTCATCCACATACAATTAAAAGTAAAGGCTTTTAAAAACTCATCTGAACATGATAATAGTAGAGCTCACATTTATTTTACATTTTAGAATAACATGTTGCAATGAGCAATAATAAGTTTTGTGGAGAAAACAATTCCTTTGTAATTAACAACCTG
The DNA here is from genome assembly GCA_907169655.1 of Acomys percivali. Taxonomy (NCBI): domain Eukaryota; kingdom Metazoa; phylum Chordata; class Mammalia; order Rodentia; family Muridae; genus Acomys; species Acomys percivali. The sequence continues at coordinate 108,308,530 of OU015750.1, forward strand.
TACATTTTTAGGGGTATGCATTAAGAAGGAAGTCCCTCGATGAAATTATGTCATTTTCGGCAAGAGAATGATAGAACTAAGTCCTTCAGTGCTATTCAGGACAATCGGGAGCCTGTCACAAATGTATCCTTTAGCTGTACCCATTGATTTCCACAATGGAGCTAGGCACAAAGCAAGTGGATATCAACAGCTGAAAATGAAAATGAGGAATGTACTGCATTAGTGCATATGGCCCACTTGGAATTTGCTGTACTTGAGAAACAGCTTTCTTTTCAAATTCCATATGTACTATAAAGCTATTAATCACATCTGTGTGAAAGACCCGGAAGGCCCTTGGATTAAGTCACAGAAACATCTCTGAAAAAATGGAGTTGATCAGATCCCCCAAATGACTTCTTCTTGTACGAGTAATTATTATCCGTTGTATCAAACATGTTTGCGAGCCAAGTATTTATTCTTGAGGAGCTGGAGTGATTTATAAGGTGACTCAACACAAGTGGAAGCTCATTCATGATCGGGGCCATTTGAATAACCAGTAACAAAGGGGCATGGGAGAATGCACACACGCCTTTCCAGTAATGGCGACTGACCCCAGAGCCTGGAACATGCTAGGCAAGTACTCTACCACTTAGCTGTATCACCAGCTGCCCTTTTTAAAATTTCAAGACAGGGTCTTACTGAAGTTGCTTCCACCTTGTGATCCTTTGGAGTCAGCCTCCCCAACGGTTGGGGTTACAGGCACTTGCCAGTGCTCCTAACAGGAGAGAATGTTGAAAAAACACCAGCAAATCCTCTGTAACTTTCAGTGTTGGTAGAATGAGTGAAGGTAGTCAGGAAAACAAAAGAGACACCAAAGAACACATGTTTGTTTAAGAGTTATACAACACTTACACACTAGGCTGTAATAAAAATATTTATTACACATCAGTCAAAACGCAGACAGCTGACAAAGTACAGTGTATTAAAATGCAGTGAGGGGGGCCGGGTGCCCTGGCACACGCCTGTAATCCCAGCACTTGGGAGGCAGAGGCAGGCGGCTATGAGTTGGAGGCCAGGCCTCTACAAAGTGAGTCGAGGACAGCCAGGGCTGTTACACAGAGAAACTCTGTCTCAAAAAACCAACCCCCCTCCCCGAAACAATACAGTGGGGTGTTTCTTATGGCTTACTGCTGCTACTGTTCCCAGGGCCCTTGGAAGACAAACCGCACTGGCCCAGTGATAACCTGGTGGCCTTAAGTGTTTTCAGAGCTGTGTAGACGGAGGGTTAGATGCTTGGTAGGGGCTTCCAACAAGGAACAGCTGCACTGGGAGCCTTTGGGTGAGGAAATTTGAACTCCGTTCGTCACTGGTCAAGTGCTTCTGAATATTAAAGGACTCACCTCAGTGTGTTTTGGTACAGATGTTCATAGTTGATCCCATTCTGAACTGGGCCAAAGCAACACGTTTTTCTTTTTGGGACTTGGTGCCACCAAGTAGAGTCTAGGCAAGTCTGTCGAATGATCAAACCCAATGTATCCCCATCCTGTCCATTGTGCCTGCTTTAATCTCCTCGACAAATACAGTGCTGCGGCTGCTGGCTAAACTGTTTTAAATCATTTGTCTGTCGCCTATTGCTGTCTGTCCCTCTCAATTCCCCCATCCCACCACCTAATTGTTTAGCATTCTGAACTTACAGGCCAGTGATAATTTGCATAACTGCTTCCAATCCAACGTGCCTGCCGTACAGCCCATATCTTGCGCCGACGACTCAGAGTTATTCACTGCTAACGTCTAAATCAGAGAAGTGAATAGGACAATTGTTTAGTGCTTTTTAAAAGTCCCTGACCAAGATCAGTAGGGAAATCCCATTAGCCCCATTCATCCCATCTCTCATAAATCTAAAAGGAAAGCAAGTATCCAAAGCCTTATTCTTTAATAGTTCTTATTTGTAAAACCTTGACAGGGCTTTATTCCAAATTGCTTCCAAATTACGGAAAGAATACTGAGAAATATGATGGGCAGTGAATCGTGATAGCTTCAGTCAGCGAGTAAATAAAGAGAACAGTAAAAAGGGCTAATCTGAGAGCAAACAGTGCGATGGGCCTTGGAGAGGCAAAAAGAACAGTACTGTGGAATTCTTAAATTACCATCTGGCTCAATTCTCTTTCAGTGGACAAGTTGAAGGGCCTTTTATTCAGGGTCCTAAAACTTATTCAAAAGGAGCAGTATTTGAATATTAATATTTCCATATAGTTGTGGTGGTGTGTGGAGGGGGGGGGAGAGGAGAAAACCTTTTGTAACTAGAAAGGCATGTTTAACAAAATAATGGGTAATCCTCTGGCTACACGCGAAGGGCTGTGGGTGGGAGGCTGGCTGAGGCCACAGCATAGTCAAGGCCACCAACAGCTTTCCACCTCTAAGGCTTCCTTGTGGTGACAGCAAGAACACAACTGTCATACTGGTTTGAAATTTAGGCACAAGAGGTTTAAAATCAAGGAACTCACTAAGAAAAACAAAACAAAACAAAACAAAACAAAAAAACGCAACACAGCAATTTATATTGCTTTATCGCACCAAAAGAGACCAAAAGGTTGAACTGCCACATAGGATGGTCCAGGCAAAAGAAATAAGCCAGAGTTGATACTGTGCTTTTGTGAAACTAGAGCTTGTTTTATTTATTTATTTTTTTTATAACAGACCCATGACAACTGCCATTTTCTTTATTAAGCACTGGGGTTTTACATGAAACTTAAGAGGCTTTTGTTAAGTTTTTTCCCGAGGAGGTGTGCTGGGAAAGGTGCGTAAATAGAAGACTCCATGGTGTATCTTCAGCAAAGACGTGTAGCATTCTCTGTGGTTACAAGGACATAGACAGGGCCTGCAGGCTGGCTGTGGTGCCTTCTGTCTGCTTTTAGGGTGTGGCATCTGCCACCGGGAAGGACAAGCTGGCATGTGTCGCCCTTCACAGCAGGTTGGTTTCCTGGTGCTAGGGTCCTCTATTTTACCGCCTCTTGGTTCCACTCTTTCGAGTTGACTTGAAGTTAAATGAGACTTCACTCACATATTTTCTTTCTTTCTTTTTTCACTCATTTCACTTATTATTTTTCTTTTTTCTTTTTTTTTTAAGTTTCATGATTTTGACATGAGAAAAAAAATATTTCTAAGAAACAGGCCAAAGCTGAACTTGGTGACTCATTTTCTCTTTTAGGCATGGCTGTGAAAATAAGTCACAACATATGGCTTGTCTGAATTGACTTTGATATATTCTACTCATTTGAAAAAAATGCACTTTTATGATTATATGTATATATTTAGCCTGACTGTAAATGTCTATAAGCATAAATATGTAATTGATTTTAGAATATGTTGATAGACATATACACAAAACAGACATATATTTCTATTTGTGTATGAAAAACTTAGAAATTTCAACTTGTGTGGTGTAACCCTATAATTAGTATACATTCAAATATATAAAGAGAAGATGGGGGGCGGGGATGTCAAAAAGGCAGAGGAACAAGATGTAGTGATGATGGCTTGGCATGGATTCAGCTCATGGCCGTTACTCCCCCATACACAAGGATGTGTACCCTGCTTTCCAGCTGTTTCCAGTGTCATGAAATGTTCCTTGGGTCTATATTCGAGTCCCCATCATTCAGTCATTACTATGCCCCACTCCCCACCTAAAGTTTTCTATTCACCTATGTAAAATATTTACACCTCGTCTAGAAAACAATCACTGGGCTTGACATAAACTGAAATAGTTAAGAGCTGCTAAAGAGTGATTCTGGAAAGGCGCAGTTTACCCAGATCTAGCATTCTCCTTCAGCCTGGCCTCTGGGAAGCTTTACCGTCAAACCAGCCCACCCTAGCACAACGGAGCCGTTGCTTAGGTTAAGAAGTCTAGCTATCAGAGGCAGTCAAGAGGTTATGTACTCCATAATAATAATGTTTGAAGCATCACTCTGCTAAAACGGTGGCCATCTTTTTAAAAATGGGCATGTACTGTAGATTTCTGCTTTGGGATTAGACTGTTTACATTGTTATTGATTTTATGTTTATTAAATACATCTATTTGGTTTTGTTTCCCATTACTTAGAAATGAACTCATATCAGGAGGGTTAATTGCACACATTAACCTCTGAAATATGATGAAAGGCGTTGTGTAGATTTATGAAGACAAGAGATAAACCTTACTGGTAGCTGTTTTTGCACACGTCTCCTGAATGGCTGTCTGGAGCTAAGACATTTGAGAGGACACCCAAATGCATTATAAGAAAAATACTCCGTGGGGGAATACTAGGAGTTTTCATGCCTACTTAAGGTGCCTTTAAAAAGAGTTATCTAAACATCATCTTGGGGATTTGAAGTGGTGAATCATAAGCAATTATTGAGCGCCTGCTGTGTACCCGGCACAGCAGTATTTGCGGTTTAACCTTCACTTTGTCTTTCCTAATTTCTCACTTGGATGAAGTTGTGGGAATTACGCCGATGGCCCGAAATCAAGGCGGTGAGGCCAAGGTTGTGAAAAATTACATAACTCCTGAGAGAGAGAGAGAGAGAGAGAGACAGACAGACAGACAGACAGACAGACAGACAGACAGACAGACAGACAGACAGACACAGAGAGACAGAGAGAGAGACAGAGAGTGACACGGTGGTTTTGCTCAGCCGGCCTGCCTAAACGGTTCCCTTCCCCGCCGGCTCCTCGCCACCTCTGAGGCCCAACAGACAACTTTGCTTCCCAGCCCCTTCTCCTTCTTTTGTCTGCTCGTCAGACTCGTTTTCCACCTTCCTAGCGCTCCCTTTAGACGTGAAAACAAACACAGGAACGCGGGTTGGCAAGGAGACCGGAGGCACGAGGGGACAGAGCAGCTTCGGGCCGCGAGCGCGGGCAGCCGGGTCCCCCGCTCCCCGGGGCCGGGTCCAGCGCGCCAGGCCGGGCGAGGCAACACGGGGCGAGCGAGGCGAGCGGGCGAGCGCTCGGCGGCGGCGGCCCCGAGTCCAGTCCGCGTTTTGCGAGTGCGCAGCAGCCCTCGGAGAGAAGCGGATAATAGTTGCTCCAGCTTGCTTGGCTCCCTCACGCCGCGCTGGGCCCGATAGGCTCAGGCAAGTCGTGCATTTCCCCCCCATATCCGGGTTAGAGAGGAAAAAAAAAAAAAAAGAGAGAGAGAGTGAGTGAGTGAGTGAGAGAGAGCGAGAGAGCGAGAGGGAGAAAAGTTTCATTGCAAACGGAACTATAAAACTTTCCGGCGGCCCAGGCCCGAGCGGGCGCGGGCCCCCGAGCGCAAAGGCGCGCCCCCGGCGGGCGGCCCGGGGCTGCGGGGGGGGGGGGTAGAGGGCGCCGCGCTTCCCCGCGGGCCGCGTGGATGCGCGCAGGAGGGGCGGCCGGCTGCGAGTGGGGAC
>OU015750.1:108314314-108346315 GCA_907169655.1 Acomys percivali
GCGGCCGGCGCCCGGGGCCCGGGACCTGGAGGCGGGCGCGCGCGGCGCGGCGGCGGCGGCTCCGGGCCCCATACTGGGGGGCGGCGACGGCGGCCTGAATAATGTGCACCACCACCCCCTGCACCCCCGTCACGACCTGAACATGGCCCATAGCGCGAGCGCCGCGGCCGCCGCTAGCTCCAACAGCGCGCAGAGCGGCGGCTCCGAGGCGGCTCTCAAGGAGGGTGGAAGCGCCGCCGCGCTGTCCTCCTCCTCCGCCGCCGTCGCGGCCTCTTCCTCCTCGGCGGGCCCCGGCTCGGCCATGGAGACCGGGCTGCTCCCCAACCACAAACTGAAAGCCGTTGGCGAGGCCCCCGCTGCACCGCCCCATCAGCAGCAGCATCACCACCACCATGCCCACCACCACCATCACCACCATGCCCACCACCTCCACCACCACCACCACGCACTACAGCAGCAGCTAAACCAGTTCCAGCAGCCGCAGCCGCCGCCGCAGCAGCAGCAGCAGCAGCAGCAGCAGCATCCCACTGCCAACAACAGCCTTGGCGGCGCGGGCGGCGGCGCGCCTCAGCCGGGCCCGGACATGGAGCAGCCGCAACATGGAGGCGCCAAGGACAGTGCCGCGGGCAGTCAGGCCGACCCGCAGGGCCAGCCTCTGCTGAGCAAGCCGGGCGACCAGGACGACGCGCCGCCCAAGATGGGGGAGCCGGCAGGCAGCCGCTATGAGCACCCGGGCCTGGGCGCGCAGCAGCCACCCGCGCCGGTCGCCGTGCCCGGGGGCGGCGGTGGCGGCCCGGCGGCCGTCTCGGAGTTTAATAATTACTATGGCAGCGCTGCCCCTGCTAGCGGCGGCCCCGGCGGCCGTGCTGGGCCTTGCTTTGATCAACATGGCGGACAACAAAGCCCCGGGATGGGAATGATGCACTCCGCCTCTACCGCCGCCGGGGCCCCCAGCAGCATGGACCCCCTGCAGAACTCCCACGAAGGGTACCCCAACAGCCAGTACAACCATTATCCGGGCTACAGCCGGCCCGGCGCGGGCGGCGGCGGCGGCGGAGGAGGAGGAGGCAGCGGAGGAGGTGGAGGAGGAGGAGGAGGAGCAGGAGGAGCAGGAGGAGCAGCGGCAGCGGCAGCGGCAGCAGGAGCCGGAGCTGTGGCGGCGGCGGCCGCGGCGGCGGCAGCAGCAGCAGCAGGAGGCGGCGGCGGTGGCGGCGGCGGCTATGGGGGCTCGTCCTCGGGGTACGGGGTGCTGAGCTCCCCGCGGCAGCAGGGCGGCGGCATGATGATGGGCCCCGGGGGCGGCGGGGCCGCGAGCCTCAGCAAGGCGGCCGCCGGCGCGGCGGCGGCGGCGGCGGGAGGCTTCCAGCGCTTTGCCGGCCAGAACCAGCACCCGTCGGGGGCCACGCCGACCCTCAACCAGCTGCTCACCTCGCCCAGCCCCATGATGCGGAGCTACGGCGGCAGCTACCCCGACTACAGCAGCCCCAGCGCGCCGCCGCCGCCGCCGCCGTCGCAGCCCCAGTCCCAGGCGGCGGCGGCGGGGGCGGCGGCGGGTGGCCAGCAGGCGGCCGCGGGCATGGGTTTAGGCAAGGACCTGGGCGCCCAGTACGCCGCTGCCAACCCGGCCTGGGCGGCCGCGCAACAAAGGAGTCACCCGGCGATGAGCCCCGGCACCCCCGGACCGACCATGGGCAGATCCCAGGTAACCGCCGCGCCGGCCGGGCCTGCTTCCGCCCGGGCCTTGCGCCGCGAGCTCGACTTTCTTTCTTCGCCGGGTACTTTTCCCCGCGGCTGGCGGGGGTGGTGGGGGTGGCGGGGGCGCGGCGCCACCCGGCCAAGTCCGGAGCTGGCGGGGGCCGGGGAACCGGGCCGCCCCGCGCCCTCCCCGCTGCTGCGCGCCCGCGCCAGGCCCGGGACGGGACCTCGGCTCCCCAGGCCGCGCCCGCCGGGAGGATCCGCGGCCCGGCCCTGGCTCCGCCGGCGCCCACCGTGTGCCCCGGGCGGGCGGGCGGGGAGAAGAGAGGAACTTTCTCTCTCCGCTGGGCCCCGGTCTGTTTCCCCATTACCCTTGCGAGGTAGAGGCAGGGAAAACGAGGTTAGCTTTGTGACAGCGGTGGCTGTTGGAGTTTGGATGTTTACCAGCAGGAATAAGACCCAGATTTACAACGACGCGGAGGAGAAATATTGTAAAATAACATCAATTCCTTCCTAAGAATAGCCGGGGAGCTCCATTATGGGGCTAAGGGCTCCTTGGAAGGAGTCACCTTCAACCGGGAGGCGATGTTGAAGGAATAGATTCCGGATCGATGGAACTTATTTTGATCATGGGTTTAGACTTTCCTTTTTTATTCAGCAAACCTAGTAAGGTGGTAGGCCAGTGAAAATGGATCGTCTGGATCGTATTTATGTGGATTTTCTTGATTTTGCTGTCTCCCAAGTCTTACATCGTTGTTAGGAAATGTCTTGCGCTCTGGCTGTTTCTTGCTAGTAGGCTGAGCCTAAAGACTGACTTGATCTCCTTTGCAAGGTTTGGAATTTGAATTGTGGAGGTAAACTGGCTGTAATAGTCTCCAGACAGCTGCCTCTGAGTTGACATCTAATCTGCCATCTGATTGGCTCCCCTCTCACCATTGGGCATTTAGCACTGCTGATGTAAATAGAAGTGTGGAGCAGTACAGTCACAAAAATTCCTGCCACAAATAATAACCGAACTCTATTCCAAGCAGATGGAAGGTTGAATACTATTTAGAGCTTAAATTGTTATGAATCATAGTTAGTAATAAGAGGATTGAATACAGAGAAACATGCTGTTGTCCAGTATTGGGCATTTATAAAACTCGGGGCTTTTGATGACAGTCTTACAATATTAGCATTACATTTATCATGGACTTTAACTGTAGACTGAAAATAGGAGCATTGAGGAATAATTAAAGCACAGATAATGCCAGTTTGGGCTTTGGAAAGCTTTTTGCAAAAGTCTGTGTTTTACAGATATAACAATATATTTTAATTCTATCAGCACACAGTTGATACATTAAAATTGCAATATTCCGGTATGCTATATTTCTTGCTGATGTTTAATTACCTAAAATCAGAAGAAAGCTATATATTTGGTGATTCTTAATTAGCCTAAAACCAGAAGAAAGCTGTGCAGTTTTAGTAATTTACGTTCTCATACTTGTGATCATTTTAAGATGGTCATGTGAACAAGGAGTGTTCCTTAGAATTGACATATCTTAAAATCCGTGAAATAAAACTGATTTTTGAGGAGAACAGTTGATTAAAAGAGACAATGAGTGGTTCTGTGGAATACTAAAAGCCTTATCTTCTTTTGGTTTCTAGCAAGCATACAGAAATGCCCCCCAAATACTGTTTTATTCTCCTCGACTCTTTGGTTAAGCTGAGCAACGTGAGCCTTATTTGACCAGCTTTGAATCAGAGCAAACATATTATAGGCAAGCTGTACTGGGCACTGTCTCTTCCAAATAATTTTTCCTTTATGCACGTCTCAATGTCGTGAAGTTGGGTGATGTTTTCTAACCCGAGAGACGGGAGTAGCAGTGTTCTTTTTATTATTTAGCTCGTTTGTTAGGGAAGGTGCATTTCAGTAATAGTGCATTTGAGGGGAGACCTGTCAGATATGGGCCTTAATTTAACAAATGATCATGTGACCCCCAGGTTGGACATTGGTACCTGGTGTCTGCTGCTTCCAGCTCTATCAGGCCCATGTAGTTCTGCTTTAGTAAAATTGTTTTCCTATTCTCGATGGAAACCTTGGGATTTCATTTTCTGTTTTTGATCCACACAGTAAATGTGAAAGGGAAGTCTGGTAAAAATAAGCCCATGGAGTGATTAGGATGCTAATAGTTGTAAACTACGAAGGGTGGAAGTAAGAGGCACATGGAGGTCCCTGTTACCTTAGGGCATCATTTCCTGATGGTTCCAATCACTGTAAGTATTTTTTGTTTTCTTGGAATGAGAGTGTATCCATTATGGCCTCAGAGTGGCCCTTGGGAATAGCTTTTTTTATCTCTGAGAAAAAAAGGGTGGACGTATGACCTCAATTCACAGATTTCTCTTAGCTGCTTTACCGATAACACATAGACTGTTTCTTTTTACACTTTTTTTCCTATCCTTTTGTCTTGCTTTTGGAAGAACAGTATTATTATTTAGTATTTGTTATGGTAACTGTGCTAGGTAGCCACTTATCCATAATATTAAATTATGCCAGACTGTAGGTCATAAATTACAAAGTTAATATTAAATAATGGAAAAATAAATCTTTTTTGGCTTTTAATACATTTAGTTTCATTTTTGATTTTAGGCAAATGGTCTGTATTGGGTGGCTTTTGTTTTTGTTGTTGTTGTTGTTACTGGGAATAAAACCTGCCCATTGTAGGGAGAGGTCTTTTAAAGATAGAAACAAGCTATTTTATGATTTAGTTTGATATATTATTATTAAGATAGAGCCAGTCTCAAAAGGAGTCATACGGACTGCTCACATACATAAACTTTTAGGAAGTACACATTTGTCTTGCATTCTGTGATGCTATTTTATCTTTATAGATGATAGTAAAATATAGTGATAAAAATGCTGTTTGACATTAGAAAGAAAGCAGCTAGTTTAGGTTTACAAGTCAGGAAACCCCAGTAGCCTTACTTACTCCTTAAAATGAATCTAAGATGCAGTGTCTCCTAAGGTTGGCCCCTCCCCTTTTCCACAGAACCAGAGGTTAGTCTCATCAAGACATCGTGATGGCCTAAATGGATATATTTGCCTAAGTATGGATGGCTATTATTTGGTTATGTGAACTTAGTAGCAGTGGTTCATACAAAAGGCCTGTTATTTAAGAAATAAAACCAAGCCCCTCCAAACATTAAAAATCTTTAGTTGTTTTGCTTTTATGTTGTATGGGGTGAAGAGATTTATAGCTCAAAATTGGTTTAGTTAGGCACCTTGATTTTTTTATTTTTTTATTGGTATTACTTAATTTTTACTATTTTTCTTTTTATAATAGTAATCTGTTTTAAGGCAGCTAATATAAAATTAAGCTTACATTAAATACTAAGTCAGATTTATTCCCGGGCACATGTTCTTACCTTACTCTGTAACTGGAAGCAACCGTTCTTCTTTTTCCTTTTTGTTTTTGTTGGTCTGTAATTAAGAATGCAGTTTTGGCCAGGCTTTGGTCATTGCGTTCTCCTCAGCATGGTGTTGTGTGAGAAGGGTGCCATGGGTACCGGCATAATCCAGATCAGACGCGGACACTTAACCCCCGAGTGTCCCGTCTCCCCGTTTGGAGCTGAGGAGAAGAACACCTTCACTCTGCTCTGAGAAGACCATTAATTCTGGTTTGAGAACTAATTTGAAAAACACAGGACCAGTGACGAGTACAGGAAGACTTGCTCATTTTACTGCACAGTCATCTTTGGAAGAAAACCAGGGTAATAAATAGGGTTATTGAGTTTTTAGTTCTGTTTCTCATTAGTGGATCATGTTCCTTTATAATTTGGGCTGGTGTATGTGCAAAGGTGACTTCTGATAGAACAAGAGCATCGATCCTGTAGGCTACACAGCACAGTCACCGTCATGTCCCTAAGTCATGTCCCCATCTGCAAACCTACAGCCTAGAGTGCATCCTTTCTGTTTTTTAACCCTGTCCTTTCCCGGGAGGGGCGACTTAAAATTTTACCAGGTCTGTAAATTTTCCCAGCTTGTGTGGGGAGCGGTGCAGATGCAGTAGGGTCTGGCAGGTTTAGGGAACTAGCCTCTTGCTGTTTTGTTTTTGTTTTCTTTCCTACTGCTGTGTCCAGCTGCCACTGCCCAGGCCCTGGAGCCCTGTGTTCTGTGGCTCATGCCACTTTCATTTTAGGCTGCATGTAGATTTGTAAATTTGAAGTTGATATTTATGTTTGATAAAACTGCTGTGTGTTACTTAAAACAACAGATTTATGGAAAGCTGAAAATGAATATTAATAAGAATTCCATTAATTTTTGTGCAATATTTACATTTTCAAAATGGATGTTATGAAATTTTTATGGCACTATAGCAGTGCTATTTTTACTTAAAGGGCCATACCCACTTCTTAGGCAGTTTTGGAACTGGGGCATTTTGAGCTGTGTGTGCTTTCTCAGAGCAGTGTTTTTTTTTTTTTTTTTTCCTGACGGAGACTTTTGCTTTTGTGATTCTCTGCGCTGCATGCTTGCTGTGTGTGCACCCGTGGAGCTATGTATGCAAGCTTGCTATGTATGCAGCCTTGCTGTGTAGACAAGCTTGTCATTGCGTATGTACGCTTACTTTGTATGTGTGAATGCTGTGTTTGCACAATTGCTATGTATGCATGCGTGAAGCTGTGTATGCGTGCTGAGGCTGAGGAATCCCAAGGCCCATTCCCTGCTCCCGTGGTGTGGGGGAGGAGCTCCAGGCAGAACCATGCTTCCACCCATAAGGTGTTTATATATCACAGATGCAGAATATTACACAGTGCGGCCAGGCCCAATTTGGAGGCCATTTGCATAAGACTAAATGACCCCTTTTGGTTTAATTAGGTGACTGAATAATTAACGCTGGTTTGAAACCTTGATGTACTTTAGTGGCTTTTTTTCTCTTAGACGTTCAATGACAAGAAACAGGAGTAGGTATCATTAGTCACTACCTGAGTGTCCTTAGGAATCTGCTTCATTTACCTATGCTTACATTTGACTAAATGTGCCATTGATGTATCTTTACTGTTATATCTCGCAGTTTATACTGAATAAACTTACTGAAGTGTAGTGTGTGTGTCCTCTGTGGGTTTTCACCAAATGTATTTTACTTTTGAAGTTTTATTAGTTAATTAATTTATTTAAGACAGTTGTACGTTCCTAGGCTGGCCTGGAACCAGCCATGTAACAGAGACCTTGAACTCCTGATGGGTCCACCCGTGTCTGGGTGTGTGGGATTACCAGTGTGGTCCACGACCACGGTAGATTTATACATTCCCAGGAGTGAACCAGGGCTTTGTGCACGCTGGACAAGAGCTCTACCCATTTGGAACAATTTTAAGCAAACCATTTCTTGAAATCGACTAAAGTTAAGTAGGATCCAGCAGGTTGTTTCCAAACTCAGCTCCGTATGGGTCACTGCCAAGTATGTTAGGAGGCTAGTGCTTGACAGATGAATTAATGATGAAATTGGCTTGTTTTCTCCAGAATGCTTACTTCCAATACAGACCGAGCGTGTATGGGAGACAGTCACTTCCACTGTTAACGTCAGGTAGATGGCAGCAGAATCTGGAATGTCGTGTCGAGCAGCACTGCCTTTTGGTTAGACTGCGCGAGGGGCAGCCTGTGCAGACCAACCCCTAGGGTGCTCTTCTCAGGGTTGAGGTCTGGAGGAAAGACAAACCTGAGAGCCAGGCAAAAGGTTTCCCTTATTCAGCCGTTCTGGAAGGGAAGCCATATTTGATGAAATCTAGAAAACCCTGGGTGACAGTTCCACACTTTTTCTCCTTTGGAATAGATTGCCAGAAAATTACAAGTGTTTAGATGTGTATCTTTTTATATTGATGAAATATCCGTAGTGCAGAATTAACCGTTTAACAGTTTGTAGGTGTAGTTGCGTGGTACAAGGCAGATTTCATTCATGTACCGGCTTCTCTGCAGACTCTCCACCTTTGTAAACAGCACAGAGGAGCTGCCTCTTCCTTCTTTGTGTCAAACTTTGACCTTGCTGACTCTCATCGTGTGCTATAATTAGGCTTTTAAAAAAAATTATCCTTGTTCTGACATTTCATAGTTTATTAGTAAATGCTTCCTCAGGTTCCACTGGGGGCACCTATGGTGTTTTCTTTTTAATTTTATTAATGTTAATTTCTAATGGCTTTGGTCTTTCTGGAGATGTGCGATTGTGTCATTACTGGGCATGGCATCCTAAGTGCCCTTCTCCGGTGGAAAGAGGGGGAGGGGCTTAGTGGGGAGAAACCGAGGACCCTGGATGATTGGACATGGAAATAAACTGTCATGTATCCTTCTTTTTGCACTTTTCTTACTTTTGTATTTTAGCCCCTTTCAAAGCATGTTTGTTTTACATTTCTAGTGTCAGGGAAAATGATTTGCATTGATTGACAAAAGAAATACTCTCTCTGTGTTTAAAATGGTTTGGGTGTTGTGCTACCACCCTCTCTCCCCAGTTACCAGAGTGGATGTCAGCCGAGTGATGCTGTGGCCTCTGAACATCCAGATTTGTGCTCTCTGCATCTGAAGTGCGGCTGCAGCTGGTGATGTCTTACGCCATGGCCCTGGGATTGTCTATGTAGGCCAGAGGTTGGCACCTTGTGTCGTCCTCAATGCCTCTCTATCTTTTATTATCATCTTGAGACAGACTCTCTCTCTGAACCAGGAACTGACTGAATCTGGTAACTGGCTGGCCAGGAGCCCACGGCCACCTCTGCCTCTGCCTTCTCTTCTGCCTCCACATCTGACTTTTTTTTTTTTTTTTTTTTTTTTGAGACAGGGTTTCTCTGTGTAGCCTTGACTCTCCTGCTGACTTTTTTTTCCCCCCTCTTTTCTTTCTTTTTGGAGAGGAGAAGGGTCTTACATGCTCTGGATAACCTTAACCTAGTGCTGGGGTCACAAGCATGTGCCAACTTTGCTAGTTTTATGGGTATTGAATGCAGGGCATCCTACCTGATAGGCAAGCATTCTGCCAGCTGAATTCCATCTCCAGCCCTGTCCCTGGCTTTTATATTGATGATGAGAACTGAACTGCAGGGCTGGCTCTTCACCAACGGAGCCATCTCCCCAGCGAAATACCATGTTGTTGGTATTTAGTCCTCTGTAAACATAGAAGCTCAGGAAAAAGTACTAATACATGTAAAAACTACTACAATAACAATGACAATGATTGGCCTGTGACCTAAAATTTAAATTCTGCTTCAAAAGAGATCCTTGCTAGATTCCCTGCTTTAAAAAAAAAAAAAAAAAAAAAAACCACAACTTTTTTTAATCATATGATATATTTTGACCATGTTTGTTAGATTCTTTCCAGTGAACAGCCGTGAGTGCATGTGTGAGAGAGGTGTGAGACACACGTTAGGATTGTATTTTAAGGGTCGATGTTGCAATGTAGTCAGCTCTTCAGTTAGAGACAGAGAGCACCAGATTCTAGGGAGGAAATGGACTTCCCTAAGAGCTTGTGTTGGGAGGCAACAGTTACTTAGGGGTGAACCTTTAGTAGTCATGAGTGCTGTGAGGTGTGTGGCTGCCCCCGACAACCTGCTGGCAGATGATTATTGAGCCCACACCTGACGTGGACAGTAGTGGGGCTGAGGCCCCTGTTGCTCCTTGTGCAGGTGCTGCTGGTTCTGCCAGGGCTGGCTTTGCCACACCTGGACTGCGAGTGTTTGGCACCTAGGCTTGGAACATTGTGAATGGCAACTATGTGGTTGTGTAGAGTGGGGGGGGCTAATGTTGGGGGGGTTGTGGGGAGTAAGTTTTGGCAACACAAACAATTGCAGGTTATGTGATGGAGTAGATGATGTTCTCCAGTGACTCTCATTTCTCCCAGTTACTGGCTTTGTGCCAGTGCAAAATGTTGCTCAGTTACAGGGAGTAGTAACCCAAACCGGGAAATCGGATTGTTAGATAGAATGTCCTTTCTCTTTTTCTCAGCTTTCTGGATCACACAGACTCTTGGAAACAGAGAAACAGTAGGCTGGGCTTAGGGGAGCACCTTAGCTTGCTGGGTATTTCTGGGAACTGTTTAGCAGAGTATGCTGGCTGAGCAGTACTGCAACCACTGGTCCAGGTCCTGAAATAAACCCCAGAAAGCCAGGCATGATAACTAGTAGGGATGGTTCTAGAATTCTCAATGTCCAGTGCATGTCTCTCTGCTGCGGGCGTCTCAGAAGTCCTTCCTCTCCTTACAAATGATTGGGAACCCCAAATGATCTAGGAGTTGACATCAACGTTTTGAAATGTTATCAACTGAATTAAGAATCCATTGTAATGTCTTAAAATTTCTTTTTGCCGTTCATATGTAATTTTAAATAATAAATTCACTTTGCCTGGTGAGTCATGGGTGATCTTGAAAGTGGACATGGAAAATCTTGCCAGACTCTTCTGAGGAAGCAGACACAGCTCCCAGGGACTGGCACATTTGTTGTGTTTAGTTCTGTGATGGTTAGGAGTAAAGAGAGGGTAACCATAGTGGGCCACCCTCTTCTGATGTAGAGAGATTGTGGCTATGAATAGAGCAGGCCATGACTACGAGTCCAGCAGGCCATGGCTTTTGTTGGCCTTGAACATTCATTTTCTCCCCTCCAGAGGGATTTGATTTTCTGTTTTGGAATGTTCTGGAGGGCTGGTTGTGAAGGCCTTCACTGAAGTCCTTCTGGCAAACCTCTTGGGCCTTACTCTTTGCCCACCTGGTTGCTTCTGTCTCACTTTAGGGTGTGATCGAGGAGAAGGCTGTCCCATCAATTAGATGTTTAGCCCTGTCCAGCTCTACACTTCTCTGCTCTTTATAGACTCCAAGTAGCTGTCCACCACTGCCCCGCCTCTCAAGCTCTCAGGTGGGAGTGGGAGCTGAGAGCTGTGCTGATACTCAGACGGTGGGTTGATTGCAGGATGTACTAAGGGAGACTCCAGGTGACCTGGGAGGCCCCTGTGAGCTCATGTCACTGCTACCAGTCAGGGCCCAACCCTTTCCAACACTTTACATGAACTGCAAAATGTACTGTCTTTCTAGGATCACTAATTTTCAAGATTTCAAAAATTAAGAATGAGGAGTCTGGGAACTTCTAGGTACTTGGAGTTTCCTTCCTTCCTTCCTTCCTCTTTTCTTTTTGGTTTTTTGAGACAGGGTGTCTTTGTGTAACACGATCTCTGGTTGTCCTAGACTTGCTTTATAGATCAGGTTGGCCTTGAACTCACAGAGATCTGCCTGCCTCCCAAGTGTTGGGCTTAAAGGTGTGTACCACAACACCTAGCTGGAGTTTGGTTTCTTATTAGCTAAGTTAACATGCATCTTTTTGTATTGGCTTTAGCTTCGTTGGAGGTATTACTTAGATTTGCTTCCTAACAAAATTATAATTTGCTATGTATAGGGGTTAAGGATGTTCATAAATACTCAAAATAAACAATGTGAAATCTGAGATTGCTCATGGCTTTCCACAGAGAATGCTTTTTCAAGTATTTACTTTAAAAATTTTGTGTACGTGTCTGTGGGTGAGTGCGTGTGAGTGCAGGTGCTGGAGGCTGGAAAAAGGATGTGCTGGTGCTGGTGCTTGGGGCTGGAGCTGCAGCCCTGTGAGCTGCCTGACAGAGTGCGAGGGCCTGTACCAGGGCCTTCTTGTAGAGCAGTTTGCACTCTTCATCGCCAAGCCATCCATCTCTCCAGCGCCATTTCTGTTGTTTTTAGTGTTGAGAAAGCTATAACAGACAAAATTTAATTCTCTTATGAACAAGCGCTGAGTGCTGTTTGATGCTTTACATACAAAGAGTAAGTACTGCATAGGCTCCATAATTTCCCCCGGTAAAGCACCAGAAACTCTTGGGGCTTTGCAGAGCAGAAATGAAAGTGAATGGCTATAATGCTGATCAGTTCTGGTGCAAAAGTCCACAGCCTTCAGAGCATAGCGCTTGAGGGGAAGCCAACTAGGGGAGCCTGGGTGGGCCAAAGGGAACAGAGTGGAAGCAGAGAGCCAAGTATAGAGTAGGAAGATGCCACGGTGAAACCAAACACATTGTATGCTACCCGAAAACAGTAACAGGAAACAAAGTGTGCCGTCTTAGGAAATATTTGAAAGGTGCTTGGTAGTTTGACTACAGTGCCCGTGTCCTGATGTGTGTTGCTTACTTCCAAATTGGTTCAGTCACTGCTCAGTCTTTTAGGCATTTGGGAGTTGATCTTGGGCGTGATGGTGTTGACAAGAAAGGGAGTCTACAGTGGATTTTGTCGGAGTGTCATTTGGAAGATGCATTCTCCTAAAGAGATGGCCTCGCAGCTGGGCTTACCCCAACACTTGGGAGGCAAATTGCTATGTCTCCGAGGCCAGCCCTGAGCTACCTAGTGAGTTCCGGTACAACATGAGGTACAAAGTAAGGCCCTGCCTCAAAAACAAACAAAAAAGCTCAGCAGTGTCCTTCTATCAGATCCCTTAACCTCCCCTCACTAGACAGCCTTGTACCAGGGTCTCAGGATAGCGAGGGAGGCTTGTACTGTGCTTGGTTCTGTGGGGGAGGTGGGAGCCCAGCACTCAGCTTGGTTAAGTGGTTTTGTTAGATCTGGGCTTCACATAGGTCAGGGTGAGGGGGGCACAGAGGAGCAGGAAGGCTCCTGCTGATCAGCCGATCAGCCAGACAAAGGCAAGAGCAGAGCCCTGGATGATGGGATGGTTATTGCCTGTGTGACCTAAAGCAAGGTACTTTACATTTCTGTGCTTTGTGGAACCCTGCCAAGCTGGGAAAGAGTCTTTGTGAGGTTTCTTCAGTAGACTTGATTAGGTACCATTGGCAATGAAAGGGACATTTTAATAGAGTGACAAAATAGTGTGTTTTCTCATCAATTAAGATTTTAAATGAGTTTGATTTCTTGTAGTTAATTTAACAGTCTCTCAGTTTTTTGTTTTTGTTTTCAATTCAGGGTTTTGCTGGGTAGCCTTGGCTATCCTGGACTTGCTTTGTAGACCAGGCTGGCCTCGAACTCACAGAGATTGGCCTGCCTCTGCCTCCCAAGTGCTGTGATTAAAGGTGTGTGCCACCACGCCCGGCATTTTTTTGTTTGTTGTTGTTTTTTTTTTAATGTTCAGAACAAATAGGTTAATATTGTTTTAAAATTATCAGTAATATTAGTATTATTACCGGCTAGGTCCAGCTAGCAATTAATGAAGACACTGACACTTGTTATAGTTTAAAATAGCCTTAGTTAACCTGAGGCAGGGCAGACATTAATCCTCTAAACTATTTCCCATAGTGGGGCAGGTATGGGATCCCTTCCTCAATCCCATGCCATCTGTTTCTACCAATTTCTATCAGGCTACCTCCCATCCATAATCCCAAATACTTGTTAATGTTCTTCATCTGGGCCGAATCCCCATCCACGCCAGCCATGTGCTTCTCCATCTAACCCATGGCTTCTCCCTTCTCCTCCTCCGGTCTTTCTCTTCTTCTTCCCAGAATTCCTCTCTCTCTCTTAGCCCCACCTATCTCCTTTGCCCTGTCCAGGTGGGATGGCTTTTTATTAAGCAAAAGGTGGGTCACAGAGACAGCAAACAGTAATTAACATCGAAATACATCAGACTACCCCCAAGAGGTTAATATTTGAAGCTTCTTTCTTTTTTTTTAATTTTATTTATTGCATATGAGTGCTCCTGCAGAAGAGGGTATCAGATCACATTATAGATGGTTGTGAGCCACCCTGTGGTTTCTGGGAATTGAACTCAGGACCTCTGGAAGAGCAGCCATCTTTCCAGCCCCCGCACCGAGCCATCTTTCCAGCCCCATTTCTAAACCAAATCACCTCACACCTTTTTCTGACTTTTCTTTGCCAAGCAGAGGAAAACTAAGTTGTTGAAAAGCTGTAAAACGTGGTCCATTGTTTTCAAGGCTGATACTGGTGTGAGATACCAAGGCAAATGCAGAGAATATCTGTAGATTGTTAAACTTCGTGCTCACTGTTTATCATAGAGGGCTGCGAGGATGTAACCATTGGCAATTCATTCAGTGAAATAGTCTGTTGGGGTATTCTCATATTCTTTATGCCACTTAATTAGAAATGCGGATTGAAGAACTGACCCCAAAGGCATCTAAATTTTGAGTTGAGGAAAAATGTCCGTGGGTAGATAACTCCCATATTGGGTCTTTTGGTTCGAATTAATTTTTGCCTTGAGTCTGGTAGGTTGGAGTTCTAGTCACACTGGCTGGCTGAGGAAACTGTCCCTGCCTGCACCTTGGTGCCAGATCCCCAGCTTCTCTTGGCTGATCCAGAGGACAGAAGGGGCAGGCAGGGGAGGGGAGATGGCCCAGCGCAGAAGACTTGTCCTCAGCCCTTGGGCTTCTGTCCTTTCACCAGGTGGCCAGTGTGTGGCCAGACTGTCCTCCCTCCTTCATGAGGCGTGCCTGGACTGTGAGCGCCTCCTTTCATTCTGTGGGAGTTATGTGTCTTCATGAGTTCTGTGAGTTCCCATGTGGCCACACAACTCCTGGAGGGGCGTGCGGCGAAGAAGGGAGGGCACCAGAGCAGGCATGTGAGTGGGATGGCTGCACTCAGACAACGTAACAGGAGTGTGACGTCTTAGTCTAAATGCCCCTCTAAGTATTTTGATGATTCACTGAACAACAGATGCAAAGTAGTTGTGCCCAGCTGTTGAGACCCTTGAGCCAACTGGAAGTCAAGTATGTTGGCTTTTATTCTCCGTGTGTCCAGCAAGTCTGTAGAAGGTGTGTGATGACGAGGAAACCACACTAGCATGGCTGACCTGGCAAAGGTGGAAAGCCAGATTTGTTTCCAGTATGTCATGATTTTTAGGAACTCTCAAGGGTTCATGCGAATTGCACTAGGTAGTGTGCACAGCACCACGTGATCAAAATATTTTTTCCTGGCTGCTGCTGAGGCTGACTGTTGCTTCTCAACAGTCTTCCTTGTTGGGCATCCTGCCAAGACATTTAAGACAGCCCCTTCCGTGAGCCTCCATTCTTAACCTCACAGCTGAAGTGCCGTGACCTTCACATATGTAGATTAGCCATGTGCTCTGTGAATTGGAACTGCTGCCTCAGGAAGAAAGCGGGATTTCTTTATTCCACTGGGAATTTGACAGCTATTCATGCCTGACCTGGGCAGAGGTAATGCAAGGAAATTGGACTCACATGGAGCGTGGACAGACAACTCTGGGAGGTAGCATGTGTGCTCTCCCCGGCATGGTGGGCATTGGTGGAAATGTTAGACAGACACACAGATGTGTGGGCAGTGTCCCCATTGAAAAGACCCTTTACACGGGGGGCATTTCCAGTTAGTGTTGAATGGCCTTCCAAGTGAAGGTGGGCTTTCTTTTTCTTTCTTTCTTTTTTTTTTTTTTTTTTTTTGCCTTTTTCTATTTTTGCCCTGCCTCCCTCCCTCCCATCCTCCCTCCCATCCTCCCTCCCATCCTCCCTCCCATCCTTCCTCTCTTCATTTGTTTGATTTTTATTCATGTATATTCTCATTCATTTATTATTCCCACTATGTAGCCAAGGCTGACCAGACTGGAATTCATAAGCTTTCCATTGTTTACTAAGTATTAGGGTCACAGGTGTTTGCTTCCCTTTCTGAGCTTAGAAATAACTGTTGAATTTTCATTTCTTTCGCAAAGGTTTTTGAAAACAACCCCCCCCCCTTTTTTTTAAATAAATACTTTTTATACGGTGGCCCATCATGGGCTACGTACATTTCACTCAGACAAGGCTTTCAGAGATGCAAGGTTTTGGACATTGGAGAGATGTGAAGTGAGTTCATATGGCTTTGCTCACTTGAGAGTTTTATATTGATGAATGCAATTAATGAGCCATGGGGTTTTATTAGGTAAAAATAGTTTGAAAGACGGCTTCTCTCTGCCTTCCTAATGAGTGTATGTGGAGTTACAGCTTCGCACGGGTGGCAGTTGAGGCACTTGATCGGGTTGGCGTGGTAGAGCATTCAGAAAGACAAGTTCTCATTGTGACACTAATAGGTCTGAAGTGGCACTCAGTGAGTTCTCGGCAGAAGGAGGGTGGTCTGGGCAGTCTGAGATTTGTAAGTGCCTTTGTGTGGCGTTCAGGCTGAACTCTTCCAGTGAACGCTTTGGTTTAGGACATGGGTCAGAGCCTGGCTGTAGATATCTGCTTCTCCCCGTGTGCTCCAGAAGGGGTCACTCCTCCGTGGGGAGGTTCCTGATGGCCTTGACCGACTACGCCAAGAATGACTTGTTTCTTTCTACTGGGGGGGAGTACTTTAAAAAATTTGCGAGGAGTGATTGTGACAACATTCACTTTGAGAGATGTGTAGGGGTCATAGCCGCCAGCTCGCTGGGCTCATGTGTGCCAGCCTTTCTGTGTGCAGGGGTGAGGAGCAGAGGCACACCTCCAAAATGATCTGAATGGAGGTGGGGGTGACGGCCGCTCGCATCCAAGGGGAAAGGAGGTAATTCTGGTGATGTGATGGGTGAAGTAGCAAGGTGGCTGTGTAATTAAGGTCAGTGGCTACGTGCTGAGTGCTCCTCCCAGGAGAAGAGCAAGCATAGCACAGAGGGAGAGTGGCCAGCTAGGTGCAGAGAGAAATGTCACAGTGGCAGTGACTCAGCAGCTGCGCCTTGCATGCTTGGTGTTTAAGAAATGTGTCCTGCCGAGGATGGTTATGTCATGGTCAGGAATGACTGGTAAAAATTTTAAGAAACACACTACTTTTTGTTCTTGGCCTCTCAAAAAAAAAAAAAAAAGGTTTACAGAACGACGTAGGAGAGCCATACAAAATAGTGTCGTAATGAAAACCAGTCAAGTCAGAATGGCTGCAGTTCCCGGGTGAGACCATGTACCCATGCACAGGCACACAGCTGGGATGCGGCACTGTCTCTGGTTTTTTGAAGACAAGCAAATGGGTAGAATTAGGGAATGTCTTCTTTCCCAGGCACCCAGGGAGGAAGACCTTTAGAGGCCCCCTGCTGTGGAGGGCTGGATGCCTGCCTGCCTTGCTGCAGCTCACACTAGCAGACTGTTGTAGAGCCATGTAAACCACACTGTGCTAATTAAGCTTTTATCATGTGGTTCCATTGTCATGGCCGGACAAAGATTAAAGAATCGGTATTACAAGCAGGTGGCTATTGGCTTATTCTGGTAGTGTCACCAGACATTAAGTTACACTGCCTGTCATGAAAGAGGGCCATACCATGATCTGTGTCATTGCTCCAAGTTAGCAAGACTGTGAAGGCATCTTGATGTTGAAAGAGAAGTGGAGGTTGTCCCCCTCTGTTTATTTCAGTGTGGTTGTGGGGCCCGCATTTGGAAGTGCTTCTAGAAGGTAGGAGGTGCTTAGTGAGTTGGTTTGTCTGAGGAGGTGGATGATGGACTGGGTGGTGTCTAGGTCCCTTCTGTTATGTGTGAGGCCAGTGCCTGTGAATCCAAGGGAGTAGGAAGCAGGAGCTGGGTAGGTTGGTGAGACGGAAGGGACCTCACAGAAGATTTGGTAAAAGTGGGGATTTGGACAGCTGGAAGACGAAAGGAATTTTAAAGGAGCCAACAAAATTCAGTTTATTCTTGCATTCATTACGGGCAGAGTGAACTGCTATGAAGGTGCAAGTGTCAGCCAGACAGCAAAATTTGCATGGTGTAGAAAAGTCACCGTGCTGTGGAGAATGACTCAGTTCGTAAAGGATTCGCCCTACAAACACAGGGAACCTGTGTCGAAATGTCCAGCATGGTGAACTTGTATTCTTAGCATTGTGAAAGCAGAGACAGGAAGAGCCCAGAGATTCACTGGCCATCCAGTCTAGCCTGATTGACGAGTGCCAGGCCAGTGAGAGACCGTTACAGAGAAGGTGGATAGTTTTCCTGAAGATGACACCCAAGGTTGTCCTCAGGTACCACCTCATATAAATTTGCACACATTTAAAAAATGAGACTCAGGATATGAATTAGTGAGAGTGAGAGAAAACCTCTCCAGTTCTTGGGAAGGCACTTTCCTGAGATGCTGTCATGACTGTCTTTGCCATGGCCACACACCCCTTCACAGCCAGGGTTCATGGCAGTGAGCTTTGAAAGCATGCGGTTAGCAGGAGAACACTTCTCTGCTTTGCTGCCATGCTGCCAGGCTTCCTGGGCCTCAGGCTGCTGCTGGACAGATGTGGGGACCCTTTTGTGTCCTCTGAGTAAGGTACAGGACTGAAGACGGTGTCCCCTCATGCTGTAAAGAGTTCTCCTTTAGGATGCCTGAGAGAAAGCAAGTCTCAGCGTCTAATAAAGGTCAGCTTGTCTTACCCCAGAGGCGGAAGTTCCAGTTGTAACCAGGCCTGCTGAGGTGTTTGAGGAGTGGGAAAGATGTAGCTTTCCCACTGGTGTTTCCTCACTTCTGATCACTCACTCTTTCATAATGCCGTTCTTAGCCTAGAATTTTACTACTTTACTTTGCTTTATTGTTCATGATGTTATATTTATAAGAATATGCTTAATGCCTATTTATAGTAATACTTTAACCCTGCAGATAGCTGTGCGGAAGTAGTATCCCTTACAGTATGATGGTGTGTAGGGGAATTCCAAGGAACTGAACCTTGTTTGATCTGTGGGCAAAGACTCAGAGACAGGTACAGAAAATAATTCTTTTTGTTTGTTTGTTTGCTTGTTTTTGAGACAGAGTTTCTCTGTGCATGGCCCTGGCTTGTCCTGGAATCACTCTGTAGAACAGGCTGGCCTCGAACTCACTGAGATCTGCTTGCCTGCCTCCAGAGTGCTGGGATTAAAGGCATGTGCCACCACTGCCAGGCCAGAAAATAATTCTTATGTGCAACTCATATTTAGTATGAGTTTTGATATGTGCCAGAAGGAATATTACGAAATCTAAGACAGTTGAAAGGAATGAAATATTGATAACTGGAAAGGTTAGTTCTCTTACTGAAGAATAGATAATTCACACAGAACATGAGAAAAATGTGGATTAAAAAAATCTGTAATGTCCTGTGGTGTCATGCATATGTCATAAAACTCTATCTTTAAAAGAACTGTCCACTTAACTTCTGTAGTCTTCCCCATTCTCTGCATGTACCCTTTGGCCTGGGCTGTTATCAGACAGGGTATTTCCATCACTAAGAGCTGATGAGGCACATGCAGCCTGCCTCCTGGAGGTGGTGTGTGTGTGTGTGTGTGTGTCTGTGTCTGTGTCTGTGTGTGTGTGTGTGTAGGTGCTTTCCCATCCGACCCCAGGGCCAGAAGATAGAGATGTGGGTTTTGCTGCCTTCAAAGGTATTCTTGCTTGTGTGTCACTGTGTATGTTTCTTTTAGACAGAGGCTTTGGGATGCTGGGCTTGGGATGTATTGTGAACAGTATAATGGAGATGCTAGGTTTGTGGCAAGAAAATAAGAACGATGAAGGGATGAGAGCCCACCTGTGGCATGCATTTGTGTTCTCTAAGGATGGGGATCCTAGTCACCTGTGGGGGTGCATGCGGAAAGGAGGCCGAGGCGCTTAGATAGATGCAGAACCAGAACACAGCGAGGGCTTGGACTGACTCTGCGCTCTCTCCTCTGTGACCCATTTCTTCTTAGTGGTTGGGAGCCGTTCTGGCAGGGATGCAGTCCCTGTGTCTGTGTATCCCCCAGACTGCTGGTACATGTGACTGTGTGTGCTTGTGATCTGAGTTCATATTTAATCCTGGCAGCAGTCCTAGGAGGCAGGTTTTGTTTGCTGTTCCCACTTTATAGGTTTCAGAAAATACAAGTCACGGGGACATGTTTGTACAAAGATTATTTACAAACATTTCTGAAAATTTTCTTTACTCCACTGACCTTCCAGCATGTTCGTATGCTCTTCATCTCTGCCAGCTGGGGTAGCCCTTGACGCAGACAGCGAGGCCTACCCTGGGCATCGGGAGGCATTCCTTAAAGCAGGTTCACTGCTCATGGCAGTGACTTGGGGCCGGGGCCTTGGCCAGCAGGAGTAAAAGATGGCACTGTATATTTTCTCATTACCTTCTGTGAAATCTTGTGTTTGCAAATGACACATAGGGCTTCTGTCTGCAGAGATGACTCATGGACGCTGAGCTGATAAAACAGGACGCGTTTCTTTTGTGTATTTGTAATGAAACCACTTTAAGTTTCAACACACATGTGCCCCGTACTTACATTGCAGGTTCCCTCACACTACAGCTAGCCCCCAAAGAGAAACCAATTGTTTTGCCATTACACTCAAAAGTAATTAATAATTAAAGATGTAAGGTAATTGGTTGAATTGTGAGTAGGTGTCAGGACTGGTGCTGAAGGATTCTACTTTTGTGTTTGATGTTGTTGAGACCTGCCCTGGTCGGCAGCTGTGGAATCCAGGACCTGTGAGTGAGTGCCTCCCCTCCAGAGTGGGTGGAGCCAAGTTAGCTCCTGGTAGTTGTCAGCATATATGAGCACTTTCTGTTCGCTTGCACAACAGCATTTGATATACTGTGAAGACGCTGGAAAAGCTGATGGAAGATCTCTTCTTCCCCCAGAGGACATTGTTTGGTTAAAGACAAAGCACTCATCCTAGAAGCCAGAGTAGGGGTTCCCAGCCAACAGATGGAGGGGTCCTGGAGGTTGAACTCTTAGAGGCCTTGCCTCAGAGACCCTCTGCCAAGGTACCTTGGCTTAGCAGCTAGAAAGCAGGTTTGAACCAGTGTTCTTCCTTTCCATTTGAGACTGCATGACTATTCCTTTGCAAAAAGAAAATTCGAGATTCAGGCACTTAGGAGGCAGAGGCAAGAGGATTTCTGTGTGTTTGAGGCCACGCTGTTCTGTCTACATGGTGAGCCCTAGGACAGCTGGGACTACACCGAGAGATCCTGTGTCAAATCCTCTTCCTGAAAAATAAAAATTAGGGGACCTCAGGATTAAGACACAGGCATGTGACTGAAGAATCTTTTTCTTTAAAAAGAAAGAAAGAAAGAAAGAAAAAACCTCCAACATGTACACTCTAGAGCTCTAATAGACGGTCACTAGCCCTGTGTGTCTGTTTAAACCAGGAGCTCAGTTTTCTATTCACAGTGGGGTGTGTGTGTGTGTGTGTGTGTGTGTGTGTGTGTGTGTGTGTGTGTACACGTCTTGCAGTGTGTTAGGAAGTATAGACATTTGAGTGCTGTGTACTGCTTCTAAGTGCAGAAGAGCAGTTCTTTTATTTGAAAATCAGTAGGTTAGGATGTTGAATGGTTTCTGAAGTCCCTCCTCACCCCCTCCATCCCCCACTTTTTTTTAAAGAAGGGATCTTAGTGAGTAGCTTTGCTAGAACTCAGTAAATCATGCTGGCTTTGAAGTTATAGTTATCCTCCTGCCTCTGCCTCCCGAGGGCTGGATTTATAGGATTTATCTCAATTTTAAAAATAATTGAGTAAAAACAGTATAATTGTAAGAGAATTCTTTCTATTAGAAGCCTCTGTGGTGCTCATTGTGAGGGAAGATAGGAATGGATGTTTGCACTGAACTCACTCACTCACTCACTCACTCACTCACTCACTCACTCACTCACTCACTCACCCCCCCCTCTCTTTCTCATGACAGGGTCTCACTATGTAGCTCTGGCTGTCCTGGATCTCACTGTGTAGACCAGGCTGGCCTGGAACTCATGGAAATCTGCCTGCCTCTGCCTCCAAGTGCTGGGATTAAAAGCATGCACGATGATACCCAGGCTTGTTTGTTTCTTCACGTTTTTTCTCTTTTCTTCTTCTCCTCCTCCTCCTCCTCCTCCTCTTCTTCTTCTTCCCTCTCTCTCTCTTTCATGTAGGGTCCTGGCTGTCCTTGAAATTGCTATGTAGACCATGATGGCTTCAGATCTACAGAGCTGTGCCCGCCTCTGCCTCCCTAGTGCCCGGACTGAAGGCGTGTGCCACCACATGCAGCATGAACTCACTTTTCTTTTCTTGCCCTTCCTCTTTCGGTCTCTGTCCAGCGTGAGCAGCTTGGTCTTACGATGTTGACTGAGAGCTCCGTGCTTGCAGCCCGTGCCTCCTCACTGGCCTCTACTCTTCTCATAGGAGAGAAAGTGTCTCTACCATTTGGGGCGCAGCCTCTGGAAGGCTCTCTCAGATTTTCTTTCTAGCCACTGGAGTCCCTTGAGGCTGGCGAGTGCTTTCTTCCTGCAGCACCCTGAGCACAGCGCTTCATTTCTGTCTGTGTCACAGTTTGAACTTTACCCCCTGGCCACATGGTTTCAATAATTTATGAATTTGGGAGGGAAAAGTGGAATTGTGTTCTTGAGATCAACTGAAATGCTTTAGCTTTTCACACCAATGAAGCAGGAGACAAATTGTCGGAAGGCTGGGGCCTGCCTCACTGCAGTGTGTGAGTTCAGCTGGCCGGTGCTGGCCAAGGTGTGAGTGGAGCTGGACACGTGAACTGAGCCTTCTTCCCCTCTCCTGCCCAGGGCTTTCACAGCCTGTCTGCTGCAGGACCTCACTCTGTGTCAGAAAAATCACAGCCCTTCTGAGAGTGTTAGATTACAGTGTTGCTGAGGGAATAATTAGGAGTATGCGGGCTACAGATTGGAGGAAATAAACTTTACATTTGCAAGCATTTAACTTTGCATCGTCATTAGATGAACCAAAATTACATTTTTTTTTAGTGTCTGAAAGCTTCGTTATATGTAAAGGGTGGTAGTTGTTTGTGCCCAAATTCTCTGTTATTCCGTGTGGATACTCTGCTTGGGATGACACTCTGATTGTTAGAATTGGTCCTTTGAATAATGATGCTTGAACGTGAAAGAAATAGTGCTTAAGTCCTAGACTCTCCTTACACTTGGTTCTTACCCTGCAGCGCAGATGAGCCTGCAGTTCTCGTGGCCCATGTGCCCTTTTATTCTAGTTGTTGCAATTTCCCTGAACATGCCCATTTCAAGCCATGGATTTTTAAAAACTTTTGAAAAATAAATTATTTTTATTTTATGTTTATGGGTAGTTTGCCTGCATATATGTCTGTGTAAGACAGACCTGTGTGCCTGTGCAGGCCCATTGGGCCCTCTAGAACTGCAGTTATAGATGGTTGTGAGCCACCATGTAGGTGCTGGGACTTGAACCCTGGTCCTCTGTAACAGCAGCCAGTCCTCTTAACTGCCGACCCATCTCATTAGCCCCAACTTAAAAACAAAAAACAAACCAAAAAAAAAAAAAACAAAAGCAGTTTTAAACATGGCAAATGCTAATGTGACGATTCCTAGGGGTTTAATTGAGGACACTTTATATATTTTGTATTCTTCGCTTTTCATTTTGAAGCTTCTGTCTAGGTTCTGAGGCTACAATTTCTTAACCTGCAGCAAATAGAAGTGTATAGATCTTCTAGCCCACTGGGGCTTTTCACTTCAAGCATAGGGCGTAGGATGGCTGAAATAGCTGTTCCCCGAGGAATACCCCGAGAGGTGTTCTAGAAAGGAAACATTATGTATTAGCCTTGTTTTTCTGTGGCTAAAAATAAGCTATGGCTTATTTTTATGCTTCTAAACATTTGTAGCATCTCATAAAGGGATCCATGAATACATATGAACATATGTGCATATAAGTGTGTTTTTGTGTATAGGAACACCCACAATATCAGTCACCATAGTCAGTACAGCTTTGTATTAATACAAGGATGGAAGACAGCCCACGCCCGCCACACCGACAGAGCCCTAAGGACCTTTGCGTCTTTTCATACACTTTTTACTCCTGTCAGCACCAAACCTTGTTTATGTTCCTTTCCTCTTCTTTGAAACTTAGCACTGTGGGGTAGGCGTTTGTTAAACATGTGCTGAATTGCCTGAGCGCCTTCCAAGCACCTGTGCTTCCTTTTTGTTAGTGCGATTGGGGTACAGATGAGTACAGTTCTTGGCATCTTCTTGCATGTTTATTAAGTCTTTGAGACAAGGTCTCTGTGTGTAGCCTTGGCTGTCCTGGAACTTGCTATGTAGGCCGGACTGGCTTCAAACTTGCAGCGACTCTACCTGGGTGTGGTGGCGCACACCTTTAATCCCAGCACTCAGGGAGGCAGAGGCAGGTGGATCTCTGAGTTCAAGGCCAGCCTGGTCTACAAAGTGAGTCCAGGACAGCTGGGGCTACACATAGAAACCCTGTCTCAAAAAATGAAAAATTAAACCTTGCAGAGATCTGCTTGCCTCTGCTTCTGAGTGCTGGGCTGAAAGGCGTGTGCCAGCACCATGCCCCGCCCTTACTTAGCTTTCAGTGAAGAAGCCAGTATCTTTTGGGTGGACCGCTGCCTCTGTTGTGGTTGTGCATAGTGCATGTGTGGGATAGGGTTGAGCAGGGCTCCATTCACACGATAGTTTGAGGACTAAGTGAGATACTGCGCGCCAGGTGTTGAGCAGCATCTGGAAGAGTTGCAAATGTGGGAGTTCCTTGTTACACTGGGACATTTCTGAAGAACACCCCTCAATTTTGGACTGATTGACAATCAGGGCAGATCATAAAGAGCATTGTGGATCATGAAAGGATTGTAGCATATTCTATAGCCACTGAAAAGTTTTAGTACCAAGAGAGAATTGATTTGACAGGGGGTGGGGGGATTGGGGGGTGGGGGGGATAGAAGGGGGGGGGTGAGAGGGAAACAGCAGAGAAATCAACAACAGAACAAAATCAGAACTTGCAGCTTGCCCATTGGCTGGTCCCCAGGTCCCTCCCCGTAGCCCGCCGACTCCACCCATCAGCACTGGGCTAACAGGCCTTTTACATAGTGCTGGGATCTCATCTTGAATCCTTCTGAGCTCACAGCACACACTCTGTAACAACTGAGCCTTGATTTAGTTTGTTTTTTTGGTTTCATGTCCACATCTTTTCGTTCTCCTAAAATGATGCCATTTAAAAGATGGCAGTGCTTTGCCACAGGGTTCACTCTGCCTAACCACAGTGGTGTGGCCAGGGCTGCTCTGAACAGGCCCTGTCAGGATTCTGGTTGATGGCTTGGCTTACGGCATTTCGCATCTTCAGGTCTCTGGTAGAGTCATTGTGTTCTTGCTCGCACCTTGATGGCGTGGACTTGGTGAAAGAGAGTAGATAGAGGGCAGCCAGTTTGCACGCCCAGCTTGGGTGGACTCTGTTTTGCAGAATGAGGTGGTCATGTGACAGCTATCCTACCTACCCTCGATTTCGGTACAGTTAGTTCTCTGGGGCTGCTGGGGCCACCCTGCCTACTCGTAAGAGCCTATCAGGGCTCTTTTTTTTTTTTTTTTTTTCTCTATCCAAAAATCACCTCTGCTTTTTAAAACTTTTATTTCCACACCTGGGAGAAAAATAGAGGAAAGAACACTACATACATTTCAACTTTGAAAGTTTATGATTTGATTTTGAAAATGTTTTCTGAGCTCACTTCTAGTTTATACATGTGCCAGCCACCCTGCCTCCAAATGTTTACTAACCTCAGCTCAGTGCTGAGTCCTGAGCTGCAGATGTGGCTGAGCTTCTGTTCCCTTCTCCATAAAATGGGGGTTAGTAAACGGCCATGGAGAGGTGCTGCTGCGTAAATCCTCAGTAGGTAACACATTTACATGAAGCACGTGAAAGAAACCTAAAAGTATCCCAAGCAAAGGAAAAGCGCAGTTGGTGGCCATGGCTGAGCCCCTCTAGACTGTGGAGAAACGTGTCTCAGTGTGAGCACTTGGTGCTCGCTCTCCCCACCCGTGTGTCTCAGAAGAATGTTTTTCACAGGGTTATTGGCTTCATGGTTTCAACTCAAGTTGAAATATAAACTGTTTGCTTTTAGCTTAAAATTTCTAAGGTGGTCTTCTCAGCTTGTCCTCATACTAACTGTGGAGGGCCAGTGGGCGTTCCTGTCCTGTCTGTGGCAGAGCTGGGCCACAGTGCTTCATTTAGGACACCGCTTGGCTTCCGGCCAGGTCTTGAAACCCAAACACAGTCCCTCCCGGGTGTTGGAGTGATTTTTTTTTCTGCTTAAGACTCCTTGGGCATTTGGATCAAGGATTAGAAAACTCAGTCTTTGGGGGCCAGATAGTGCATGTTTACTGTGCTTTGAGTTGTGCATAATCTTTCGTGTCAGAACCTCTTTGACTTTTATTTCCTCAGCTATACTTCCACAGATGGGGGATGAGATTTGGCCCGAGGACTATAGCTTGCTAACCACTGGACGGGGCTTACTTCACTTCCGGCCCCGTCTCCAGCTAGGCATCTTTTCAGAGGACTCTGTGGTTGTGGTCTCCACTCAAGCATTTAGCTGACCTGGGACCGGGAGTCCCTGGCTATTGGCGCTGGGCGCAGAGGGAGGGAGCCGAGCACCCAGCTCTGGATTGATAAGCAGGGAGCTTGAGACCCAGATGCTTGATCCCTGCATAGCAGTCAGTGTTTGCCTCCCCACTGCCTACCATCGAATTGTGTGTGCTCCCCCTTCTTGTTTTAAGAACTCTACCAGTTTCCTTACATTTTACTTCCAAAGTTTTGAGTTTTTGTCTTTTGAGTTATAAAATTACAGTATTTCAATATGTCTTTGTTATAGAAGGCTCAATTATTGGCAAAACCACACAAGTTAGCTATTTGCAATCTCTTTGACAGGGTTAACTTTGGTGCAGATAGTGCCTTCTCATGCCAGACTGTCATCCTTCAAAATCTGCTTTCTAGAACATTAAGTGTATTTTAGTTTACTTAGATTAAAAACACTGCATGGGAACGTGCCCTGATAGTAACGGCAACCAAGCGTACATCCTACTGTTGATGCTCTTCCCGTGCCCTTTGTTTCTGCTCACTTCCCTCTGGGCAGCTGGATGTGCTGGGGAGAGGAAGGCCTACCCTGAATGGTGATGGTTGAGGCATTGTTTCTCCTGTGGGTCGTGGAGTCACTTCGGAATGCCACCTTCTAAGGCAGGTGACAAGTGGACAAGTCTGGAAGAGTCAGCCCAGGTCCACAGGCTGAGTCTCTGAGTCCATTTCTGGCAGCCTCCAGTGCAGTTCTGGCTTCTTGGGCTGGTGGCATCCAGAATAGTTTCTGGCCAAACACACTATGAAGTGCAGGCTGTCACGGTCACCTGTGTGACCAGCTATGCAGACTTTAACCCTGTTGTGGCACAGAGCATCAGACTGTATTCAGTAATGGGAATTTCAGAAGTAACCAAGAGACCCCTCTGTTTGGAAAGGAACAGCTCCATGTTACCCCACCCGAGTTACTTGGCTCATTTTGAGTGAGCTCAGAAATACGGGTGGGCAGAACAGACCGGACACAACTATGTATTGGTATCACATGGCATTTACCTATTAATGCATACACATGCACATATGTGCACAGGCATACATGCATACACGTATAGAGTCACGTTAATTTTGAACTTATAGACCTCTTGCCTCAGCCTGCTAAGTGCTGGGATTACAGTGTGTGTGACTGTGTGTGGGTCTTGAAATACTTCATTTCCAAGTGCTAAAGAATTTTCTTCCAATATAAGTATATAATTTTGTAAATAATACGTCTTGAAGAAAACCTTTTTTATGATCTGTCACATGTGTATATTGAGAATTTGGGCCCCAGCCTCCATTGACCTTGAATTAGAGAGCTAATATCAATTCTTATGATCAAATACCATAGATTCTTAGGATCATACCTGGTTTTCTTTCATTCTCTTTTATACTTGTATTTAAAATTTCTTTAAACTGAAATAATTTTTTTTCAGAGAACTACATTGGCTTTCCAGAGTTAAAGAGCTTTCGATAATCTTTATGCCATATATGTAAATAAAATAAAATTAATGGGATTACTTGTTAATGAGGATTTATTCATTAGTTGTATACATTTGTTGTCTGGTTTTTAAATATAAAGGACTACTCTGTCCTCATTTGCTCTAGTTTTTGCTTGATGAAAGGAAAGAAACTTTAAATTAAGATTCATGATTAAAACCAGTATTAAGGGTTT
Source organism: Acomys percivali (assembly GCA_907169655.1). NCBI lineage: Eukaryota > Metazoa > Chordata > Mammalia > Rodentia > Muridae > Acomys > Acomys percivali. The sequence goes on from OU015750.1 coordinate 108,341,865, forward strand.
TTATTCATTGGGCTTTGGGGAAAATACTTCAAAGTTTGCATCTGAGCATGTCTTATCTGTCACTGAAGTTAATCAAAGTCACGTGGCTCAGGAGATTCAAATGGTCACGTTTAGAGATTCTTATCTGCTCTGTTTCTTTCACTCAGTTGGTTCATTTTCACTCCTTTCAAAGTAGAGCACCAGCGGCCTGCCTGTGGAGTGTTGCATGCCGTGTGTGCGGTCTCCTTGCCCTGGTGCAGTCTGCGCTTTGCCTGTTCCTCAGGCTGAGTCTGTGGCGCCCCAGGGGCTGCTGGCTGCTGGCAGACCATCACCAGCCTCCTCATAGGAAGCAGGCAGCACATGAGGTCCACATGGATTCTTTTGGCCTTTGCTTCCCATGCTCTGCGTAAGATGCTGTCAGTCTGTACACAGGATACTGGGTTGGCCTGATGCTCCATTGATCTTGGAAACCCGTCTGTAAATTAAGCTGTCTCTTGTAACATTTCAGCCCCATTTTGCTTTTGAGATCTAGAGGAAGCCATCCCTGGAGGGCTCTTCCACTGTTGTATTATCTTTTCATATGATACCTGATTTAGTCGGAAACAAATTTGTAACCAAGCATGCTTAAAGGAAGTAATTTAATAAACAGGATTTGAGAGGAACTAATCAGAATTTTAAAATGATTCCAGCAAATCAGTTGCATTATATAGAAGTGTAGGAGGTTAGCTGGAGGTTCTAGGTGAGTCTCGGCAAGCCAGTGGCACCCTGCCAAGGGCGTTCATTTAAAGATTTGCTTTTTACTGGTGACAGTTTATTAAAAAGTGGTTCACAGTGGACATTTTGAAGTCACTTGAAGGTAAATAGTCAGGGAGCTGGGTCTGCTGTGATGTGGTCAGGCATCACATGCAGAACGAGAAAGAGATACAGCCTCGACTTGCCACACCTGCAGGAATGGTCCTGCAGCAGGATGCAGAGCCTGTCGAGACTGGCAAGTGGCAACCGTCTCTGAGCTAAAGACCTTCGGCAGCTTCAGTGGGAAATACAGGTGTTAGCAAATAAGGACCTGTTGACCTCTGTGGCAACAGTCACGTGTGCACTAGTGGTTAGCCTCAGATAGTTTGAACCACTTATTTTTTAGCTCCCATTTTTGGGTATGCTTTCTCATATTGTTGTCATGGTCAGTATTCCTGTGATTTGGCTTACCGTTCAGGCTGACCTTAATTGTCCCATTACGGTGACATATCTTCTACTCGGTTCTGGTTGTAAACAGTCTGCAGTAGTAGCTGCAGCATCCTGAGGACCCCCCTGATGTAGCCTGCCCTGTCTCCTCCCCAGTCCTGCTGCCCGGCTGGAAATGGCTTCTCTCACAGTGTTCTCCAGCACAGAGCAGGCCTGTTCCCCTTTGCTATTGCAGAGTGCCTCCTCTTTAATTCAGCCTTTGCTGTCTCAGAGACCCTCAACCCAGGGGCAGCCACAACAGACTGCCGTGAAGCTCTGTGGGCCACAGAGGCCTTACCCCGCCTGATGGTTTGTAGATACTCTGGTCTGGGCAGCCGGGTAGAATCAAGGCCTTAGTAAATGGTGTTTGCTTGGAGATGGGAGAAGCAGAGAAGCCCACCGGTCCAGCACCGCCTCCAGCAGCATCCTTCTGAGAGCAGCAGATCTTCCTGGAGGTAGACGAAAACCCTGCCTGAGTGGGAGCATGGAGCAGCTGTGGAGTCCCTAGCTTGTAGATTTGCTTTCTTTGGCTGTAAACAAATTCAGCGGCTTAAGAGAACCCCTACTGTGTCAGAGGACCAGTGGGTCAGGCACGGCTTTACCTTGTGGAGGGCTGGTATGGGGTGCGGGCTGCAGTCCGGGGGTTGGCTGGGCTGTTTCTATGCGGGGCTGAGGAGGGGGCATTTTTACAGATGGTTGGCAGAATCATTCCTTGAGGTTGTAGAGTTCACAGCAGTTTGGTTCTTCAGTGCCCCAATAGAGGGAGAGTCACTGTGACAGGGACTTCCTGTTATAAATCCTGCCTGATGAAGTCAGGCTCATCTGGGGTACTCTCTCAGGACCCCAAAGTCAACTGACTAGGGACTTGAATTGCTTTTGCAAAATCCTTTGGCATTTGCAGTGTTTTCTTGGTTAGCTGCAGGTACAGGTCTTAAGGAGAGGGGTGGCACAGAATGCCAGCTGCCGGAAGGCGTAAATCTGAGAGAGCACTTTCAGACTGCTGCCCACTCTTCTCGGGGTGGTGCGGAGCCTAAGATGGCAGTAGTTTGTGTTAGTCTGCTCAGGTTTCCATAACAAATACAACAGACTGGACGCCACTCAAACAAGAGAACTCTCTCTCATTTCTGGAGCATGGCATCTAAGATAAAGGCAACAGCAAAGTCACTTTGATTCAGAGGCCTCTTGGTTCATACCTCTTGGCTGCTCGTGTGGCCTTTTTGTCTGTGCCGGGTGCTGAGTGAGGAGGGAGTACCAGAGGAACAGGCTTGCCTTGCCCCCTTCCATCAGGTCAGGGCTTCACCTATGGACTTCCAGGATGCGAGGAGGGATGGCCCTGAGTCAGATTTTGGGGAATTCTGATTTTGTTTTAGCACCCAGGGCCAGTTCCCTGCTCTAGAGTATGGTTCCGTTCACCGAGACTGCACGAGCTACCTTACAGGATTTTAACTAACAGCACTGAGCACACACTAGGTCCTTTGGGTGCCTCTGCTTGCTGCTCTGCGTGTTCCACATCTGTGTATATTTAAACATTGTGCTGATGCGTTCCTCATGAAGAGCTGACATCCATAAGCTCGTTTATACGGTGCACTTCTGTTAGTGTCAGCATCTCTCGCCTGCCTTTCATAGAGCTGTACACATGAGTATTGGTTCAGTTTACACAGTGGATGGATGCATAATTAGGTGAATGGCCTGAGAAAGAACCTGCTTCCTCTTAAGTGTAAATCTCTTACCCGTTTCTAACACAACCCCTTCTTCTGAGAAGTATAAGCTCCTTCTGCCCCATTAAGTACCCATATCCAGACACGTCTTTGCGCCTGCCGCTCCCTGTTCGTCTGTTGGAAAAACAGAGCAAGGCTTGCCCTGCAGAGCCTTCCCGGGGAGATCTTTGTCAAGCTGCTCCTCCAGAGTACGCCTTTTCCTTCAAATAAGAGCTGGGATCTTGACTGGGTGAATGTACCTTCCCTCCTTTCTTGAGAGGGTGTCATGTAGCTCAGGCTAGCCTCAAATTCACAACTTTGAGCTCCTGATCCACTTGCCTCTATCACTTGAGTGCTAGGAGGACAGACCTGTGTCACTACACTTGCCTGAATGTGTGTTTTCTTTCAATGACACTCTCAGCCTAGTCCCACGTCTCGCTCTAATTGTCAGCAGGACACAGCCAGGATCACCAGGGAAGGGTCCTTTTGAGGCATTGCCTTGGTCAGGCTGACTTCTGAGCATACCTGTGAGTCTGTGAGGCGCTCTATCTGTCTCTGTCTGTCTGTTTCTGTCTGTGTCTGTCTCTGTCTGTCTCTCTATCTCTCTCTGTCTCTCTGTCTCTATCTCTCTCTCTGTCTCTCTCTCTCTCTGTGTCTCTGTCTCTCTCTTTCTGTCTCTCAGATAATTTATGTATTTTTCTTTTATGTGCATTGGTATTATGCCTACATGTGTGTCTGTATGAGGGTGTCAGATCCCCTGGAACTGGAGTTACAGGCAGTTGTGAGTTGCCCTGTGGCTGCAGGAATTGAACTCAGATTCTCTTGAGGAACAGCCAATGCTCTTAACCACTGAGCCATCTCTCCAGGCCAAGAGTTTTTCTTAGTTGCTTACTTGAGTTGGAGGGTTTACCCATACTGTGGGTGACACACATGCCATTCTCTTTGCTCTTGCCTGGGTGTGATATGACTTGTTGTGTAGCATTTTTGCCTTGATTTTCCCACACTGATGAACTGTCATCTGGGGTTCTTAGCCAAACTCTTTCTCCTAAGTTGCTATTAGGTATTTTGTCTTAGTGACAGAAGGGAAGCCAGGGCGCGAAGCATGCCTTTGTTTTTACCTTCTGGGATTTTGCTCTCAACAGTCTTGACACATGTAGTGTTCTGTTTCCACCCCTTGATGTGTGCAAGGGTGTGTCTGCTTTCCCTTTAGACCAGTGGTTCTCAGCGTGCGGGTCTCCACCCTTCCGAGGTAAAATGACCCCTTCACAGGGCTCGCATATCATATATCCTGGTAATCAGATGTTTACATTACAGTTCATAACAGTAGCAATATTACATTTATGAAGTAGCAATGAAATAATTTTGTGGTTGGGGGTCACCACAACATGAGGAGCTGTATTAAAGAGTCTCAGCATTAGGAAGGTTGAGGACCACTGCTCTAGACCCAGACTTTGTATCCCACAGATGGAACTGATACATTTGACTTTGTAAATACTGTTGTTTAATGCACGTGTGTGTGTGTGTGTGTGTGTGTGTGTGTGTGTGTGTGTGTGTGTG
>OU015750.1:108374752-108391436 GCA_907169655.1 Acomys percivali
GTGTGTGTGTGTGTGTGTGTGTGTGTGTGTGTGTGTGTGTGTGTGTGGTAATTTCATCATTATAGTTTTCTTTGTTATTGCACTCAGGAAGGTTTATTAACTAATCTTGGATTAACTATTTTCAAATAATTTTCTTTCCTTTTTTATCTATTTTTTTCTTTCTGTTTCTTTGCAGATACTGTTAATTTTCCTCTGTCCTGTTAGGTGCTTAGTTTATTTATTAACTTTCATAGTTTCACTATCAACAGATTTGTTTTTGTCCACCAAACTTTATTTTCTAATGTTATTATTCTAGGAAGACAGCAGTTTATCTGCGTTTAGACACTTTAGAATCCGTGGGTTTCTCTTGTGTGACTGCAAGATTCCAGTTTCAAAGAGTCAGTACTGTGCCCTCTGATGGGCAGATGAGGAGCGGGAACTGAGCGGTTTTGTGTGCCGACCCTCAGGTGTGTCTGCATTCTCCCCGAGGGAGGGAGGGAGTCAGGTTGAGTGGAGGCAGCGGCCACCGACTGATACGCTTTCATCTCATTATTATCCAAGGCCTCCTCCCTGCTGGCCCCTCCAGATGGCAGTCCTCTGTTGATTTCTGACAAGACTGAGGTGAGGACAGAGACAGGGGCTCTGAATTCCTTCTTGTGGGTCTTTTTGTCCACCCCTCCCCCCAACCTCCTCTGATTCCTGAGTCTTTCGGGTTCTGTGCTTTAATTAGCTTGCTTCTTATTCTCTCACCTAGAACAAATTAAAACATTAATTATCACTTGTCTCTCTGCTTTTCTCCTTCCAGAAACTTTTTGACCTCTTGTCTGCTGTTACCTCAGCTCGTGTTTTCTGTCCTCGTGGATTTAGACTTTTACCTTTTCATTGTTCTTTCAGTGGGTTCCCTAAGGAGTAGTACTCAGGACCGATGGTCTGGTTATAGACACCTGCAAAGACACTTGTAGTAGGAGCTGGTCTTACCAGCTGCCCTCTACATGAGTGGGTTTCACCGTGCTGGCTCATAAGGTGGCTCAAGGAATGCATACACTAAGAAAAGAGGCGAGTTCAGGAGTGAAGCCTCAGCTGGGGCTCTGGTGGGCAGGACCCTGCCCCGAGGAGCTGTGTGAGGCGGGGAGGCCTTTATTTAGCCTTGCCAGGAAAAGGCTCATGGAACTGAGGAAGCACTTCAGAGTGATTACCCAGCTGTGCAGGGCTGGGCCTGGGCGAGCAGCCTCTAAGCCAGGAGGCCCTCTGCCCATCCACAGGAAGCCAGGCTGGGGGCTGGGGAAGAGAGGCCTGGTGAGAGGGATGATGGGAAGAGAAGCACTTTCAAGGTGAACTGGGGCAAAGGTTAGATGCTCTAGGAAGCAGGGCCACTCTGAGCTTAGCGCAGGACCCAGCGGACACTTTCTGTAAGGTGAACTTAGCTTCTTTGCAGCGGGAACACCTCAGGACTGGAGATCTGCCTGCTGGCTGCTGATGGTTCCCACATGCTGAAAGCAGAGGGCTTCTTGATTAACGCCCTCCCCCCCCACCTACCCCCGGGTCTCCACCTACTCTTGTGGGAGGAGAATTGGGCTTTCATAATTCAAAACCCTAACAGAGATCGCTAGCCTCCGTTCTCAGAGAAAGGTGAAATGACGTGCATTAAAGGCAAAAGATTTTTATTAAAGTCTGGGTTTAATGCAATTTTTAGCAATAAAGGACAGAATGCGAAGAACCTTCTAATTAATAGTTAGCCAACCCCGAAAATAAGGTAACTGCAGTAGGGACTCTCGGCATCTCTTGTGCTATTGGAGTTTTATCTACAGGCACAGCTTCATGGTATCTGTGTGTGGCCCGGTGCCAAGACCAGTGTGAAACTAAAAACAACAACAGCACAAACTGCTAGAGCAATTATAACAAGTCAGGTTTGCAGCCTTCTGTGTCAGGAATGACAAATAAGAGTCCAGTTTATTTGGCCGGTTTGGCATTCACACGGCTGTTTACATAGCTTTGCATATGGTCTTTGAAACACTGCGTGCTCTTTCAGCACGAACCATCTACCCACTTTTATCAGCTTGCAGGATGCTGTTTTTTTTATGCCTCTGCCACTGTTAGAGTGCTGTGGTTGGGAAGGAAGTGAGATAGCTCTGAAACAGATCTCAGCTGCAGACCACCGTCCTGGGGGGAGGTTGTTAAGCTTCTGTGCGAGGGTTTCTGGTGGCCTGAGCCTTAGGACTCCTTAAGTTAAAAATACCGTGTGTGTGTGTGGTCCTGCCAGCTGGCATGAGGCCAGGCTTTTTATATCCTGGTCTGGCCTGGGAATGAGCTCTCAATATAGGAGAGGTGCAGGGGCCCTTCTCTGGCTGGGTAGGCAGGAGTGTGAGGAGGCCCTGCTGCCTGGCTGTCCTGGCTTTGTCGTCATAAATAAAATAGAGGAGTCATCTGATGCCAGCCCTCCACGCGTATCTTTTGGTCTCATATTTGTTACAGTAGCCATAGAGAGATAGCTCTAAAGTCTTAATTTTCTTTTCCTTTTGAAGCCTCTTATCCCATCTGTTAGGGAGAAACTTCTGTGCCCAATTACTTATACTTTAACTAATTAATTGGGTACCAGGTTCCTGGACATATTTATTAAATGTCAACAACTTGAGGACATTTAGTCATTGTTTCTGTAGTTTTATGCCCGGTAGGGTTTTTCTTAAATTATGTCCAAAATAGACTTGGGAGTATGTACACTGCTTTACATTTTTTATTGTGAATTATTGGTTAAATTGTTCGAAGGTTTCCCTTTGTTTCCTCCTCCCCACAGCAGTACCTAGAAAGCTGCTAACTGTCTCCTCCCCTCCCTCTTCTGGACCCTGGTCTACACACTGAAACTAAAACTAAAGGAGGCAGGAGGCGAGGCCGACTCACTGCTTCTGTGTGCTATTAGACACTGGCATGGTGAGGAAGCATGGCTCAGGATTTTTATTGTGGATGTTATTCAGGCTGTGCCCTCCAGAATGTGATCAAGGTGTGGCCCACTGTGAAGACTTTAAAGAGCAAAGAGTGGAAAGTAGGCTATGAACGGAGACCCAGGGGCTCTTCTGAAGAGCTAGATACTTCAGGGGTCTGTCCCTGGAGACTTGACAACACGCAGTGTCTTCTGAGAGAGGCAAGCACCTGGGGAGGGGGTGACTAAACCTCTTAGGGGGTGTGACTGGTAAGTCAATTGTCACAGCTGGGTGGGCCCCAGTGAGTGGCCAGGCATGCCATTGGCCCCGGCAGTGATTAGCAGGGGTGGTGGTTCACATCCTTTCTCAGATTCAAATGCATCTTTTTGCACTGTTCTTCCAAAGCCTCATGGCCACATTTCTGTGACACTTTTCACAAAGTGGAGTCTTCTGCAACTTTGGTATTTTTAAAATTATTTATGTTTGTGTGAATCCTGCATGTGGTACATATATGAATACATGGGAGGCTCTGCCTGTGTTGGCCTTGTGGCCTTGAGACAGGGTCTGCCGCGGGACTGGAGCTTGCCATGGGCTAGGCTGGCTGCCCAACACATTTCTAGGATCTGCCAGTCCTGTCCTCAGTGCTGGGCTACAGGTGTGTACAGCTGTCCCCGGCTTATCATGTAGGTGCTGGGGATTTGGACTTGGGTCTTCCTGTTGGCCATAGCAGGTAAGTTGGCTCCTGGAATTTGAAGACAGATTTCTGGCAGATTTTAATGGGTAGCCCTGGCCATAGCCCTGGATGGCAGACTCAAGCCTGTCCCTCTCCCCAGCCCATGCTGGACAAGTCTTGCTGTGCATTGAAGTTGGACCAGTTCATCCGTAGTGTACAAAATATACTCCCACTCTGAGTATTTAGTACTTCCTTCTCTGGAAATGGACACGATTGGGCCGAGAAGTGGGCATGTTGAGGTGCTAGGGCATTCTATGGAGGACCCTTTTGGCCTGGCAAGTATGAACTAATATGTTGTCGTTAGAGCTTTTTGGATGATCTTGGGCTCTGGCATTCTCATTCCAATTTGCCTATTGTTACATATAAGGGGCTTTGTGGGTCAGTGCTGTGATCTCTTAACTTGTAGGCTGGGAACCCACTAAGATATTCTGTTTGCTTTTAAACTCACTGTATTCATGTCCAGGGGTTTCTGAGTTAGAGCCATGTGCAAGGCGTGTTGTACAGTGGAGTCACTTTGGATAGGCCATGTGGTGGTGAGAACCTTGAACTTCAAGTTTGCTGCAGATGGAAGATAACTGCCTTTTTCTTTCCTCCCAATTTCAGAGTAGTACATGTGAAAGATATTAAAAAATGTAAATGCTTAACTCAGAAAGTAAAACTCCACCTTTCAGAGATAAAAGTGTGCTCTGTGTGTGTGTGTGGGGGGGGGAGGAGGTCATGAATAACGCAGTATAATGCTTGCATGTTGTGCTGTGTTTCCTTCCTGGCTAATGTGCTTGCACACTTTCCGTGTGCTTCTCTCGCTGTCTTGTGCTGCACACTGCCCTTGGTGTGGATTGTGTATTTGTTTAGTTCAGCATGTGTCTGCTTGAGTTCACGTCAGCGCTGCTACAGAAGGTGTTGCAGGAATGCTGGCGGCTTTAAGTATTAGAAGCTTTTTCTTAGGAAAATTCCTAGAAGTGAAATGAGAGCCGCCATTCCCACGGTCAGGAGACCATCCAAGTGGAAGGGCTGAGCTTCCACCACCTGCTGCTTCAAGACTTCTTTCCTGGGTCAGCAGGGAGTGAGGACCGCAGCACGCTGCAGTGTGTGGGGACTTGCTTGGGACTGCTTTGCTTAGAGATGGAATATCTTTGTTGTTTCATGATTTGGATTTGGCTGTTGACCTGCCTGCCTTCACTCAGAAAGCTTAAATTTTACCCGCATGTTGTAATTTCCAGTTCATAGAGTGTGAGCACAGCCTGTGTGCTCTGAGCCCGACTTCTCCTGTTCTGCCATCTGTGCTGTTGACTTCTTTCAGCTTATTCGTTGGCTTCTTTTGGATTCATAGTCAAAATTAAGGGTAGTTAAAAATCCAGAAAGGAGACAGTATCCCCTGGTCAGTAATCAGTGGACTCAGTAAAAGGCAAAATGTTAAAAAAAAAATCTGGCCCTTAGGCAGCTGGGGATGTGCCAGGTAGGATGTGAGGTGATGCAGCAGGTGCTAAGGGGAAACACTACATTTGTCATGTTTCACTAAACCTAACAAGAGTTCTGTGGCTCTCGGGTGGGAGGGGTCAGTGGTTGAGTACTTGTGGAAAGCATGTAAGGTCCAGAGTCTGTCAGCAGCATATAAAACCCAAAGCAAAAACCAGGCGTAGTGATGCACATCTTTAATCCTAGCACTCAACAGTCAGAGGCAGGCTTATCTCAGAGTTTACAGCCAGCCTGCTCTACAGAGTGAGTTCCAAGACAGCCAGGGCTACACAGAGGAACCACCTCGAAAAACAAACACCAGCAACAACAAAAGCAAAATAAAGAAGTATATGTATTTGGTACTAGGAAGCAGCTTCCTATTGCGGTTAGTGGGACTGCAGAGTAGACTGTGCTGCTCGGAAGGGTTCATGTTTTTTTGGAAGGCCTCACTATAGCTTCTTCTGAGTAGAAACTTAACATTTTATTATGAGGACTACCTTTTGAAAGCCAGGGCTCGGCTTATTCACTATCCCTCTTTGAAGCCATGTTTACTTGATGAGGTTTTTTTCCCCCTCTCTACGGAGATGTGATAGGTTTTTATATAAAATGCCTAGATAATATACAATAGTGAAGACACAAAAGCTCTTCCGTAGCCCTCCGTTGCATAGCCACTGAAAAAGCCTCAAAACAGCACTGCTGGTCTCTGCCTTATGGGTGTGTGTGTGTGTGTGTGTGTGTGTGTGTACGTACGTACGTACGTACGTGTACACTGCTTCGGGCACTCCTGCTTTATTCAATAAACATCTGTGTGTCAAGTCTGTGTGCACAGAGTCCCTGCTGGCTCTCAGGGCTGTTTGTGGTACTCAGGAAGCTGAGCTCTAGAATCTAGAACTGACTCTGAGGACAAAAGGTACCTGTGGTCGCACAGGGTTCAGCACACTCCTTGGTATTCATTTTACAGCCTCTAGCTGCACTTGGCTTCTGACACAACTATGTTTAATTGTGTATTTAGCAAATTACAATAAAAAGCAGCATTTTAAAGGAAGACCTTCCCTGAGGACTTCCCCTTTTTGATGGTGAATCAGCCGCCGAGGCTCTGGGTCAGACTTTTAAGGGCTCCCTTTGGAGCTGTCCAGCTGTTTCGCTAGTTCAAACCTGGCTTGTCTTTGACATTTCAGCTCTTAAGATAATTTAGAGCCTTAGGCTGTCAAGAGTGGGCTTGAACCAGGCCCACACAATATAATATGGACTTTGGTAGAGATTGCTAAAATTATTTCTTTTGAATTCAGATGACTGAGTACAGTAAACAAACTTTGGCAGAGTTAATTTCTTTGAGTATTTCTTGGTGCTTGACACTGAAAACGGAAATAACAGGAAAGCCAGTGCATGTGGAGAGCTGACTCGGCTTAAGAGATTGTAAGCTTGAGGGTAGCTAGCTAAAAGGTCTCTAGAAGCTGCCCAGCAGTAATGGGATCCCCAAGGATGGTATGTGTCTTGCAGCGGCCCCTGATGCTTACAGGTATTTCTGGTGTGGTTGTCTCTCAGTGTTAGGCTCATCTAGAAAGCAGGCAGTGTCAGTTGTGTGGATCTCTACTTTCTTCCTCCTTGACAAGAGTGATCAGCAAGTAAGGACCGAGTCAGAATGTTGTGTTCGGGTTGCAGAACTTCAGGAATTTTGTTTCTATCCTGAAGCCTCTTTCAACGTGAAGTGATTAAGAGCCAGTGAATTAGGGCTCCATTAACTCAGTGTTTTCACAAGAATTATCCTTCCGTGACTATACTTCTATCCCAACCAGAGGATGTCATTTTCCTCCTCCTGGTCCCCAAGTTTTACCAGTAGTATATATTTTTCTACAGCTGACCACAAGGAGACATGTCCAGACTAACTAAGGTTAATTCTGAAGACTAAACTGTGACTTAATTAGAACCCTCTGCTCTGGCCCTGTTAATAACTAGCGACTCGTATTATATTTTTCCGTGTCCCTGAGCTATGCTATTTTAGACCTCCCAGCTTATAATTACTCACCAGCTCCAAGACTGGACATGGATCATTTCTTTTTTGGCATAGCTTTAGTACTTAACGCTTCTTCCTCCCTGTTTATGTTAGAGAGGAAGAGGTGTTTATTGAACAAGCAGTTTGGAAAGAAAACCCTTGGTGAGCTTGCTCTGAAATGGACTGGAGTTGCTCACGTGCTGAGGGGATGCTCCGAACCTACAGCCCATTTCCCCCAGGAGATACCTTTGCATCCTTTGCATCTGACATGGTCAGTCTGGTGGCCTTCCTAGGACCAGGGTGTTGGGTGGCACTGGATAGTCTTACAGTCCTTATTGGCTGGATTAGGAATTAGAGAATTAGAATCTCAGACTTCTGTGCTTTAATTCCCAACTACTGTTTCAGGATTCTGGCATGTAAGTGTGCCTGTGTTGGAGTGTGCTGTGAGACTAGATGAAAATCAGTAAAGAACTGACTTGAAATATGTTCACTTGTGTGAAACAGTCTTGGCCCAAGAATTGTCATAAGCCTGAGCTTTATACAGAGACCTGAGCCTCTGAATTGATCGTTTCCTTTCCAAGGAAGACTTGATTGCACCCAGGGTCACTTTTTAGGGTGGATCAAGGTACAACTGGAGGTTGTTGGAAGCTCACATTTTAGCTTCCACTTCGGCATTTTGTGGTGGAAGTGGGGGCAAGGTGTAGAAATGTGTGACTTTTTGATTGGCGAGTGCACTTTGGTCTCATTACCTTGAGCCATGTCCTTTTGAACCACACTGCATAGCCACGCCGCATAGCCACACCGCATAACCACACTACAGAGATAGCCTCTGCAAGGTAAGCCTAATAGCACTGCCTGCCTCACTGGGTTTTACAAGGGTTAAATGAGATGTTATAACTCATGGAAAAATTGGTTTTTATGTGTGGAGAGTGATGGATATTTTTACAAAATGTAACTTGTCTTTAGTTGTGAATTGTGATATTAACAGTAGCCAAAGGTAGCCAATTAATATTTAGTTTTCCATCCCATCGTCCCCCTCTTTGGGCACGGCATGGGACACACACGGCACAGTACAGTGTTGAGTTAAAATGAGCAGGAAACAGCTCTTTGTTTTGTATGTTTGTTTGCTTTTTGAGTGATTGTTGACTTATATTTGAGGATTTCCTTTTGGAGTCAGAAATGAAAATTCATTATGAGCCATGACCTGAGGTGGGTTAGGAAGCGTTGGGTGCTGTGAGAAGCAGGTGTGAGTTGGAAGATAGAATGTCTACTTGTTTTTATTCTTCTAGGCCCCAGGCTTGTTGGATTTCTTCTTTACCACAAAGTATGCAGATTCAGTTCTCAGAACCTGTAGAATTATGTCAGGATTGAGACAATCTGGACTGCTCTGTGGTGCCTGAGGTCCTACTGAGGAGAATGGCTGAGGAGAACCACTCCAACTCTCTGATAGTCCAGTTGCTGTGGAATTGTATCTGCCTCTGGATGTCACCTAATATGCCACTACTACTCATTGCTTGGGTAGAGTTCTTCCCGTTTACAGAAACAACATGACAATCAGAATAAATGACCAGATGTGTTAGGCTGTAATGTGGATGGGCTCCTGTATGGTTATGTTATCCTGTTATGTTTCCATTAATTTCTAGAAACTTTCTGTTGGTATTCCATTACATGTCTGTGATAAGTTCAGGACAAATACTTTTATATGCTGTATATTCTATTGAAGACCCAACCGAAGTTGTGATAATTTCTTGGTGGTGTGTAAGTTGACAGGAAACAAAAAGGCCCATTTCAGATTGTGAGTTGTGTTCTCTTTCTTAAGAACACTTTTCTTGTATTGTCTGAATCATATCAAGAATCATCAGTGACTTCTGAAGAGATGAGTACTTTTAGAGGCAGTTAGTGAGTGGATTGGTTTTTGATTTTTCAAAAGCTTGCTTGAAGTGACCAAGAATGTACAGAGCGGGCATCAGCGACAAAGGTAGTTATGTTTGAGCAGGTCACTGCGGACATGCTGGGGTAGGGCTGTGCATGCAGCTTAGTAGAGCCTGGTGACTTTTATGTGTTCTGCATGATGTCAGACTGTGCACACTTGTATTTTTTAAAAGCAAATTCCACGTTTTAAGGCAGAGTTTTTGACACAAGTTGTAAAAGAATCATGTTCTTAAGGTGAAATGATAATAAGAAGCTAAGAACTATGTTAACCGGATGAAGAATGCTTTGATCAGTGATCTGTGACTCTCCTCAGACCAGTCTATGAATTGAATGGATCCTACGTCCAGCCTGGATATTTGGCTGCCTAGGACCACAGTTAAGAGAGGAACCGTGCCTTGACTCTCATTGCAGGAGTTAGCTCTGGCATAAAGGAACTAGCTGGCTACATCCTTCTTGTGCGATCCTCCGAGATGTGCACTTGAAGGTAGATATTAGTGTTCACATGGCCTGGCTGTGGAGAGCTTGGGGAAAGAGCACTGCATGTGTTCTTGTCCCCAGGACCCTATAGGGTTGTGGTGTGGTCACAGTGTGCTGCAGTTGACATATTTTTTTGGCTTGATTATTAATCTTTCATCTTAAGAATGTGATTATTTTACAACTTGCATCAGAAATTCTGCCTTAAAGCATGGAATTTTACCAAAGCTAACAAAGCTAAAAATAGAAGCGGACACAGTCTGACATCATGTAGAACACACAGAAGCACTCTCGGAACAGCACCCACATGTATGAAGTGCACACACACAGCATTCTACCACCTATTAATCCAGACCAAGTACCTGTGAAAAATGAGTGTGTGTGAATAAACACAACTCCACGAGTGCCTCTGACCGCTCAGACAAGTGTGTAGGCATAAGGGTAGTGTGCAGTTTAAATTCTAATTTCCTGTCTAAACTCTGCTCCCCAATTCTTCCCCTGTTGTGTCAATGAAGCAGCTTACAAGTCTGTGGTGATCACATTGCCTGTGTCTTTCACGTCCCACTGAAGAGAATAGTCTACGCTCATCCCCGTTGCAGCCATCTTGGGCCACAGTTATGTGCATCAGGTCATTCAGCTTTCCAGCACTTCAGTGAGCTCTATGGCCTTGTTATCTCTTCTTACAGGTAGTGGAGGGAGACTAATAACTGTCCTAAGCACTTCCAGTGGAGAAACTGTACTTGACCCTAGTTCCCATGGCCCCAGGCCTGTTATCTTAGCCACACCCCTGCTCTGCCTGACCAGCATCAGTGTTTCTTCCTGGTCTCATAAGAACACCCGTATATGTCTTACTTGCTTATATACACGTTTGTCATATGTTATGCCATTGCCTGTTATTGCATTGTATGTGTATATCTTAATACATTCTTAAAAGGCTGAAAGGTGTCAGCTTTTAAAAGCATCTAAGTGGATAGTGGAACTCGTTGCTCTTACTTTATTCCAAAATGTATCAATCATATTTTGTTAAGCAAAATCATGAGGGGAAATAAACGGGGGATATGGCTGATACAGCATGAATAGCAGGAGTCAGAGAGCCAAGTGTCTTTGGTTGGGATAAGTGTGACGTCTCTCATTTTCTCCATGATTTGGGTTCACAGAGCCTGCGGTTGTGTGAGGTGCCCCACGGCCCCTGTGGTTGAGGGATACCTTCACTTCCTGAATTTAGCTTGTGTGAAGACTCACTGCACACAGCATCAGTCAGTATGGCTTATGTGGTTGGTCAGTGCTTTAAGTCAGTCATCTGAGTTGAAACTTCTAAGAGGCCTGTTTGGGTACTGGGAGCACCACCGTTTTCTGGACGTTTTGTGGTTTTGAGGTATCAGAAGCCAAACCTCAACTTTCTGGCAATGTCCAGTGGTCTCCTCCTCCATCAGAAAGGCTCTCATGTATTCCAGGCTGACCTCAAACTCTCTTTGTGCCAGGGATGACCTTGAAGCTGGGATTACAGGCACCTGTGCCGGTTCTGGTTGGACTGTTATCATATGCTGGAATTCCCAGGCTAACGACCAGATGGAGGGTATTCCCGAGGTTTCTGTTTGAATTGGAAATTCTAGGTGGAGCTTAAGTTGGGGGGCTCTGGCCCCCTGCTTGAAGCGACTTCTGTCCTGCTGGTGTGTGCAGAGACGAATGCACAAGGTGCCTGTCAGTGGTTGGTTCTCCTTGGAGGGGTAAGGGAGCTACATGTCTGGTGTTTTCCTTTTTGCTATTCTGTAAGCTTTTGCTTTGAACAGTGGTGTGGTGCTCTGTTGAGTGCCCTGGGCCCAGGCACCCATCGCCCTTGCCTCCAGGGTGCGGGAGTCAGGGTGAACAGGCTCTGCTTCCTTTGAGTTCGCATCCCTGCTTCAGTGACTTACAAAAGGCTTAGAGTTTTTGGTTTTCATTTCAAATGTTCCAGTGTTTACTGGCATTCTGTAGTGTAAACGTGCAATGTGAACTGTTGAAAATGCAATTATTTTATAATTCACAACAGCATTTGCCGTGCAGCAATGCTTACCAGCAGCTTCTCTGTGTTAAACAAAACCAAAGCTTTTCCAGATTAAACCTGTAGGCCGCAAAGCACGTGACCGCTTTGCTTGTGTGTTGTCTCTGCCGCGTAGTCATCCTTCCAAACCTGGTCAGCATGTGCCTGAGGTTACCATCTGCTCCCTGCAGTTTGGAGAGGGCAGAGCACTAAGGTGGAGCCCTGTCACTTGAGACGTTTTCACTCAGCCCTTCACACTCTTGTCTGGTCACATAACTGCGGCAAGGGTTGTTTTAGCCCTTTGGTCTCAGAGAGAAAAGGAGGAAGGATGGAGTCAGTGAGGAGAGCAGGAATAAAACCACCTATATTTAGGCATAGGCTTTCTTAAGCAGAATTTGCCTTCCTAAAGTTTTAGCACTTCTCAGATTTCATTCTCTAAAGCTGTTACAACATAGATTAATGATTCAGTCGTTCTTTACAGTTTTATTTGATGTTCAGAATTTATCACATGGAAGGGTTGAAGGACTTTGGAACACTTGTAGAATTAATTTTTTTAATGTTCTATTTTTTGAGCTTTAAATATTGATCTATCTTGATTTTGATTGAGACGAATGGCCACAGTAGGATTTGCACATGATGTACGATGGGAGCCAGCTAGTGTAAACTGCCAATAATTCCTAATAACCAGGGATGAGAAGACCATTCAAAAGTAGAATTTATGCCAATAGAAAGGTAGAGGAATCAAGATAAAAGGATTACTGCAGCCCTCTGCCCGAGTCTGATTCTCCTGCAAGTTGGTTGTCTAGCAGGCAGCGCCCCACGCTGAGGATGCGTCCTTTCGTTCACTGAGGTTTGTTGTGGAGAAGAGGTCTGGGTCTTCAGCCAGCCGGTGCCGCTTCTCCTACTCACTGGAGTTTTCGGTGAGATTCTCCAGTGGTTAGTTAAGATGTAGATAATTGGCAACTGAGAAGAGTGTTCCAGACTTTTTATCACAGGCAATCTCATAAACAGAAATCTCTTTTCCCTGGCACTTCATTTCCAGCCTGAGGAAATAGATCCTTGTGGAAGAAGCCTTTGATCTCATAAAGTGCTCTGTTTTGTGCCGTAGTTATTTGCATCCTGTACAGTTAGCATTCTTACAGGATCTGCAACCTACCAAAGAGTTAGAGAAACGACAGGCCAGGAGAGCCATGCTGCAGCCAAGACGCCACAGCCTGAAGGAGAGGGAGAGACTCTGCTTTCCCAGAAGGTAGAGTGCTCAGGCCCCGGGAAAGGTAGGACATGCCTGTTTTCCATCACTAGAGGAAGTACCTGTGGTAAATCAACTTACAAAGAGGGAAGGCTTATTATTGCTCACAGCTTTTGCAACTTCAATCCAGGATGGACTGGCCTGTTTTAGGCCTGTGATAAGGCAGTGTACAGCATGAGGCCACATCGTCCAAGAAGGCGCTCAGGTCACAGTAACCGAGAAGTGTGTGTGTTTGAGATGCCATTGTCCTTTTGAGAGCATCCTCCCCCACAGCACCAGCTTCTTAAAGGTCTCACCAGTCACCGATAGAATTGTAGCTGCTAATTAAACTCGGTTACACATGGCAGTGGATGACATCTGAATCTGGTTTTAATGAGAAGCAGGACTCATCTGTGTGTGGACTTACGGAGGCAGGCATTGTCTTTATATAGTGGACATGTTTTGCACACTGTTCTGTATGTGGTGTGTTGATGAGGAGTCCCTTGGACTTGGCTATGAAGACACTGGGGGAGAGAAACCAGTCGTTGCCGGGGTCCTCTTGTCTGCTCCTCAGCACTGACCCTGTACAAACATGCTTTTGCCCCTGTCGTTTATGCCAGTCAGAACTCAGGTCTGTTTGTATGGCTTCTTAGAGCTGCTGTGGCACTTCTGCTGGGAGGTGGTGAGACCTGTGAGAGACAGAACCTTCTGGGAAGAAGTTAGGCCATGGCGGGCCGAGGGTATGAGTCCTTGAATAGAGCTCCACGAGTAATGTACTCTGTATCCTAAAGGACGGCAGGTTCGTAGTGTGGCACTGCTTCCGACCAGTCATGATAGTATGGTCAGAGGACACTGTTCTTTTATGATGTGTGTGTGTGTGTGTGTGTGTGTGTGTGTATGTGTGTGTGTTTGTTTTATTCATGCATACATGTGTGCGTGTCGTATATGTGGTGTGTGTGCTATGAGTGTGTGTGTGTGTGTGTGTGTGTGTGTGTGTGTGTGTGTGTGTATGTGAGTCTTCCTCCTAAGCAGTCCTTAGTTTGCATGGTGACCTCAGAGCCCTGGGTAGAATTAGTCTGCAAAACTGTAGGTCCAGAGCCTGTAGAAGGAGGAGAGATGTCAGGTCCTGTAGGCTCTTTATAGCCCAGCCATCCGCGATTCTAGACTTTGGTGCCATCATCTTGGAGTTGTTCTTTGAAGTAACTAAAGGACCACTCAGCCCTCACAGGTGGCTTATTTATTTTATTTTATTTTTTCCATCTTCAAGTAGAGAATGGAAAATTATGACTAAATAAGACAGTTGCTGGAAATGGCTTGTAAATGCTAGTTTTCTATTTTCTTGACACTAATCTCTCTCACAGCAGAGTCATCCTTGCTTTAAGTAATTGGTTAGGCTTACAGGGCACACTGGGAATTGTAGTTTTCAACCTCTTTGTATTCTGAAAATGAGTAATCTCTCAGGCCTCTGAGGGAGAAAGGGAGAAGATGCTCTCTGATAAATTGTTATCTTGTCTTTCAGATGTGTGCTTTGAGCAGCAAATAGCCTTCAGCCCTCGGTGTCTCCCTGGGGCTTTGAGCTTGATTCTAAGTGATGGTAGTACATAAAGGGTGGTGCTGTGTTACTTTGCTCTGTGACCCCAGGCTTCTAGCCATCCACAATCTGTTTTATCATAATTTTAAAAAGGTTTTATTTATACCAAGGTTATGTGTGAAAATGATCAACAGAGTTCATGGTTCTACACTGTACTGGTTTTATGTCAACTTGACATCAGCCAGAGTCAGTAGAGAGGAAAGAGCCTCAATTGAGAATGCCTCCGTTTTCTCATAGACCAAGGGTTGGGCTTTACTGTACTTTCTTATTAAGTGATTGATGGGTGGGCCCCGCCCATTGTGAGTGGGGCCATTCCTGGGCTAGTGGCCCTGGGTCCTCTAGGAAAGGAGACTGAGCAAGCCAGTAAGCAGCGCCTTCCATGTCCTCTGCATCAGTTCCTGCCTCCAGGTTCCTGCCCTGTTTGAGTTCCTGTCCTGACTTCCTTTATGATGAAGAGTGATGTGGAAGCATAAACACAATAAACGCTTTGCTCCCCAGTTTGCTTTTTGGCCATGCTGCTCCACCTCAGAAATAGAAACCCTCGCTAAGACATGCGCTCCTTCAGGGACACCACCTTAACCTCTCTAGCTGATTGTTGTGGTAAATCTTCATGTTCACAGCACACTCTGCTCTCTGACTCACTTTTCCCTGTGGAGGAGAGCGGCTTAGCATTCCTTCCTTTCCAGCCTCAGGCCTTGACTGTCCTTCACTCTCTTCCTCTCTGTGCACATTGATTGTAAGTTGGGTGTTAGGACTAGGTGAAGGTTTCAGAAACGCGCTGGGACTCTTTTTATCTCTCATATTAGCTTTACTCTTCATTATTGGCTATTTTGGTGTTGGTGCTCTTTTACTGTTCTTTTTAGGATGGCTACTCAGTGTGCTGCCCAGCCTGACTGAGTGAACCCGAGTCCTTCTGCCCCAGCCACCCAAGGGGTTGCTGTCGCTGCTGCTTCCGCCTCTGGGCTTAGGGCTCTTGCTACAGTTTTTTCTTTTCTTGGTTTCCCTTTCTAGATGAGGCTCTCATTCTAGCTTTATATATTTAATTTACAAAAGCTCTTTTTCTTTTTCTCTCAAGATTTATTTATTTATTTATTATGTATACAGTATTCTGCCTGTTTGTACACCTGCACACCAGAAGAGGCACCAGATCTCATTAGATGGTTGTGAGCCACCATGTGATTGCTGGGAATTGAACACAGCACCTCTGGAGGAGCAGCCAGTGCTCTTAACCTCTGAGCCATCTTTCCAGCCCCAAAAGCTCTTTTTCATCTTCTCAAATTTTCCCTTTCTTACTCCACCTTCCTCTGTTCTCCTTAATTTCTTTGTTTATTTTAATACAATCTTGTTCTTATTTCAGAAAAAGTCATTCATCTGAGATGTAATTAACTGTGGTCTCTTACACACAGTTTCATTTTCTTCCATTTTTCCTTTTTCAGTTTTTTGGATTTTTCTCCTTCCTTCCTTCCTTTCTTTCTTTCTTTCTTTCTTTCTTTCTTTCTTTTCTTTCTTTTCTTTCTTTCATGTTACGTACCTTCCTGAGCTTCCAAGAAATCCTCAGCCTGTGTTTCTGAGAAGGGTGTGGATTTCTGGGCATTGGTTCCTGATCGTGCGGAGAGGAATTAAAGTTAGTTGCACCTAAGTTTGTGTTTACATCTGTTCCGTGGTCTGGCCTGATACTAACCCCAGGAAGGGGACTGCTGGTGTGTCCTCAGTGACCATGCACAGGTTACAGCAGTGGCTGTGGCCTCCGCTCGGTGATGTCAGCACTTGGCTGCTCCTGCCCATGGGTTACAACAGTGGCTGTGGCCTCCGCTCGGTGATGTCAGCACTTGGCCGCTCCTGCCCATGGGTTACAGCAGTGGCTGTGGGCTGTTTATCCATCTTGTAGGAGAACATCTCTGGGTTCTTCAGGATGAAGGAGGAACAGCTTTACTTCAGGGAGAGGGTCCCCCTGGCTTATCTACTGGCTCCCCCTCCATCTTTAGGCACTGCTCTTCTTTCTGCAGCCTTCACTCTGCCCTTGCCTGGATCTGGGGCCATCAAATCCCAAGGCTCTGGAAGGCTCTTCCCGGTAAGCTGTGTGCAGGAGGCCTTGGTGCGCAGCCCGGTGTGTTACTGTGTGTCCTGCTGTTTATGGCTTCCAACATTTTGTTGTAGTTGCTCCTGTTCTTGGGAGTTTGTTATAAAAACAAACAAAGAGCAGACTGTACTGCCATCTTGTTTTTAGGAGGGAATGACCCTAGATGTAGTGTGAATCTGCTCTCTGCTTCCAGGTGTCTCTCTAGGTTATAAATGTGAGTCATAAAATTAAAACAGTTCAGCTTCTTCTCTAGTTGAGGGTCTGATTGATGTCTTGTGCTGCTC
>OU015750.1:108406755-108417579 GCA_907169655.1 Acomys percivali
CTGGTGAGCAGCGGTGGAGGGGACACTTGTGAGGCTTGCCCTGGTGAACAGCAGTGGAGGGGACACTTGTGAGGCTTGTCCTGGTGGGGGGACACTTGTGAGGCTTGTCCTGGAGATCAGCGGTGGAGGGGACACTTGTGAGGCTTGCCCTGGTGAACAGCGCTGCCTTTCAGCACCCTCATTTTGGGTGGACTTGTTGAAACTGTACGCTCACTCCTGCAGCTGGCTCAGCTGTGTGTCAGCTGAGTGTGTCTGGGTTTCTTGCTGTGTGGGGATTTTAGTTTCTCTCATGCATGGAAAATATTTGAGAGTTCTGTGAACTCAGAAGCCAGCAGAATTTGCTTCAGAATTTATTTTTTGCCTTTCCATTGTGGAGGTTTTCCCTGAAAGGCCTAAATCTATTAATGAAAAGAAAAACATAGTGATATCCGCTATTAAAAGTAAATTGCTACAGTGTACTTTTTTGTTGACTCTTAACAGACAGCAGTAGTAGATAATCAGAAATGAATTGCATTTTGTTTTATAATCATGAAAAAGACTTGACTCAAGTTAAGGGTTTGATAATATTGGCATATTCTGTAGATAGTTAATTCTTCACACACGTGCGCCTTCAGATTTTCATATGAAAACAGCATTGTACTTTGCTTTTCAGCTTGGTAGCGTTAAGCCCTGGCTCAGAGGCACATGGACCAAACTCCTTATCGGTCTGTGGTCACTATTGTTCAGTGGCTGTCATGTTTTGACTCCTCCCTCCCTTTAGTGAGTCTCCTCTTGATGGACATTGGGAGTTTTAGGCTGTTTCTACACTTTCAGCAGGCATAAGTAAACTCCCAGCTGTGCAAATGTTTGCTTACTTCTTCATTTTTTTTCCCCTTAAGATAAATACCTAGAGACAGAATTCAAGTGAAAAAGATGTTGCTTCTCTACACATTGTGTCCTAGCTTAGAGACTTGTTTTTTTTTGTTTGAATAGAAGTGATAATTATTTCAGTGTGTTCAATTGCTCTGTAATTTTTGTTGTGTGAAGAGAAAACCTGAAAAACCACCATTAATCATCTAGCTTGACTATGTTAAATATATGTGTATTAAAATGGCACATAGAACAGTAAAAATGTGAGGTCAACAGTTTTGATACCTTTTCACTATTAGATGTAGATTTGTAGTTTCACAATATTTTAAGGTATAATTTACATACATTATAATGCCCAAATTTTAACTTAATGTACAATTTGATGGGTTTTGCCAAATGTCCAAGTATTCATGAAACTATCTACCATTTCACCATTCCCAGAAAGCTCTCTGTCCCTTGGAGTCTCTCCGTTCCTGTGGCTGTTTGCGTGAATTCTGTGATCTGAGTTGGGACCTCATGTGTGTTGAGTGTGCATGTTTTTAGTTTTTCTACTGTCTTTCTTTGAGTGTTGTTCTTAAAGTGCAAATGCTAAACTGCACTTCTTAGAACCAAAGGACTAGGTAAGAACAGTAGGCGAAGCAGCTTTCCGAAGAATGGAATTGTACCCTGCATCTGAATTGAGCACCCCTATTCAAAAATCAACCCTTAATGGAAGACAGACCTCTAGATGTAAGAGCTGAAAAAGGCTTTAGGCTAGGAAAGTTGCAGCACTCTAGAAGAAACCACAGAAGACCACTTTCATGCAGGGACTTCTTGAATAGAACACCGAAACCACAGGCAACAACAAAACACTGAAAAGTGAAAACTTACTGGGCATCAAAGAATGTGCCATGGTCGCACTACTGTGTACAGCTGCGTGCAGGTCCTCAGGGTTCTAAACCAAGGATCCTCAGAGGCTCCAGCAGTCCCACTTCTGGATGGATGCATTGAAGGCCATGTTCAGAACAGCACCACACACAGAACTCACTGCCAGGGAACAACCAACCCAGGAGTCTACGGATAAGTGAAATCCATATACATTGTATACATTGTATAAATTGTATACATTGAATGACTCTTAGAACCTTGACCAGAAGGGAAACAAGCCACCTGTATATACATATTAGTGTGTTTTCCCTCCTATGAGAGAAGCAAGCATACCCAGGCTTGCAGAGTTGAGTGCAGAGCAGTGGCCAGCAGCGGGGAGAGCAGGAGTCAGGGTGGCATGGGTGATGGAACCGGGATGGACAGCATGCCTGCTGGCTTGCTGGTTAACCTGACACAGCTGCTATCACTTGGGAAGAGGGAACTTGAGTTGAGGATTGCCTGTAGGCAAGGCTGTGGGGCATTTTCATGATTAATGATTGATGTGCTAGTAGGGCCCAGCCCACTGTAGTGCCACCCCAGGGCACCTAGGTGGTCCTGGGTTGTATTAAAAAGCAAGTTGAGAGCCGGGTGTGGTGGTGCACACCTTTAATCCTGGCACTCTGAAGGCAGAGGCAGAGGCAGGCGAAATGATGTTGAGTTCGAGGCCAGCCTGGTCTACAGAGCAAGTTCAGGACAGCCAAGGCTACACAGAGAAACCCTGTCTCGAAAAAACAAAACAAAAGGCAAGTTGAATGAGCTGTGGGGAGCAAGCGGCGTTCCTCCATGACCTCTGCTTTAGTTCCTGTCTCTAGGTTCCTGTCCTGACTTCCTTCATGGCAGACTGTGGCATGTCAGCCCCTGGCCTGCCCCCAGCTGCTTTTGTTCATGATGTCAATCTCAGCAGTAGTAAGCAAGCTAGGACAGGCTGTGCTGACGTTTGCACAGCACCTTGATAGTACTGAGTGTCACTGCACTGTACTCTAGAAATCCTAGATGTTTCTGTCACAGGACTAGGGGAGGGGAATAGGGTGAAAGGGGGGGGCGGGGAACGGGAAGATGGTAAACCTCGTGCACATCCTAGCATGGTAGAAGAGAGGAGTGGGTCTTTGGTATGGAATGAGGAACAGGAGCAAACTCACTCACCTCAGATCACAAATTAGCTTGTTTAGGGTCAGGTGTGGGGCAGTCTGTTTTCTCTCTGGTTGCAATTTGTCTTCCTGCAAAAGCAGGTATGAACTGATTGAGGTGTGCAAAGGTAAGGCGTCCTCAGTGGAAGCTGGGCAGTGAGTGTCTCAGTGTTAGGGTGGCAATGCTCACTTGAGTTGAGCTGTCTTAGCTCTTTCAAGTGTTTCACAAGCTGCTTTGGAGACAGTTTGCCAGGGCTCTTATTTAGCTCAAGGCCAAGGCTCATGGGGTCATGGCTGTGGTATCTAATCGGTTCTGGGAGGCTTGGACAGTGGATGTTCTTCACTGTCTTAGGGGTGAGTAGTCTGTACATACTGAAGAATTCTGCTGGAAACGCCTGTGAGGTATGCAGCTCTGGGGTGGGGTGCACCTGTGTCATGTGGCTGTGTGAGGTCCTTGATTCAGGGTGGACAGGCTTTACAAGGATTTCTGGTTCCTTCAGTGTGCTCATGTTATATGCTTTATTTTTGCAGCCTACTTATTTTACAGACTCTGTTCATCATAGAACTGATTTCCTGAGATGCCTTGAAGGATTAGTATCCCATGTAAGAGACACGGGAAAATGTTGGTCTAAGATGTAGCAGCCCTTGGGACTCCTACTAGTGGCTAAGCCCTGCGCCAAGCTAATCCTTTCCAGAGGGCTCTAGGACCCCCCATCCCACCCCGCTGTGTGTTGTTGCCACACCCTCTTCCTTTTAGGTAGGGAAGGGTATTGGTTGGAGGCACGATCTTTATTTTAAAATTTAATTTAAGCATAAGGAAAAGTGCAGAAGCACTTATTTCCATAGAAACAAATATTTGATGTACCTGCACTGAGATTACAGATTTTACCACATTTGTATTCCTTCTTCTTCTCTCCACCTCTCCCCACTCACCATCCTGTCCCCCCAACCATCATCCTGTTCCCCTTTTCTTCTTTCCCGCTGCTCTTTTTTTCCCACTGGGAACAACCCAGGGCCCCATACTTGCTAGGCAAACACTCCTGAGATCCCCTCTCAGCCTCACATCTCCCTTGTAAAGGCTGAAATTGCACCCCTGCCCTTCACAGAAGGGGTCAGATATTTCCTTTACCATGGGCGTTTTATGCAGGTACCACAGGTGAGTTCATAACTAACACACAGCACATACAAATGGCGTGATGCCACGCTAAGCTTTTCTTGCTTTCTCTTGGACTTAACACAGTATTTTTAGAGTTGGAAGGTTCTGATATGTGTTTTGACATTGTTGTGTGGGTTTTGTGCCATAGTTCTCACTATAATATAAAGCTCAATTATGAGGTTCTAACAGTTGGCTTTTCCTGTTTGCCTCTCATGCCAGTTAGAGTGCTGTCCTGGTAACGGGGACAGGGCCTGGCAGGAGCTGTGTCATGTGTCAGAGCTGCTTGTGCACAGGGGCCTGGTGGGTCACGGCGTCAGTGACGAAGCAGAAGAAAAGAGAATTCATTAATTTTGGAGGATGAGGCGAAAGGCCAGGGCATGGTAAAGTGAAACACAGGGTCCAGGGAGCACCCCCCCCCCCCCCCCCAGATTGAAACTCTTGTCTCTTATTGGGATAGTTTCCTGGAGAGAACACTTGAGGCATGTGTATCAGCTCCGGGGCCACCTTCCCTCTCCAGTGGAACACCGGGAAGCATTCAGCTTTCTAAAGAAAAGTTGTTACTTTGTGTGTTTATGCTTTGAGTAGAGAGTGCCTAGAAATGAATGAAATTGAGTCCTTTTAAAGCCATGAGAAAACATTTGGTCCCAGACGTTTTCTGGAGAGTTCTCATTAGCTTAGTTCAGTGACATTCCTTCTAGACTGGCTGTGGACTGGAAGCTCTGGGCATGCCCTTGCAGTAATGACTCATGGTTAGCCGGTTTGGGTGTCGGGTGCTGCTCCGGCTTCCCCTGGTGGATGGAGTGAATCTGGGTTCCAGATCTGGTATTTGGCACAGGTAATTGCATTTGCTGAGTTTAACTTTTACATGCTGATAGCTGCCTCTCTAACCCATTGACCAACACTTATTCATCAGATAACTTAGCTGTGAGGTCCTTTGCCAAGGGCAAGGCTTTGGTGTGGGAGCAAATAATGCACAGAGTCTAAGGCTGACCTGTTGTAGTAAATAAAAATAGCTGATAAAGTTTATTATTAAAAGCCTACAAATATTACAGTGGTTATTATTAACTCACAACCATATCAATAAAAGACACAGAGTCCTGATGGATTTTAGATAAGCCTTATTTTCCCTGGGGCTGGACAGATATTAACCCCCTAAACTCATCTCCCAGCCCCCAAATCCCATACCAATTACTCTACTTCCCATCCATAATTCCATAAACACTTGCTTATGTTTTCATCTGGGCTGCTTTCCTCCGTCCACGCTGAAGCAGCCGTGTGCTTCTCTCCACGCTAACCAGTGACCCATGGTGGCCCTGCACCTTCTCTTGACTCTGGTACTCGTCTCTCTCTCCAGTGGTCCTTCTGCCTCCGAATTCTGCAAGCCTTAGCTCCGCCCTTCATGTCTGCCCTGCCCAGGTGTAGGTGTTTTATTGAGCCAATCAGGGAGGCAGAGTTACACAGCAGTACTTGGAGTGTGTGAGTGTCTGCTCCTAAAAGACGACAAACAGACCTCAGGGAGCAACTTAGGTAACAATCAGACCCAAAGCAGCAGACCACGCTGCTACACTGACCACATAGTGGAATCAATCATTGTCCTCGTGGTAACGTGAGTCTGTCAGGCCTGAGGAGGACGATAGTGATTAACTTGGCTGTTCTGGGCCAGGTAACACCTGAGGCAGAAGTGCCAATAGCCCTGGCATGTGGCTCATGATACTGTTGGTCTTATATGCGTATCAGAGTTGATGCCAAACAGGGTTAGAAGTGATCATTCCAAGAATCTGAGGAGCCAACATGGAATTTGCAGGTTTTTTTCCACATGGACGTCTCTAGTCTTTTGTCACTTCAGCAGTGTGCACAGGCTTCTCTGTGAGCACCACAAAAGTACTGATGAATCACACCAGGGCCAGGTAAGGCTGAGAAGGAGTGAGGGTACTGAGTACCTGGTGGCCAACTACTGCGGAGGCGACAGTGGGCTCCAGGAAGGTCAGTTTTATAATAGTGGTATTTCATTCAAGAACTCTGAAAAAGCATGTAGTGGGTGTTTGAAAGCTCCATTTCTAAACCAGTCAAAACAAAACCAATTAACCATTGAAGAATTGAGCCTTAGTTCCGCAGTAGGCAATTACTTACCATATTGAGAAGTTGGTTCTTAAAGTTGCACTTAGTACTTAGTGCTGCGCTGGCTGCAGCTTGTTTTTTGGGAAAGAGCAGCAGCCTCAGTGTGAGCACCAACATGGTGTCCAGATTACGAAACAGCGTGCATTTAGGATGTAGCCTAGTTTCCTGCCGTGCTTGCATGACAGACAGATGATGGTATGGACTTGCTCTCATGTAGGAAGGCTCCTAGCATATGTCTCGCTTGGAAGACAGAGCCCCCTCCAAATACCGCTTCCACATGTATGTGAGCTTCGGTAAGCCACCGAGTCAGCACAGCTCCTAGGGGTTTGCTAGCTCTGTTGACTGAGCCTTACTCATCAGACACTCTGGGGCAGTGTGGGAGGGGGCTGCGCCTGTCCTGGTGTGGGCTGCTCTGGCATTGGAGCTGTGCTTCATGGGCATTGGGTGGCCTGACTTCATTCCTTGTGAAGTAGCAAAGTGTAGAATAAATAAAGCAAAGGTTTCAGCAGTGTGGTAAATCTGGCTGTAGCAGCCTGCGCTCTGTGTGGGGGAAGCCTGTATACAAAGGATTTGACCATACTTTTTGTGGTTGTTGCAGAGGGGTTTTGAAAAATAATTGGCCTGGATTGAATGAAACAGGAGCATTAGTTTTCATTTCCTTTTCTCTTTTGTCTCTTTCTTTCTTTCTGCATTAATTTCCCTTTACTTCATTGTATGCTATGAATTAGTGCATTGTCTCAGTTAAACTTTTTTAGTATTTAAAAAAAAATTACTTTATCACTTCTTTTTTCTTGCTAAGTGTTTTTGTAGATACTCTGGCTCATAAATGTGGATCTGGTCCTCCGGTTTCGAAGCGTGTGGGCTCATGGGGCTGAACTTCCTGGAGTTCTCTCGTGGACCATATTGTGGTATCATTAACAGGATGACTTCATTTGAGCAGCCAGCTCACCCATTGCCTGATTTTTGTTTTTCTGTGTCTTTCCTGTTCTCCCAACTCGGGGTGGGGCACAAAAAGATCTCTATTAAGTGTGTGTTGGGGCGGGGTCTCTTTGAAAGAAGCTAGAAAACACTGTGATGGTGTATTTTTTTGTATGAGGAAGGACAGTCCTCTGGAGTGATTTAGGAGTTTCTGGCTCTGGCGGAGAAGGTTGGTTTCTGCTGGCTTAGTCTAGCTCTGGTATTTGCAAAGCACTATTCTTTATTTTTGCCTGTTCTGTAAACTGAGACAACTATTTTCTGTTGGGCATGCATCCTTCAAGAGCACATTTGGGGTGGTATTAATTGATAGGCTTAATATCCTCCATGTATTAGCTTTCCGTTAATGTGACAGAAACTGAGGTAGTGCTCTCAAATAGAAAGAGTTTCTTGGGCTCCCAGTTTTGAGTGTACAGCCATCATGATTGGCTGGTCCTGAAGCTGGGGGCCTTGACAGGCAGCACATCGTGGTAGGAGCTCATGGTAGAGAAAGCCAATTACTGCACAGACAGCAAGTAGAAACCAGTGGGAAAGGTTGGACTCCCACTGTCCCAAAGGCTTCACAGTGGGTCCAGCTTTCTACACTTGGGCCTTTGAGGGATTTAAGATGAGAGACTTTTGTTTGGTGATAATGGGGTGCACTTTCCCTTTGTAAGTTAGTAAGTGGAAGCACTAATGTCAGCAACCCACCTCGGTTAGAAACATAGCTGGGGTGATCTGACTTGGAAGCATGCACACCACACCACACAGCCTTCCTACAGTCTATGAATGAGTCAGCCTGGGCTGTGTGAACTCACTGGAGTTTGCTTGTGTGGGGATGGAGTTAATGCAATGCCCCTTTGGCTTTCTTAGCAGGAGCATTTTGAATGTCAGTGTCAGGGAACGGCCACTGCCACTAGACTGTATCAATACTTGATACCTGATAAAAGAGGATTTTGAAGCAATGTCACATCATCTCTTGACTTCAATGATAGTGTGTAAGTCTGTTTATCTAATGAAGACAGATGTAAAGCACTGAGTTGAGAACTCTTCACAAGATGGAATTAAAGCTGTATTTGTGTTCATTCACTTGCACACCTTTGGTTGGTTCCTCATTTGTTCTGTGTGACTTTCTGACAGATGCCACCGCAGTATGGACAGCAAGGTGTGAGTGGTTACTGCCAGCAAGGCCAGCAGCCATATTACAACCAGCAACCACAAGCCCCGCACCTCCCGCCCCAGGCGCAGTACCTGCAGCAGTCCCAGAGGTACCAGCCACAGCAGGTGAGCATGGTAGGTCTGTTTTTCTCCTCCAGGCATGTTTTCAGAGGCTGATTGCACTCTGAAAAGCCTCTGCCCTTTAAGAGTTATTTTACCATGTTGGTGGGAGGGTGTACTTCTTGTACTCCCCCCCGCCCCTTGGCGTTTCAAGACAGAGTTTCTCTGTGTAGCCCTGGCTGGCCTGGAACTCACTCTGAGACCAGCCTGGCCTCGAACTCACAGAGATCTTCCTGCCTCTGCTTCCTGAGCTCTGGGATCAAAGGTGTGCGCCACCACGGCCCAGTGGGAAATGTGCTTTTGAGAAAAATGCAAAAACTATACTCTAACCCCTCCTCTCTCTCCCCCTTCCCTCTCTCCTCCCCTCACCACATCCTACACATGTGAAATTGAAGACTGAAGAATGACTTTTAATATCTGCTTGCATTACTGACTGGTGGCAGCAGAAAGTGACGCTCATTTCATGTTCATATTTGTGTTTTAAATCTTTGCCAGAGGTGCCTTTCCACTTTGGTGAAGCTACCTCAGGAGGGGTTGCAGTTGGCCTTTTGTCTTGACCTTTTTAGTTTGAATGTTAAGTGCTACAGTATGGAAACATGGTTGCCTTGGAGTGTTATTCTTCTGAAAGATGCCCACAAACAGGGCTCACTTCAGTTACAGCAGGCCAACATACAAACAGAATGGCCACTGTGCCTAATTACACAGTTTCTGGGTCTTTCCTTTCCTGCCTGGATCCCTCTTCCTTCTCGCTTTTATTTTGAGGGGCGTCTCATTGTATGTCCCAGCATGGTCTCAAACTTTGGATTGTCCTGCTCCAGATCTCCTGAGTGCCAGGACTGTGCTCTCCCAGGCACATGCAGTTTCTGGTTGGAATTAGACTAATTAAACACCTGTTTTGAAGGCAGCTGAGATGGCTGCACAGGTGAAGAAGGGCCGCCGAATGCCACAGTCTAATCCCCAGGACTCAAGATAGAAAGAAAGTAGACTCCCACAGTGTGCCCTCTGACCTCCACACATGTGCACACACAAATACACAAACGTAACAGAAATGGAGAATGTTTGTTACTGGGCCATCTGTTTCAGCTTACGTAATTGAGAAGAATAATATGAAATACATACATATTTGGTGAGATGATTCTGCTTCGTTTTGCTCTTGAGTGGAAGGAGCAGCTGTGGGGAGTTGTGAGTGTGTGCTGAGTGCAGATGCACCTCTGAGCACGCCAGCCCTCCATGAAGGGCACAGCTCTTTCCGCCCTCATATGGTGCCCTGCCCTCTCTTTCTCTTTCGTGGGCTGGGTGTGGTAAGGAGAGGATGAGTACGGGCGACAGGAGCCCTTTCAGTTTCTAGGTGCTTCTTTACGACCTGCATAGATTTCTGACCTTAATTTAAATATGTAAATATATATAGCTTATACATGCAAAATAGTTTTTTTATTATTTTTAATTATGTGTATGTGGGTGTCTTGCAGCTGTGCATACAGGAGTGCAGGTGCCTGTAGAGGAGTCAGATCCCGCCTGGAGCTTGAGTTACAGGTGGTCGTGAGCTGCCTTATGTGGGTGCTGGGAATCTAACTTCTCTCCTTAAAGAACAGCAGGTGCCCTTAGCTACTTGAGATGTTTCTCCAGCCCCGTGGACCTTAATTTTAATGGAGTATATTTTAAAGTGTATTTTGGGATTTGCAGTAGTCCATTGCCACATGACTTTGATTGTAGACTTGTAAAGGGAGTTTATGACT
This sequence comes from Acomys percivali, assembly GCA_907169655.1. Taxonomy (NCBI): domain Eukaryota; kingdom Metazoa; phylum Chordata; class Mammalia; order Rodentia; family Muridae; genus Acomys; species Acomys percivali. Next base: position 108,416,880 of record OU015750.1, read on the forward strand.
TTAAAGAAAGCATATTAAAACCACAAGAGAGAGCGAAGCTGATGTATGGTCCTCCTTTCCACATGTGTATGCTTTAAAAATGTGAGCAGCCAATCTAGGGTTCATGGAAGTGGGGGTGTACAGTACTTCAGTTATCGCACCTCCCTCTTACAGTGATATCAGCTCCCTTTGAGTCTGGATCTTGATAGATAAGGTCATAGGCTTTGTGAGGGTGTTGAGACCCTTATTGGGTTCATCTGTGGGCATAGGGTGTCCTGTCACTCCATCCAAACACTCACGTGGACAATGCAGTGCCCATTTTACTCTCATGTGTCAAAAGAATCTCAATTGTAAAACCAGTTTGATTAAGGACCCTGAGTACCTGTCATTTCTCAGGACCAAGCACAACGTTTACTTCCTTTATGAAGTGGTCACTGATGGCAATTAGTCAATTAGTAAATATCCTCCATTTTAAAATATTGACAGCATGCCACAGGCAGAACCTGTTTTCATAAATACTATTTTAATGTACTTAGCTTAGGGTTTCCTTTTGCTGTTGTTGTCACCATTACTGATTTGAATGTAGCGAAGCATATGATAAGAAATAATGTATTTTAACCATGATGGCTCATGTTGTAACTTCTGTCCTCTTTGTACAGTTAAGGCATGCTGTAATATATATATATATATATATATATATATATATATATATATATATATA
>OU015750.1:108417589-108458790 GCA_907169655.1 Acomys percivali
ATATATATATATATATATATATATATATATATATATATATATATATATATATATATATATATGTTACTCTTTGTTACTCTTTTATTTTTTCATGTAAATGTATTTTCTAGAGCTCTTTGCATTCCTCTAAGCATTATTGGGTTTTATAGACATATCACTATGTATTTAACCTGTTCTCTTTAGTGGCATCTGTATTGTTTCTAGTTGTTCATAGTTCAACAACATTGGCCTTATAACTTGTGTATGCGTTGTCTCTAAGTAGACAACAGTATCAGTAGGGTAGTTCTTACTGGCAGCACTCAGTGTCAGAGGGTGGGTGTGTTTCCTCCTCTAGACAGTGTCGCCAGATGGCCTGCCTTGGAGGGAGCCTTAGTTTGTACCCACCGTGCCTGCGTAAGTGCTGTTCCTCACTTGTGGTTAGTGCCGTGCATGGCTTCCTGGGAGATGAAGCTGGATGTTTCAGTGTCAAAGCATTTCTGTTTGCCTTTTTCTGGGCTGTAAATTCATGTCTCTTAATCTTGACTCATCGCAGTTCAGTTTTAAAATTGATTTATGAAAATTCTGTGCATTCTGATGGCCTTTCCAGGAAACTGATTTGATTTTTTTTTTTTTTTTTTTTTTTTGGTAGGGATGGAGGGTGGTAGGGCCAGAGAGAAGGCTTGGTGGATCAAAGTGCTTGCTAACACATCTGCTAACTGGTGTTCAGTCCCCGAGGGCCCAAGTGATAGGAGAGAAGTTACTTCCAAGAGTTTTTCTCTGACCTCTGCATGTGCACTATGCTATACAATGTATGTGTACACAAAATAAATGAGTGTTTAAAACAAACAAAAAGGATGGAGAGTGACACGCCCAAAATTTGTGTGCGGATGGGAGACCCCACAGGGCCTGGTGGAGGTGCAGTGTGTGTTTTATTTGAATCTGGCCTGCCCACACTGTACATGGCAAATCTGCTGGGTTCACTCAAGTCACCGATTAAATGTTTAATTTGATTCAGAAGTACGTACAATTAACTTTTGCAGCTGCATTCCTTCTGTTGCCTGGAGCCGTCCCTTCTGTTGTTTGCTGAGTTCCTCCAGGTGTGGTGTTTGGTTTCTCCCAGGTCCTGTGCTTTCCTTTTGGCGTTCTGTACTGCTGTTTGCTGATGCTTGGTGTCTGCTAGTTGCTCGTGTGTGTTGTCTTGGCTACTTCTGTTTCACTGTGTGGCTCAGGCCTCTTCTCCTGTCTTGTGGGGCATTAGGCATGTGCCACCTTGCCTAGCCTAAACTTTTCTCACGTCTTACTGGTTTTCTTCTAATAAACTTCTCAGTTTCTGTTGCTCTTGTAGTTGTGTCATTCCTCCTTCACGAATTTTCTTTGGAACAGTTAGTACTTAAGAAGTTGGAAGAGCGATGGGAACACTGTACAGTTGAAGCCCAGCCACGAAGGCCAGGAACATGTGATCCTGAGTGTGGCCAGGGAGGATGCTGGCCTACGGAACGCGCATCTCGGGTGTGGTGTGTAAGAGGGTTAGGGAGTGAAAGTCAGTCCCCAGTCAGCTGCTCTCAAGGCCCTGGGGAAAAGTGGGTGACTTGATATTTTCATAGCTGGCAAGAGGAGTAAAGTAAGACAGCTGACACGGGTAGACAAGGGGTGTGAAGCCATTCTTGAGGCCCAACGTGCTCGCTCTGCCACTTCAGCACGGGCCGCCGCCTCCTTCACAGCACTGCACCATCTCTGTGTGGTCCTCCTAGGCATCGTTCCTTCAGGCAGGTTTCCGTTTCCCTTATGGTCTTCTAAAGCACCACCCTCCCCACTAGGAATATTCCAGGGCCTCCCCTCTTTCTGTTACGTGAAGTTGTATTTTAACAGCCACCCTCTCTCCGACCATTGCTGTGTGTGGGTGTGACGAGTGAGCACAGTCCTTGGTTTTCTGGGTGACAGGTGTAAGCTCTTGTCATTGCTGCTCTCTTTCTAGTCACTGGCTTTTCATAGGTTTTGCTGTCTTAAAATATTTAAAATCTAAAAATATAAATTACTCTTTTGCACCGCAACTTCTCCCACTGTACTGTTGGATAAAAACCAACAGGCCAGTCTTGTTAGTCTCTTTTAAATGAAAGCTTTTAGCCTTTCATGGTTAAAAGTAATCTTCACCTGTGTTTTCTCTCTTTTGGTGGCTGCCCATTGTTGAGCTAAGCATGGTCCCACTTTTTTAACTTGCTGTGGTCTTATTCATGATGGAAACTGAAATTTTCTTTTCTTTCCTTTTCCATGTATAATTTGTTTTTGTGGTGTGCAAACCTCTTTTCTGAGAGTATTAAATCAGCCTAAAGATACATTGTATATATGCACATGTATTCTCTCAGTCTCTTTCTCTGTCTGTCTGTCTGTCTGTCTGTCTCTGTCTCTGTCTCTGTCTCTGTCTCTGTCTCTGTCTCTCTCTCTCTCTCTCTCTCTCTCTCTCTCACACACACACACACACACACACACACACACACACACAGATGGAGTCGGTTTTCTGACATCTGTTTGAGTTTCTTACACATGTATTTGTGAATGAGATTGAGCTGTAATTATCTCCTGGAAGATCTGGTGTCTGTGAAACTCTGTAAGGAATGTGCAGGCTCGTTCCCTTTCCAGTTTCCTGGAAAAATTTGTGGTGTTCAAAATGAATGGTCTGTTCTGCACAGGTGTCTATAAAGACATTGCAGATGATGTAGTTCTTAATTTAAAAAAAATATATTTCATTAGTAGTTCTTAATTTTTACCTTTTGTTTCACCTTTGAGTTTTTAACTTATGATTCCGTTTTTTGTATGTGATTTTAACAGTGATAAACTTTTTCTCAAATCAGTTCCCATGTAAGTATTCTTATATTTATGAATTGAGCTATTTTGTTTATTCTATAACTTTATTAAAATAAATTCATAGTCCTTATTAGCATGGTCTTTGTAACATCCATAGCTAAGGCGTTTGAACTGCTGCTTTCCTCTTACCCTTTTGTTAACATGAGTGGATGGCTTAGATTCATGGGCTCTGATGCTTCCATTGTATCTGTAAGTGCTGTCGGTCACATTCTTCAGCTTCTAACCCTGTCCCTTCTCAGCTCTTACATAATGTGTCTTCTACTTTCAGGCCATCTATGTAAGAAAAAAGCTTTCTTAGAGTCTCTTTGGTCTTTGTCTTTTCCAATAATATGTGTGCGTGTATGATGTATACATGCATATATATGATGTATGTATGTGTATACACCTATTATGCACACATACATACTGTTTTGCTCCCTATAAGGTCTTGCTTTCTACACTTCTGATATGGGTTTTTTTTTTCCCCCTTTCAGGTGCATGCTTAGTGTATTTGGACCCTTTTGTCCAAGACTCAAGCATCCCACTTTGGGTAGTTGCTCAGTTTTGATAAGCACTGCCTTTGCCTTCTAGCTCTGAGGCCTGTCTAAGGGTCCCTCAAGTCTTTGTTTTCTGGAAGAGCTGCCAAGGAGGCCAGCCAGGGTTCTGAGCCGGTCTCCTCAGAAGGATGGTCTAGAAGGTCCTTGCTTGGCCCTTCATCTCTAAGTACTGATCTCTTCTGGGTACTTTTTCATCCTTCATCTTGTGAGTTTCTCTCTTACAAATGTTCTGACTGTGCACATGAACAGAACCGTACAGTCTGCACACAGGTACTACCACCATGTTACGTCACCGAATGCTTGTCAGCTGGTTCAGGGCCCATTGCTGTCCATCTCAGTTGGATGCCTTCCTCAGAGGACTTCAGAGTGGGGTCATGGACACACATGTCACCCCTGGATGGTGCTGTCATCTCCAGGTACTAAATTTCTCAACTTTCCATCTGCTGAACTAGCCCTGTTGAGAGATCAGCAGCTGGTCTTGACTTGTACATAGTCTGTTTCAAACAGAGTGTAGACAAGGCTAATCTACTGACTTAGTTATTAATTTTTTTATGTAGAGCATCCTTTCTTCCTCTGCTGACTGTGCCTTGTTACATGGGGAAACTGGGTCCGTGTTCCACAGAGTGCTCTACCAGTTGTTTTGTCTTGATGTAGCCAAACGTGCTCTTCTGTCTCCTGTGTTTTGTCAGCAAGGTCCACTGGCTTGACGAGTAGCACATATTTGTGGTTGTTGTATGACGGCCCCAAGAGTTCCTGCCTTACCTTCAGAGGACCCCCTTTGCGTGAATGCCTGTGGCGTCTCTAGCTCTCCCATTTGCCTTTGCAGTGACTAACTCCTGAAGCTTGGAGACATGAGAGGCAGACTCGCCTTCCCCCATATTCCCTCCAGCTTTCTCACCTACTACACCTGCGAGTGTAACCAACACGCATGTGCGCGTGCATGCCTGTGAATTTATTGCATCACACTGACATAATGCTTCGTTGTCCTACAACAGCAAAGCCAAGATTGATGAGAAGGTTCATGTAGTATGGCCTCTGGGACCACTTTAACTAAAGTTCTACTCCTGTGGTTTTGCTCACCACAGGGGCAAGTGTTAATTTTGACCAGACACCCTGGTGGTGGTCAGTCTGTGGTTGCTGATTCTCAAAGCAGCTGAGCTTTTTTTCTTCCTGCCCCAGCCCAGTCCCACCTTGCCCTTCTCTGTTGTAGGTTCATACCCCGCTAGCCAGTGGCCATACTGTCCTCCCATCTGCAAGCTCAGACCTCTGTCCCTTCACTTACCTGTCCCTTGCACAGTACCCAGCCAGAAGCTGAACTCCACAGCAAAAGCTAGCTTTTCTAGCTAGGCCTGGCCGTCTGTGGTCCAAGTGCCTCTTGCATTCCAGGGAGAGCAGAGGTGTGCCTGGCAGGTCAGAGGCTCCCATCACTAGAAACCAATCTCCCTAAGTGTCTGCTGTCACTTATATTGTCACTTATATTCTTTAAAACCATGCAATCTAGAAGGCCGATATTTCTTTTATTTTTTACTAAAAAAATAGTTTCCTTATTTAGTCCGGGCTAGCCTCAAACTCAGGCTACCCCTGGCTCAGTCTCCTGAGTGCTGGGTTATAGGCTTGCTCCATTATGCCTGGTTTAAGTGTCTCATAATATAGTGAATTTTTTCTAATGGCCTTTTCTTCATTTTAAAGAATATTCATATATAAATAAGTAACTTTCAGAATCTCAAGTAACCTGAACAAATGACAGGCATTGTATTTAATGTCACCGTGCACAAATCAAGTGCTTGGACGCAGCCATTGGAAACCTAGTGCAGATGTTTGGTGTTCCCGTGTGGCCTCTGTGCCCTTGACAGCACAAGAGGAGAGCTTGTGTCCGCATGACTTGTATTTCCAGCAGGAACATCAGTGTGGTATTCTCTGCTAAGATGGAAAGAGCCTGTTGGCACGGTTCTCAACAGCAACACAGTCTTTACTTCATACACAGGGTAGTCTCTTTCCTGGAAAATTTAGGGCATACTAAAATGACTTTAAGGACACTTTGCTCTCCCTGTAAATAGAGTTGGTTTCTAGACTCAAACAATTAGCTTTTTTGTTGCTATTTGTAGCTAATGTATGTATGTATTGTATACACACAATTGATTGAGCCGGGGCCCACACAGGCCAGGCAAGTGTTGCACTAACTGAGTTCTTTCCCTCATCTACTTTTTACTTTACTTGTTTTTCTCTTTAACTTGTCCAGGGTGGCCTTGAACTCAGTTTAGAGCTTTGGCAAGCCTTGAACTTTCAGTCCTGCTGCCTCAGCCTTCCAAGTAGCTTGGATTACCAGCGAGTCTAGGCCGTTGGGCCTGGTTGTGTGTTTTTAGGTACACATGAATGCTGGGCTTTTTGAAGTGGCTTGAGATGTGATCTGCTGGGTCTGGGGCATTCCAGCTCTTCTTCTGAGCAACACCCATGAACTCTCATTGCCTTTATTTATTAATATTTATCTCATTTCTGTGTTGCCTGTATGTGTTATGTATAAATGTGCATGTGAGTGTAGCCAGGCACACTTTCCGCTGCACAGATCAATTCTCTCTGGACAGTGAGTTCCAAACACTGGGCTGTCCGGCTTGGTGGCAGTCATTTGTCCTCCCGGCTTGGTGACTGTCACTTTTCCTCAGGACCTTCTCTCTAGCCCTCATTGCATTTCCTTGTCCTTGTGACAGTGACTGCTCACCTGACACCTTTCAATGCATGGCCGTTGCACATTTTCTTAATTTGGGGAAATAATGTTCATAGACAGCCTGCCTTACCATATACAGAAGTTAGAAATCAGGACAGTCCCCACGTGTGACATGGGGACTGCAGGAGGCTCTTGGACTTGGTATGTGACTGACATGTGTGGCTGGACCGGCTCAAGACTGAGCAGCCTGACTCATGTGACCTGGTGGCACACAGCAGTTTCCAAGTGAAGACGGGAACACATTCTCAGGAACACTCTCAGGAAGTTTTCACCAGGGCGAGGCCCTGTGGTGTGTGCAAACGATTGTCTAACTGTAAAGAGAAGTTGCTTGAAGCACTCTGAGACTGCTGAAGCCTCTTCTGTCCTATGGGGTTTTCTGAATTCTCTACAACAAACATGTGCAACACAAAACAGTGCGTGGTGGGTCCAACAGTGCAGCGATGGGGGCGGGCATGCATCTGTAGGTCCAGCCTCAGTGGCCCCTCTCCTCCTTATCTAGCTGCACTCAGTGCATCTCCTCTCATCCTCCTCTGATGCCCCTCTCCCCCCTCCCCATCTCCCCACCTCCATTTCCCACTCATGTCCCCATTTTCATGGTCATGCTGTTGCCAAATTCACAGAGGAGTGAGATGCATGAGGCAGGTGTCTTGCCTTTGTGTGACCACCACCCTCCCCCCAGCCTGAGCCTTTCCTCTGCCTTCCCATAGACTCAAGCTGCTGATCTCCCTTGGCACACACATGCCTGGCACCCCGTCTCTCTTCCTTGTCCTTTCGAGGTTCTGTTGGCATCTGAGCACATGGGCATCCTCTCACTGCCTTTCTTTCCTCATTTTCTTCCTGTTACCATTTGAATTTATCCCACTAGATAAGACCTTTATTTCAGGACTTTCTGAAACAGCTCTCTCTGTGGTTTTGGGCCTTTTCTGCTTAAATTGGCAGGTAAAATTGTATATGTTGCCCCATATACCATGGTGCTTTGAAGTATGTAGGCATTAGAGGTGACTGCATCCAGCTAACTGTGGTGTGCGTTGCTCACATAATGCGTCTGCGGCTAGAGCAATTTTAATACACCTTTGCAGTTTTCCTTCACGGTCTGTTAACCGCAGTCGCTGTGTGGCATAGTAGGTCTCCTGAACCTATTTTTCCAGTCTCCTTTGCCCAGCATCTTCCCTCCCAGCTTAGGCCCTGGCAACCACAGCTTTGGGGCTTTGCTCTCCTGTTCTGTGTATTCTCTTCCTGTGTGTCTGGTGTCATGGCATTGAGTATCTAGTGATTGTAAGTGCACCTGTAGCTGGGACTCTCCCCTCCTTCCTGTTTGGCCTCTGCTCTGCCTCACAGGGGTCTGAAGCTCACACACAAAGCCGTGCTCCTGACCAGTGAAAGCCGTTCTCCTGACCAGTGAAAGCCGTGCTCCTGACCAGCGTTCCTTCTACAGCCCTTTGCCTCATGTAACCCCCTCCCCCAAATAAATGACTTGTTCTTCCCGACAGTTTGGTCAGAAACTTAAACAACCATAAACCGTGTCTTGTGTGGGCCAGCGATGACAGTTGCGTACAGGTCAGAGGACAACTTGGGGTGAGTCCTCAGCCCTTCCTGCACGTGGCATCTTGCACATCTTGCCCATGCCCTTTGGCCTTTCTGTTTTGGTTTTCCTCTGAGCTAGATAGCTGTGTGGCTTGTCCAGATTTGTGTGTTAGGGTTCAATGTTGCCTGCGCCTCCCCGACAGGAAATCAGCTTTAGGAGAGGAATGACTTTGTTTGTGTTTCTTTTATCTCTAGTGCTGAGGCCAGTGTCTGGCACAGAACAGACACACAGTAACTTTTCTGGTGCATGGTATACTGAGTCCTTAGTGTTGAAGATACTAAGCATTTGCTGCTGGGCTTTAAGGGGTTGATGAAGACAGTCTTGATATGGCCCACGTGCCTTGTTGGATGCAGCCTTAGCTGTCCTTTTCTTGCTCTGTGTGCGTGGGGGTGGATGAGGGCGTATGTGCATTCAAGCCCGTCTGTGGGCCAACAGGGTTTGTCTTCCCCAAAGGGAATGGCTGGGTACAGAACAGCATTCTTTAGAGACGTGTATCTTTTCCAGATTGCTCCTTGATAGGCTTTAATGAACTAGACCCTCCCTCCCCTCCCTTCCTTCTCTTCCCCTCCCTCCCTCCCGTCCCTTCGCTCAGTTTGTGTACAGTTTAGCACATAGTTTCCAGTGGCTCTTAGGTCTTGAGCCTCAACAATGTCCAAGATGTCACAGGCCTTGAAGGGCCTGCTGTTTTGTGTTCCGGAGTAAGGGGAAGAGGTCCTCGTGGACACTTGGAGGCTTCTCAGGTGCTGTTGGCCTCAAGGCTCCAGCAACAGCCCCACATCCCCACTGCTCTCCTCCTCTGAAGCTCCTTCTAGGGGACAAGTGGGCACTCTTGTTTTCTCCTGTAGACCAGGGGCTAGCTAGGACACAGCAGTGACTCTGCCTGACAGTCCTTCATTTACAAACAGTCTGTGTTTACCAAAGAGAGCACTGAAGTGCTTTGCCTCCTACTTTGCCTTGTGTGTGAGGGAGGACCTTCTGAGCGCTGTGAGTCGCAGCTTCCAGTTCTGCGTCTGCTGGTCTTCCTGTAGCTGTTTAGGGGGGTCTTGCTGTATGCTATGCAGGATGCACCTTGCTTTTCAGACTCCTCAGCAAACTCTGTCCTTTTCTTCTCCATGTATCTACAGAATGAGGTGGGATGAAGGAAAGGGTTATTCCCTCAGGGTCCTTGAGACACCACGGGCTGTCGGGGAGCATGGTCCTCCAGTGTCTAGTGGAGTGAGCTTGGCTGAGGCAGGCAGTCTGTTCCTCTGCTGGGACAAGGGCTTCTGATGCAGCTGCACCTTTAGGACCCGGACAGTCAGCAACCCCGTGTGACTGCACCTTCCCTTTGTGCTTCGAGAACCTCCACCATCATAGCTGCAAAAAGCCTTCCTCTCACTCCTCCCAGAGCTACACTGACAATCCCACCAGCACAGCTGACTCATAGCCCAGTAGTAGGCTGCCTCATTAGAAGTCTGCAGCGGAAAGCAGGGACATGCACACTTTACTTTTGTGGGTGTAGTTTGTGGTTTTCAGTGTGCCCCAGGTTCTTGAGGAAAATATCAGGGTTCTGTTGTTCCTGTTGTTGTTTTAATGTCTCCCCCCCACCCTTTGAGTTTTTCGAGACAGGGTTTCTTTGTGTAGCTTTGGCTGTCCTGGACTCACTTTGTAGACCAGGCTGGCCTCACACTCACAGAGATATACCTGCCTCTGCCTCCCAGTGCTGGGATTAAAGGCGTGTGTCACCACGCCTAGCTGTTTTAATGTCTTCTTAAGCTGTAGATCTCTCTTTAGTTTCTTCTGTGTGTTGACATCAAGTCACTGCAGCAGATGTGACCCATGTGAGAGCAAAGCATGCCAGGCAGTGAGTGCCCCTAGCTTCCCAGCAGTGTTCAGTGGGGCCTTGCTGTCTATGAGGAGCCCCAGTAATAAGGGGGAGAAAAGTCGGTCTCAGTGTGCTCCTTTCCTCTGTGTTGTACATTTGAGTGCATTGCCAGTAAGCGTTAGCTTTTAGATAGTCACAAAAGAGTCTGTTAACTTGGCATTAAACTATCAGAATGTGGGCAGTATATACCAGTGACCAGCTTTGTGTTGTAATTTAATTTTCAATCTCCTTTGCTCTTCTTGCTTGTCCTGTGCAAGAGTGGTCTTGAGTTTTGAACTCTTATTGGAGAAATTTAATAACTTTGTGATACTGAGGAAAAAACTTGGGAGTTACTTTAGGGAAGAGAGGGCCATTCCTAGACAATGGGTAGGCAAGTCCTTGGCACTAGGCCCTAGGCTGGTGAAGGAGCCAGGTGTGTGATGCAGGTGTGTGACAGGCTGGTGTAGGAGCCAGGTGTGTGAGGCAGGTGTGTGACAAGCTGGTGCAGGAGCCAGGCGTGTGGCAGGCTGATGTGTGAGGCAGGTGTGTGACAAGCTGGTGCAGGAGCCAGGCGTGTGGCAGGCTGATGTGTGAGGCAGGTGTGTAGCAGGCTGGTGTGTGAGGCAGGTGTGTGGCAGGCTGGTGTGTGAGGTCGGTGTGTAGCAGGCTGGTGTGTGAGGCAGGTGTGTAGCAGGCTGGTGTGTGAGGCAGGTGTGTGGCAGGCTGGTGTGGAGAGGCTGCTGTTCTCTGTGTCCAGCTCCTTGTGAGGTGAGTGCCACCCTTGCTGTCCCAGCAGGCTGCTGTGTTCCTTGAGGGTCCTCAGTTGGTTCTTGTTTTAGGAATTGTTACCCTTGAGAGTTTTGGAAAAGCCTTGAGTGCAGAGGTGCTGTTCACAGGGTATTTATTAGAGTGCCATCTGGCATAGGTGCTTTTTCTTAACTGTGGTAGGGTCTTAGTGATCTGAGCCTTTGCTCTCTACTTCAGCAACTAGGAAAGTAAGGGACCCTTGGTGCCAATGCATGCCTCTTCCAGGGTCTCCCAGTATAGCTCAGGTTGGTCTGGAGCTTACTAGGTAGCCCGGGCTATTATTTCCAGCTGCCAAAGACCGCACGTGCTCACGAGTGTTCCCACCTGACAAACATTACTGACGCGCTCTCATGAGGAAGTTATCAGTTGTGGACAAACTGGAGCAAACCCCCATATCCCACACCTGGGATTAAAACAAAACATGTTTACATACCATAAGTAAACTTCCACATCAAAGGATTGCATATAGCTTCGTGAGATTTTTTTTAAATGGGTTATTAAAAATCTTGATTACAATTGGCAATGGTGGCGCATACCTTTAATCCTGGCATTGTAGAGGCAGGGGCAGGTGGATCTCTGTGAGTTTGAGGCCAGCCTGGGCTACAGAGTGAGTTCTGGAATGCCAGGGAAGGCTACACAGAGAAACCTTGTCTTGAAAAACAAACAAACAAACAAACAACAACAACAACAACCAAGTCTGGCTTACTTTAGTCCTTAGCGCCTTTGTGTTAGGAAACGTGATTTCAGGCATCTCGATGCTTTCCGTGCTCACTCACACACTGCTAGCTCTGGAAGGAATGGAGGGTAAACATGGGCCCGGAGCTGCTGCCTCCAGGATTCCTTGGTACCTTACTGGGCACAGCTCTGCTCTGTACCCTTCTGGCCTCACCCTCACTGGAGGTCTAGGGGACAGCTGTCACTTCAGTCTGCAGTCGTCAGCTGCCACTAGCTGATGGCAGGTGCTTGTGGTGAGAACGCCACTGTGATTATTATTGAAGCTCATCAGGAAGAAGTACTGTGGAGCCACGCAGGCCTACCTTTTCTCCTGACAAGCTTTAAGTCTGGAAAATAATAGTTTCCTTGAATGAAGAGAAACTAAACAGTATTTGAAGCACGTGTCCTTTGGTTCATCGATGAGCATTGTGCATGTGTAAATGCATCAATACATAGATAGCATATTGGGGAGAACACGGTTTTAATTGAAGCTAAATATTGGACTATGGTTTTAGGATCATAGAAAACCAGTTGGGCTTTGGTCATGTGATTCTTACATGAGCTAGAGGAATTTTGGAGCAGGAGTGAGGAGGATACATTGGGAGATTTCTGTGGCAAATAGGAGACAGGATTGAGCTAATCAGCTCTGCACAGTTAGGTGGGCCTGTTTCATCCACGTCCTCCATCTTGCATTCTCTGCCCCTCCTGTCTTCTCTCCTCCATCTTGTATACCCCGCCCCGCCCCGCCCCGCCCCACCCCACCCCACCCGTCTTCTCTCCGTGGACTGAATCCAGGGCTCACGTATGCTAGCCCTGTTACCTCCTGCCTGACCATACTATTTGAAATAAACTCCAGACATGGAGCACTTTGGGCCCAGTTTTGGGTTAATATTATTTTTAAAGCATTAAAAATTATTTTATGTCATTGAGTGTTTGGCTTTCATGTCTGTGTGTCCACCATATGCATGCCTGTTACCCAGTCCTGAAGAGGCATCAGGTCTTTGGCGCTAGGGTCACAGGTAGCCGTCAGCTGCCCCGAGGGTACATGGAGCTAGCCCAGATCTTCTGCTAAAGCAGCCAGTGCTTTTAATAGCTGAACCAACAACCCCACAGCCCTGGTTTATAGTGTTAACTTTTATATTTCTGTCATTTCTCTCTGTCTTTTTCTCTCCCCCCCTCACCTCTCTTATTTGTTTTCCTTCATTGAAGATGGGATTTGCATAGTGTAAGATATTCTGATTGGGCCTTTTAATGTATTTAAAGGTTCGTTTGTATGTTTTTGGTCTGTGGCATGAATGTAGATAGGGCTCATGTGGAAATGGGGGCAGCTCTGTGGAGTCTGGTCTTTCCTTCCACTGATCATTATGCTTGAGGGGCATGCTCCCTTAAGCCACCGAACCATCTTGACCCATTTGAACTGTAATCCCAGCACTCAGGAGGCAGAGGCAGTCAGATCTTTGTGAGTTCGAGGCCAGCCTGGTCTACAAGTGAGTCCAGAACAGGCAAGGCTACACAGGGAAAACCCTGCCCCCCCAAAAAAAAATGAAAAAAAAAATTAAATTTAAAAATTGTTAGTTTGATCTCAGATGTTAGTAAGGCCTTTGTGTCCTGACCGCTCACCTTCAGTAGTACCACTGTCACTCTCTGCAGCCTTTTCTTCCTTGATTTCCAGGTTATTTTTAGTGCATCCTTTCCCATTCATCTTTTTACTTTTGCAGTAGCAGATGCAGACTGCATCTAGTAGCACGTTGCTCCCAGGCAGTGCAGCTACTAACATGATGTGTATTCCTGGATGTGAGCCGAGTTGTGCTTAACTCTGTGTGTTTGTCCTCGGGCTTTTTATTTTGGTGCTGGGGTGTGAGCCTTGAGAACTCACGCTAGCCTTTACCTGCTGCTGTCATGCTAGTTAGCCACTGGGCTCTGGAGACCCAAGAGCACAGTGACCTTCTGGAGAAATCATGTGTGTTGGGAGCCCCGTCTAAGCTGGCCTTGGGGTATTGTCTCAGGGTCCTGGAGGTCTTTCCAGCATAATTTTATGGGCAGTCCAGACATTCTCGTGGAGGATGTAGGGAAAGCTGAGGTTCGTGTGTGTGTACGTGTGTGTGCGTGTGTGTGTGTGTGTGTGTGTGTGTGTGTGTGTGTGTGTAAACCCTTTGAGGCCTAGTGAGACCAGGACTTGTGAGGTGTGACATGAGCACAGCAATTGAGGGTCAGCTTCCTGGAGGACATGAAGAGCTTTTGTGCGTATACCATGGATGCCAGTTCCGTGGGCACCAGGAACATTTCCGGATCAGTCACATTGAAGAGGCTATAGGCCTGGCAACGGGTAGGAGGCTATAGTGTAAGGCGCCCAACAGACAAGAGTGCGGATGAACAAGATGAGTGTTGGGGTTGGGGGTGCATCAGCTGTACATAGGCACAGAGGAAGTGACAGAGTGAGTGGGTGTCCTAAGACTCACTTAGGAGGTGAGGCCTGAAGTACAGGAACAGTTGGAGTCTTGGGAGTGGTATGTGACATGGAGGGTGAACTTTCCTTATGTGTCCATGTTAATGGAGAGGAATGTGGGGTCATTGTGGGGACTTTAGATGTAGGGGGACCAGCTGTCCTCTCTCTGGCTTCTTAACTAAGAAATGATGGTGGAAGGCAGAAAAAGTGGTCTTCCATTGACACTTGTGAAGAGGAATTGGTATTTTAGTTTTTTTATTCATGATACTGGAGTAAGTGTTTGGAAAGTGGTCAGTATATAAAGTCTTGAAGCTTGTAAAGAAACACACTTAGGAGACCATAGCTTACAAGGTAAAAATTACATTAACTCAGTCGCCATGAAGTAGTTCTTGAAGCTTCTTGTTTGCAAACAGCTGTAGAAATTAAGTGCCCATTACTCTTGAGACCGCAGCACATGACTGCTCACGAACAAGCAAATCCTGCAAGTTTTCGCTGCCTGGCACACAGGAGCAAGAGCCGTAAAGGAGTTGTCCTGTGGATGGAGGCTGTTGCAAAGCCTCTTGGGAATTTCAGCTTCCCTTGCTGGCGTTTCCTGTAGGGTCTTCATGAGGTCACAAGGGGTGGCTGTGCTGTCCTGTGTGCCCTTTGGGAAAGGACACCGTCTTTATTTAGAGACTCATAAAGCCTCTTTTTCATAGGGCTCATCTCCCCAGACCTGCAGTCTGTAGTGCGTGTGGAGGGCTACCCCAGTGAAGTGCCTTACGGCAAGGAGACTGGTTAACTGATGCTGCCAGTTTCCAAAGTAGAGAGACAGAGGCAGCAAGAGATTCTGGCCAGGGTGACACCATTGGACGTATGAAGTCCCACAGACATTCTTCCTGCACCCAGAGTGTTAAAGAAGCGGAGTTCCCCCTCCCCCTATGGTCACTGGGGATTGAACCCACATACCTGTGCATGCTAGGCAACCACTGAACCACTGTGCTTCGTCTGCACCCTACCCTCCCACCTCCCCACCCCCTGGGTTTGTGTTCCTGCAGGTGGCTGCTCTTTGAGTGTGTCCCCATCCATCTCCTGTTGAGTTCTGCCATTGGGCTGTGTCGTGACTGTTTTCTTCCACCGCAGTCATTTCCTTATGGTCTATATTCTTAAATTCTCTTGGTGGGGTTGGAGGGAGGGTATGTACCTCTCCTCTCCTCAACTTGGCTACTTTTTATATTGAGTTAGATACTGTGATGCTGGCATAAACATCTTGTTTGCATTGTTCCATGATGATGGATTAGGGTGCAAATGGATGCCTTTGTTGTTGTTGTTGATGTTAAGAGCACTTCGCTAGCATCTGTCAGTGCTAATCTTACCAGCTCTGTGACGGACTTACATTGGTGGAGAAGTGCTATTGGGATATTTCAAATGAAATGTATATATGCTTGAAGTTGCTTACTGTGGTGCTGTATGAAATAAAGATGGGAAACAACATCAGTTCAGGTGTCTACATGTACTGTGTAGTCACCCCGGAGACACTGTGTAGGACCTGAAGGCCTTCTCACCCACAGAAGGCGTTTTCCAGCTCTTAAAGGAAAATGATGGAAGCGCTCACTTGTAATTTGTACCCAGTGGAAAATTCAGGGTAGGTGGATTATTAAAAAAAAAAAAAAAGCATAACACGAGTTGTGGAAGAAGGGGAGCTAGGAAGGACGCCATCTTCCTTTTCATTATTCATCTCTGTATCTTTTGAACTCATGTCATGGAAATCACTTCTCTCTTGCTTCTTTTTCTTTCCCAGGCTAAAAACAAGCGGCTCCCGTACTACATCTTAATGTAGCTTTTCATTTTAGCTTTTCAGTTACTCTCTCTCATTTTTTAAACTTATTGATTCTTTGAGAGTTTCACATCATGCCCCCAAGTCCTGCTCATTTCACTGTTCTCTCATATTTGCCCTGCGCCCTTGTCACCCCACCAAAATAACACGCACACGCACACACAGTCACCACAAACAAAAAGCATAAAAAATACCTCATTGTGAAAGCTGTAGTGTGTCACAGTGTGTCCCACAGTATACCCCTCTGTCCACACATTTTCATTTGCAAATGTTCATTGCAATACATCATTGGTCTGGTTCGAGATCTCAGGCTTCTGTGACACCGTCATTGTTGGCTCTTCACTGGGCCTCTTCCCTGTTACCTTGTTGTTGCCCTGTGTCATGGAGATCCTGCAGTTTTGGATAAGCAGGACTGGCTTTTTCACATGTCCGAATCACTGGAAGATGATACAGATTTTTGGAGTGGGCCAACTCAGAGTCCTGGATTTGGGCTGGGATGCCAGCTGAGCTGGTACTTGTACAGGCTCTCTCTTATCCGCACCACCAGGTTGAGCTCTCCAGCGCTGCTCTGAGCAGGCCACCCATTGCCACCATCAGTAGTAGGCAGGGTCAGCTCTCCTGCTGTCATGGCCTTGAGGCAGGCTCACCAGGCCTTTGCCATTAGGTCTACCTCCACTGTGTTGTCCAGGTGAAGTGCAGGGCATGCTTTCCTGAGTGCTATAGCCAGGGAAGGCAGGGCCAGGTCTCTTAACTGTCGCAGGTGGCAAGGGGGGGAAAGGGACAGCGTATTACCCCCACACCCATGCCATTTCACCCCAGGCAAGTGACAGGGCCACCTCTCCTGAGCGCTCTCTCTTAAGGTGAGATGGGATCCTATTGTTCCAGCTGACCTTGCTTCATGCTGTAGTGTGACAGTGTACCCAGAATTTTGGCCATTCAGTCAGTGTGGACTCCGTTTATCAGATACCTTAAAGAAAACTTCTGTGCGTGTCCACTTCGGCCCTGTCCATGCTCCTTCCTCGTGGTGTGTCAGTTTCCCTATTTTGCTTATAATATGAAGGTGCTTTACACCAGAGCCCATAATTGTTAAATCTATAGGTGAGATGTGGGTACATTCAGAGATGGTGAACTGCATTCCGGTGCTTGGTTTTTGTGCACTGTGGAGTTGTCATGGTACGGCATTGTTTTGAAGAGCCTGAACTTTTCATATGATTGACAGATAAATTTAGTGACCATGTGTTTTTCAAGTATAAATCTATGCTTTTGAAAATATAAAATATAATGCTAAATGTATTTCTCTGATACTGATATTATCTGTTTATTGCTTATTAAATTATGTTTAATTATGTGAGTTGAAGACAAGCGCTTGTTAAAGAGTACTGACAGTTTTGACCCTCAGGTGAGACAGAGGAGTGTTGGGGCCTGCTGTGTGGCCCTGCCTGGTTTTGAACTCACAGTCTTCCTGCCTTCGCTTTCAGAATGCCCAGCACAGTCAGTTTCTACATGGCCCTTCTACATATGATCTCTTTCCTTTTCATTTAGCTTTTTACTGATTCTTTGTGAATTTCATATCATGTACCCCAGTCCCACTCGTTTCCCTGTCCCTTCGCACCCTTCCTCCACCCTTGCAACCTCCTCACCAGGAGAAAGAACAAAATCTCCTTGTGTCACAGCTGTAGTGTGTCACAGCTGTAGTGTGTCACAGTGTGTCCCACAGTATACCTGTTTGTACACACTTCTGCACACGATCTTTAGGACATGGCTGTTGTAGCCTAGATCTACCCACCCCGGAGCTTCTGCCGTTCAGTCAGTCCTCACATTTCAATCCACCTGAGGCTGAACAAGCTCTCTCCAGTGTTCTCATGAATTCAGATTGTGGTTTTATTTCCAACTGTATTTAATAATTTGAAAGTTTCTGTGGTTAGCAGTAATAGTTAAAGTTTTGGTGGGATCTAATGATTTTGAACATTTAAAGCCTCAAGAGTGAATTGCAAAACCATATTGTTTTCTGATCACCTTCAGCTGTGGCTTCCCTACTATTTTTTAGGGGTATTGTCTGGGTTACAGTGTGTGCCCGCTGTGGTGATATCTTCCTCATGCCCTCTAAGAATATTTTGTTTTGTGGTGGAGAGAAGCTATCAGTATCAAAGCTGTCAAACCTAGGACCTGGCAGCCTGGGGTGGTTCCTGACTGAAGCCCTTGATGGGGGGAGGGGGAGGAGGCTCCCCCACCCCCACCCCCACCCTGTACACATACTGTGAGGAGACAGGGTCTGCTGTTCCCTTGCTGTTGTGAGGCCAGCTTGCCCCTCTGTGCTGTCTCTATAGCAGGGTGAAGGCCACTGAATGTGGCCTTGTGCCCCACTTGACTTGAAATCCTGGTTGCCAATCTCAGGGAACTGCAGGGCGCCCAGCAGGGCATCTCGGTGACAAGCAGGAACCTCTGTCTGTGGGAAGCTTGGCTTTGGGGATGGGAGACAGGATGGGATAGTCCTCTAACTCCTGCTCCACCCACTGCAGGCTGCCCCATCACAGAGCCATGGCTCCATGGTGGTGGGGTGTCAGGGGCCCCTCCCACCTCGTCACCATGTTGCTCCCAAGTGAAAGTCAGGCATCCACAGCGGAGTCAGCCTGCAAGGGGGTGGGTGTTTGACATCTCCCTTAGAGCCTAAGCACCTGGTTTGATAGGGCTTCTTATTTTCCTTGAAGAGTTCTGAAAGGGAGAGTGGAACGCTGTTCTTAGCATGAGCCGGTTTAGACAGCTTACAGTGCCCCTTGGCTGGTGCTGACTGGTAAAATCCAGTTTGTGCAGCTCACGTACTTTGTAGTACCAGTTCTTGGCTTAAGAAGCCAAGGAATTTTCAGTGTGTTTTGTGTGAGAATGGGGTGGGACAATAGATGCTTCTTGGAGAATTTTACTAATAAACATGAATTTTCCGTGTAATACTTAATACAATAGAATTGTATATGGATCCTTAATGCCTGTTTGAACTGACAGAGGAGGGGAAACACTTTATTTGAAGGTAGTATTTCCCATTCTTTCTGTTGTCCCTCTCCCATTAGGAACTGGTTCTTCAACTTTCAAAGCCAAGTGAGAAGCTATGCATTAGGCCCTTAGCCTCTGGCTTCTCTTTGGCCTGTGTTAAGTAGCCAGGACCTGCTATGCAGGGTCTCTGAGGTGGGGTGAGGCAGGGCAGCATTTGATTTGTGTGCCAATTCAACAGAACACTGACCCCTGCACCCTGGGAAGAGCCAGGGAAGTGCTGAATTTCTTAGCTCTGGACAGGTGTTTTGCTCTTTGATGTAGTTTTCTATGGATAATGCCACGTGGGCTTGTGGATCTTCCATGCGGGCTTATGGATCTTCCACGCCTGGGTATTTGGTTTTCTAGAAACTCATATCAGTCTATGGGTATTAAGGTGGGCATTTTAAGACCCAGTTGTTAGTAATATTTTTATTAACTGTTTTAAAATTGAAATAATAATTTGACCAAAATTGTACTTCAACTATACAAATGTGGCAGCTCTCCTTCCTGTGATCCCAGCACTTGAGAGACTGAAAGTAGGATGGCCATCACAAGTTCAAGGCCAGCCTGGGCCTCCTACCCCTCGGAATAACTAAGCAATACATCCCAGTTTAGTGTTAGTAATACACTGAGCTTTGGATGTGGTTTGCCCGGGGTGGGACAGCTCACCCTGAGCCTGCAAAACTCCAGCTCCATTGTGCAGTCTCGTATTAAGGGTGTCACTATTTATATTTATTTCTGTCATTGATTCCCTGCTTGTTTTTGCCTTTGATAAAGTATTATATGATAGTTGTCATACACTTAACTATCATCTAAAATGTAATTTCACTTGGTAATTAATCATGATCAACTTTTGTTTACTGTATGAAGCTTAACACTTTGATACTGATGAAGGACTGTGTTTGCGTTTGTTTAGGACATGTCTCAGGAAGGCTATGGAGCTCGATCTCAGCCTCCTCTGGCCCCTGGAAAGTCCAACCATGAAGACCTGACTCTCATACAGCAGGAGAGACCATCGAGCTTACCAGTAAGACATTCCTGGGCTGATTGGGGAGCAGAACGAGTTAAAAGATTTTTAAAAATGATTGTTGTGTCTCCTCTGTTTTGTATCACACACAGGAGAGAAGCTTCTAGGTTTCAGATTTATTTAACAATTATTAATTTTTAGGCTTCTTTCCCGAGAGCCCTGTGGTTCTACGTAAGTCTGTTTTGTTTGCAGTAGCTCAGGCAGAGCAGAGCAGACACCCACTGTCGGAAGGTC
Source organism: Acomys percivali (assembly GCA_907169655.1). Classification (NCBI taxonomy): domain Eukaryota; kingdom Metazoa; phylum Chordata; class Mammalia; order Rodentia; family Muridae; genus Acomys; species Acomys percivali. The sequence goes on from OU015750.1 coordinate 108,437,185, forward strand.
CTCCCTGACTGGCTGGCTTTGCGAGCACAAAGGGACTTCTGTTGTGTTTCTGATCTTTTAGCTTGTTGAATTTTGGTAGTGATACATGGCAAGAATGTCAGTGCAGGAGCTGAAACATACAAAAATTCCTGCTCTGCAGTGGTGACGAGATAAGGTGTCAGTAATTTGAATCATTCCTGGACTTTATATAGAGAAGTTTACCCCAAAGAAAGTAATTTAGTTAAAATCTGACAAGGCAGCTTGTGCAGTGTTCGCACTAGTGGCGTGTGTGGTGAGGGGGTGTACCCGATGTCAGCAGCACTACAGTGCAGGGCACATCACGGGGGCCCATAAGTAGTTCATCTAGACTCGGTTTACCCTTGAGTAGAGAACCCAGGTGAATGAGGATTGCTGCATAACTAAAAGAATAAATCTGTAAGACAGTCTTTACATTTATTTTCCTGTTAACATATTTCAACATCAAGCATTGTTGTTGCTGTAAAATTTCTGTTACAGTTTGTTTAAAACTTGAATCTAGGAGAGCCTTTTTTTTTTTTTTAACATTTATTTATTATGTATACAGGATTTTGTCTGCATGTACACCTGCATGCCAGAAGAGGGCACCAGATCTCATTATAGATGGTTGTGAGCCACCATGTGGTTGCTGGGAATTAAACTGAGGACCTTTGGAAGAACAGCCAGTGCTCTCAACATCAGAGCCATTTCTCTAGCCCCCAAGAGAGCCATGATTTTAACTTGAATTGTAGCTTTGTTTGCACTCAGTAAAATTCATGATGGTCCCTTTAGATCTTGGAGGAGGACCGTTGGTAATGGATGTTGTACACGGCAGGCTGTGTACATGCCTTTCCTACCTAGGTTGGCCGTGTACCCTTGTAGAGGAAGGCATGTGATGGCTGCAGGGCGCACCCTGTCATCGACTCTGTCATACATTGCTACTATGAAACCCTAATTTGTATACGTTTTGTTTCTGTGAGGGGAGAGGTTACGAGTCTTATAGGAAAGTCTGTTGTTAAGCTGTGTTGGACCTGCGTTGACTAGGTCTGGTGTTTTGAAGGAATGAAAAAGTCAGTGGATTCTGTGTTTGTGTGAGAGGCTTTGAAAAAGCAGAGGATGTGGACGGCATGGCATGTGCCTGTTACAGATGCAGCATTGGCCAAGTATTTGGAATTGAAGTTGAGTCACTGGAGGCGTCCAGAGGATTCCACCTTCTTGGTTTTGGAGCTGACTTGGTAGATCTGTCCTTGGCTGCTGTGAGGCGAGTTGGAGACCATGTGATGAACAGGTCTCAGCTTTCCTCATGTCGGTATGAGCAACAGTGCGCAGAGTATGTGGTTGCCTGCAAACTGACCGTCACTAACACACACCTCATGCCGTATTCAGATGGGTGGTTGATGCCCTCTAATCCTGTGGTAAAGCTGGGGAATTGTCAAGGTCATTGTATTTATATCTATCTGTCTATATCTATGCAGACATAATAAAGGCATGTGGTGTATGATGTGTTACCACTCATGACTACCTTGTATACTTCCAGAGAGTACTTTGAGCTACCGTACCCCACCTAGTTCTTTTAATGGGAATGTTTGAAAAAAGAGAAAGAAAGAAATATCTGCACTGGTATTTTTATTCTGTCTTTGTTGCTGTCTTGTTTCTGACCTCCCGGAGACCGATAGATTCATACTTAAGTCACATTTCTGTGAGTTTTTTTCCTTTTTGTTTTTTTCCTAAGACAGCAGAGCTTCCGGCTTTTGTGGCAAGTCCGTATGCATAGGGAGTGCACAAGGCTGGTCTGCCTAAGAGCTCCTGAAACGGCTCTCTTGAAGTGAGCTGTAATGCACTGTTTTCTTCTGCCGGGCTTCACAGGCATAAACAGTGTCTATGTGGAGTTTACAAATATGTTTTTGTTTATATTGCTGCTTTGTAAGTTGTACATAATTAAGGTAATTATGGCTTCAGGGAACACTGTTAGTATTCTGTCTCAGCTTCGATGCATGCATTTGTGCAGTGTGACTTTATGAAATGCTGTAGCCGCTGGCTTGGCTCAGCTGGTATTTAGGAAGTGGGAACCTCCCTTAGTCATGCTTGAGTTTGTTATGGGGCCCCTTGTGAGTTGTCTCTGAGATTCTACCTTCCTAGCTTAGTGTCATCAATTTTCTTTCTCCTTAATGACACCTCAGACACTGTAATTCATGGTTTGGGGACTTCACGTCTTAATTGAGCTTTTAAAGTGTAGCATAATGATTCTAATGTATGACTTTTCAGTCTACCTTTCATATATGTGTATGTATATATATATAATATATATATATCAAAAGCAGATCATGCTTCCCGAGTCTTTCTTTCTTTATCCCAGTTTGGTGCTGGTGTCCCAGGAGGTTCTAGAGAGCTCCCAGTTTCCAGTGTAGATGGAATCCCAGGAAGTACATTCTAACACCAGAGACTCCTGTAGATCAGGCTGCCCGTGAATTCAGAGACCTGAGCACTTGCCTTTGCCTCGAGTGCTGGGATTACAGTCGCTCATCACACCAGCAGCAGTGACTTCTTAGCTTTGTTTGCACGCAGTCACATAGCTGTCATGTTTTTCTGTGACTTACCTTTTTCTTTAACATGTTAGACAGTTACCCAACATTTTGCAAGAAGTCCAGATAGTCCACTTCTTCAGCTGCGTCTTTAGCGGAACCTTTAGGTTGTCTTCACTGCAGGCTTGCATGCCCTGTCTGTCTGCGTAGGTTATTTGGTGGTGGTGTGCACACTTAGGTTTTCCAGTTGGCTTAGATGGAGCCTCCCATTACAGCAGAAAGCAAAGGGCTGATAAAGTCATACTTGTTCTCTTGTCTTGGGCCGTGACCAGTAATATTGACTCTTTACTTAACGGGCTAACACTAAGCTCTGAACAAAGCTCCCTCCGCGGAGCCCACTTACTTCTGTAGCTCTTAATCATCCAGCCTCCTTGCTGACACCCGTGAGCTTACACACACTGGCATTTCCACTATTGACATATCTTGGCATATAACGTGGACTATAAAAATCCACCAGAAACTCTCCCTCTTATTAGGGCAGCATCACTTAGCATTTGAGTATATTTTGTAGTTTTCTGTGCTTCTGGTATCGGTAATATAGGAAGCAAGCATACAAGGAAAACGCATAGTGGAAGGTCACTATAGCAAGCCTGTAGCTTATAGACTCCTTTATTTTGCCAACTTTGTATACATCTCAATTTGTAGTCTCACATAACTGCCAAAGTATGATCAGGTACACAAGCGACTGGGTGTTTTACTCAGAGATGTTTCTCGTGACATTTGTTAGTGCTTTTATTACGATTGTTTCTATGCCTGTCATGAGTCTTTGGTTTAGACTGCAATTCTATCATATAAAAAGTCTTTAGAATCAACCACTGGTTCCAAACTGGTCGTTTAACCCTGTGGGGATCTTTCTCATGGCATTGAAGTGGCCTCAGGGATCTTTGTGTCCTCCCTAGTTAGTGACACCAGATGATGGCATAGGTGTGACAACTACATTGGCAAAACCTGGTCACTCTCAAGACCATTTTCTTTTTTTCAAATGACAATTTGCTTTTTACCCTGGTGATCTTGAGTTTCTAGTGAAGAAGTGGACAATTTGGATAATTAGGCAAACAATAGTGCAAAAGCATTCTTTTCTTACTAATAATATTTTTGCTTGTAAAATTGTAACTGACAGAAACACTAATCATTGTAATTTCAGCCAATATAGTAAGGAAAATGTGTTCCTAGTAAAATACTAATGAATATATAAAAGGGGATAATCAAAAGTCTTTTCCCTTCAACCAAACAATGCCTTTCTTCCTGGACATGAGGAGAGACACTGAAAAGAACCATTTTGTTGTGCTTTCCCAGAAGCCCACAGGCTTGCCCTGTAGATGGGGTCACAATGGCTATTCTGTTCTGTCAGTATTTAGGAGGGACATAATGGTAGGGCAATCGGGTAGACTTATAAAAATAGTGGCTACTTAAGGTTCGTCAAGTCATTAAAACCTTATATCTGACCTCATCTTCCTCAAGCTGAAAAAGCTGGAGAGATTGACATGCAAAGAATTTGACTTTGGAGTCATCCAAATAGTGTCCTTCTGCTTGAGTTGCCTCGATTTTGGTTTCTTTGTTGTTTGTTTGTTTATTGTTTTGGATTTTGAAACTGTGTTCCTCTGTGTAGCCTTGCCTGTCCTAGACTTGCTTTGTAGACCAGGCTGGCCTTGAACTCACAGAGAGCTTTCTGCCTCTCCCTCTCAAGTGCTGGGATTAAAGGCATGCACTACCTTGCCCTGCCAGTTGCCCTTTTTGAAAGGAGTCAGGTGTATTCAATGCTGGTGGTTCTTAGAAGTAGAAGGTATCAAACAGGACATTAGACTTAGCCTTAAAGAGAATGTTGGTAACTTGTTGTTATAAAAAAAATTATCCTTTTTGGATGAAGTATTAACATGGATGGTCTGCCTTTAACAAGGAGTCTCTGGTTTGCCTACATTTATTCTACTCTTTAATAACATTAGTTAAGAGTAAATGGTCATGCATTTTGGAAGCATGAACATTGGTGTTATGTTAATGGTGCATTTAAAGTCCGTGAATGTAATAATGTTGTTCCTAAGTGATTGGAACGCAGTGGGATACAGGGAGGAGCAGTTTTTTAGCTGGATTCTGGTTTCCAAATTCTCAACCCAGCCCTAAGACTATCTCAATCTTTTGGCAGGTTTCTTTAACTTGCCAGAAGGTTTAAGCAAAACTTAAATCTACCAGACGAATGGCTGCTAGGTGAACTCCTTGGAAGTTTTTTTATTTGTAGCTTGAACTTGATTTAAATGGTTGTCATGAAAAGGTTAAGAGTGTAGCTGTCTTCCATTGATTGATCCTTCTCAAGTCATTCTAAATGCTTAAACAGTTACAAGTTAAGAAAGAGAAACCTCACTTGTCTTTATGCAGCTCTGAGAGTTCAGGCACAGGGACTGCTGTGTGCACCATTAGCCATTTTATAGTGTCCCTAAGTGTCACAGCTGTTGCGGGTGCAGTGGTCCAGAGGAGGCACCCTACAAGGCAGTTTGGGCAGATAGGAGTCTCTTGGGGCAGATGTAGGCCTCCTGATGTAGGTGGAGGTCCCCAGGGGGTGTTCTCTGTAGGGTGACTCCTCTGCCATTATAGCTTTCAGCTTTCACAGAAGTTTGTCACCACTTGCCCACTTTCACACTGAAGGTACAAACATAGTTTTGATGTCCTGGGAAATTGGAAATGGAACACATGACACCTGATATCTTATGTGGCACTCATGTTGGTCTAGACTATAATTTTAACCCAGGCGATACCAGCTCCCATTGTACTAAGGGTAAGAAGAGCATGAAAGGGTGTAAGGCTCCTACATAGAATCAGACTGGCAGACGTTTAGTTCTCGGCTGGAGTTCTTACGACGTGATGTTCTTCCTGGAGAGGCTGCGTGTGTGCCACCCAGAGCAGGCAAGCAGGAAGAGAAGCCAGGAACCGTGTTTCTTGGGGGTTTCCATGGCGCTGGCAGTCAGTTCAGAAAGAGAAGATAGACGTGAGCTAGGTAGGAAGTGGCAAGTGTGTGTCTTCATTCTTCCAAAACAGTATTCCACTTAAATATTTATTCTGTAAATGAAAATTCAATAAAACTTTAACAATTTGGACTTCTTCCAGGAAAAGAAAAGCCTAAATATAATGGAAAGCTTGAATAAATGAATATTTTAAAAGATCTGCAGCCTGCTTTTAAAGCACTCAAATGTTTGTGCAGACTGTTTCCTAATTGCTGTCTTCAGTCCTGGTGAAATAAATGGATATTTCTTTAACTTTAATTTTGTTTACTTAGTTAGTTTGGAATTGGACCCAGTGCCCTATGCCCTCTATGCTGGCTCTCTGTCACCACACTAACCTAAACTTACTGCCCCAAAGTGGAGAAGTTCAAACTCAGTGTAGCCAAGACATTGGCTTAGGGGCAGTGCATTGACTTTCAAAATTTTGTTTCAATTTTAAAAACAATGCAAACTTTCTCATCTAACATTCTGGAGATTTCCACTTAACATATGGGGGAAATGAATTTCAACCCATTTTGTTGGCTTGTCAGTTTTTAAAAAGTTAATGGAGGGCTGTGAAGGAGTGCTGTAAAAATAGGCAGTGGCAGAGTCAGGGACTGAAGGGCTGAGACATAACTGATCTGCAGGATATTGGTTTTGATAATAGAAGGATAACGATGATCTGCAGTTGATGAATGAGGTTCATTAACTAAGGGATGATAAATGCACATACCCCTGATTAATAGAAAAGACGCACACAGATCTGACCCAGCTCACAGCTCTCCAATAACCTGGGTGAGGCCATGGAGCACTTCTCTGTGGCATGACCTTGCTGTCCCGGATGTAGGCATGTCTCAGATTCACCCCAGACTGCCCCAAGCCACCCTTCCTGACCTGCTTCTCTGGCCAGTAGGCGGAGTGGGGTGGGGTGGGGTGGGGTGGGGTGGGAGGGTTGGGCGGGCCTGAAGGCATAATGGCTGGCCAGTGTGCTGCTGCTGAGCATGCTCACAGAGCCTGGGCTCCGGCAGGTGTGCAGCGCCTAGGAGTACATTACAGTGTTCATTTTCCCTGCTCAAATGAGGACCCTTGATTCTCAAGACCCTCACAGCCTTTCTTACTGCCTAGATTTTGGCCACAATGTGAGCACCACAGCTCTTCACGTGGCCTCTCCCTCAGCACTGCCTCCAGGCCAGGTGGGCCATTGGCCAGTGTGGGGCAGCAAGAGCGCTTTGCTGTGTGTTTTCCTACTTTACTGGGAAATGGCTTTGAATTTACAGACTTTCACTTTGCAGGTGACAGGAAGGCACACACCTGTTTCCTGTAAGGAGAGACATGTGCCCAATACTCACAGGAGCATCTGTGGACTGCTTACTTGCTTTTAGGTTTTTAGGCCTAGAAGTAACTATTTTTAATATTAACTGTCAGTTTAAGAGTTGGAATAAATACATCTGTATAAGGTTCCCCTGAACCAAAAGTTTTTATTCTTCTGCCACAATGTAGGCCTTGAGAGGTGTCTTTCTCTTTCATATCTTTTTCTTTTGCTTTCTCTAAGTTGTTGTAAAATAACTGAATGGTCTTGTTTTCCTTTGTTTGGGTCAAGAAATTTTAGCTGAAAATTGTTACTGTGTGAAAGAAGATTATTGACTCAACAAGCCTTCAATTTTCCATGAATAACACTCCCACCCCTAGCTTCGGGAACACGCCGCGCATGCATTCTATTTTAAAATACAGACTGTAATTTAAAACAGGCAGTTGGATGCCCCACTGAACTTTGTTTAAGCCTGGAATAAAAGGGAGAGAAAAGCTTTAAGCCACAAGAAAGTGGCTAAGCTTCCTCAACTGCTTTTCTTCATAATGCATTCATTCTGTTAAAAAGCGAAGCTTGCAGGTGCTGTTGTCAGGCTGTGCCACGGCCCATGCTTTACCCTCTTTCAGTTGTGGTGTGTACATCTTTTCACTTGTTTCCTCACTAGCCTGTTGTGTGAGTCCTTCCCAAGAGCTCTGGAGTGTCCATGGGCAGTGTGTATGTGTGTGTGCATGTGGTACAAGTTCAGTGCACATGGGAATGTTATTTATGATATTCATTCATTTATTCATTCATTTGGATTTTTTGAGACAGGGTTTCTCTGGCTGTTCTGGAAGTCGCTCTATAGACCAGACCGGCCTTGAACTCAGAGATCTCTACCTGCCCTTTCCCTTCTGAGTGGTGGGATCCAAGGCATGCACATCACTACCACCACACCTGGCTATGATTTCAAATGAGTAATTTTGGCATTCTTATTATAAGATAGCTAATATCGTGTCAGAACTGTATAATAGTGGTTTTAAGACACAAATGTTAACCCTGTTTTGTTCTCTGAGGTTTGAAAAGTGCCTATGTGGAAGTAGCGTGCATCCTTTGCCCTTTTCCTCCAGCTTGTCATGATGTATGAAGGGACATGCTCTGACCCGGGGACCTGCTTATGCCAGATTGCATGGCTGCAGCTCAGCTCAGCTCTGGTCCTGAGTACCTCATGCTGTCTCCCTCTCTGAAACATGAGCACAGGAGACTGGGTTACCTCAGAGCACTCTCCATCTCCTTCACATCAACTACAGGTCTTTTCTGTATTGAAGAAAAAGACAGATGAAACTGAGCCCTCCTCTGTCCTTCTGAGAGCAGTTGAGTGAGTCAGGGGCATCTCTGGCCTGGTTCCTGCTGGCCACCCTGCTGTCTTGGTGCCCTTATTTTTTGTCAAGGGAAAGAAACTTAGATTTATTTAGGAAGTTTGGCCACCAGATAGCCTGAGACTTTATTTTGTCCCCTTACTGCCAGCAGACACCAGTAATCCTAGAGGTCCTAGCTCCTCCTTCCCATGGTCAGTGTGGGTGTCATGCTTGAGTCTGGGAAGGCTAGGCAACACGAGAGGAGTTCATGGGAAGTTGACAAGGAAGCATACTGTCACTGTCTTCCCCATTCCTGCCAATGAGGAAAGCAGAAAAGCTAGTGCAGGGGCAGGCTGCAAGACTCAAGTGCATGCACATGTGTGGTGTGAAGGCTCAGAATGGCTCCCTGCACTGGGCCAGAGGGCAGCCAAGATAGGCTACTGCTCTCTGAGCTGGCTCTTCACTCACTTCTAACACGGCCAGGTTTGTTACATGATCTATGTTAAATTTAGCAGATAAGTATTTATATTTTACAAGGATTTTATTTTTTATTCTGCGTATATGTATGTGTCCATGGAATCTAGATAGACTATCAGACCCCCCGGGACAGGAGCCACAGCAGTTGCAAGCTGCCCAGTGTGTGTGCTGGGAACTGTACTGTGTCTTCTGCATGTGCTGCGTGGACTCTAACCCCCGAACCATCTCCCTGGCCCCACTCAACTTTTTAACTTATAGGCCATGGATGGAAATATTAGCCATCCAGACCTCTGGGAACCACCTCTGACCCTCTACGGAGCTCTTTCAGGAGAACGCTTTGCATTTCTCTGGGTTGAGTCTATCTTAACCGCTCGCCTGCCCTCCCCGCCTTGTTTGGTTTTGATTTGGGTAGTACAGTGGCTGTGTAGCCTGTCTCTCTGCTTATCTTTACCCTAGGTTTTGCTTTCTGATTATGCGTTGAGCCGTGACACAGTCAGTCTCCTCTACACAGTGGGCCAGAGTGTGTGAGTTGCAGTCCACCAAGGGAAGGGGACAGCTTCCTGCTGCCTCCAAACCTCCATCTCTGTGCTCCTCATGGTGTCCTGAGTGTTCCAATAGGACATGGCACTTCTCTAGTCTTTAATTTTCCACCAGTGCTGGCGACAGCAGAGAAGCAATGCCATCTCCTCCTCATGACTAGGTGTGGGGTTGATCTTCTGTAGTTGTCTGCTTCGGACCAAAGTTGCCTTCAGAAGAGTAAACCAACGCCCACTGACTACTGTTTTCAAAAGACTTAACACAAGAGAGAATGTTTCAGTCAGTGGGTAGTGTAAACTGCTGGTAAAAGAAGATTCTATGCCCTGGGGAGATCTCTAACAGAGTGTGTAAGGGCAGACACCCCCTTCTTTCTGTGGCTGGAAAAATATGTGGCGTCTTCTGCGCTCTGGTGTAAGCAAATTGTATGGCGCCTTCTGCTTTACAAAGCTTTTGGAAGGTGAGAGGTGGTGTTTGCTTGTTTTTTGTTTGTTTTGTTTTGTTTTTGAGACAAGGTCTTACAGAAAGAAATTGATACTGACAGGATGACAGCATTACTGTAGCCTTTATTTCATCTGAGCTCATGGAGGCAATTTTGAGACTATTGGAGTAGATTTTGGATAAGCAAGTCAGTAGACCATAGTAGAGTATTCTTAGCATTACCTTGGCCAAAATAACTCAGCCAGCCTCAGGAAATAAGCAGAGCTGGGGCTGGGGAGATGGCAGTGGGTGATGCTGGCCACGCAAGCATGAGGACCTGAGCTTGATTCCTAGCTACCCACACAAGGAAGCAGGTGCCACCCAGTGTGGGAGGCAGAGAGGGGGGCGTCCCTTGCCTTGTTGGCTGGGCCAGGCCAGCTAAGCTGGACAAGCTTGGGTTTAGTAACTTGGGGTGGGAGGTGGAACGTGACTGAGGACACCTGACGTCAACCATTGGCTTCTATATGCATATGTACCCTCATACATAGCGCGCGCGCACACACACACACACACAGACACACACACACACACGAGTAAAGCTGTCAGTCATTCAGTGTAGCTTCCTGGGTTGTCTCATTGGCTTTTGCTTCTAGGATGATGCAGTGTGTGCCACTAAGAAATGTAGACATATCTTTGCATTTTTAGATTTCATAGATACCTTTCATTTCATAGATACCTTTGCATTTCTTTATTTGATATGCTTTTGACTGATTTTTGCCTATTTGGAGAAATATTTTGTAGTTTAAGTTCTTAGCTTCAGTTTCCCCTTCCCTGAATAAATATGTATGTGTATGTGTGTGTGTGTGTGTGTATATATATATATATAAATAACACCATACATAAAATTTTTTCAGTGTATACATTTGTATACAATTTTCTTTTTTCCTCATGGAGAGTTCAATTGACAGAGAACCTGATTTTTTTTTTTTCTACCATGACTTTTTCTCCAACCCTGAATTTTTTAGAATTTTTTAGAAGGTGTTCTCCTTTACTATAGAGAAGGCTGCCTGCTTGAGCACTGTGAGTGCAGTTTAAAGTCCTGCAGAGGAGAGGACATGGCGCCCAGCCGGAGAGGTTCTTCTCAGCAATATAGGACTACTTGCACTTCCTGGACTATAGCTTCATGGCAGAGCATTTCCTCACTCAGGGTGTGCAAGTCCTAGGCTAGCTCTCCAGCCGGACTGAGGCGGGGGTGGGGGGAGAAGCCCCACTCCCACTAGTGTCTTCATTCTAGATCAGCCATTGCCATTTCACTCCCCATGTAAAGAGGGAGCCTTGTCTTTAAAGATGTAAAGTTTTGGCTTTATTGCTAGTTTTTTTTTTTTTTTAATGCTGTTTTATGAGCTAAAGCCGGAACATATTATAGCCTCCAAAGACAATTAACAAAGCAAGACAGGATTAATATTAACCAGTGTACATGTGTGCATTTTATGTATTTAATTTGATTCAGATTTTGCCTGTTTTGGGCTCAAATTCCCAGATGTGGAAACAGAAAGTTACTAGTGGTTGGATCCTTGTCTGCAGCTTGGCATGGAGTTACTTAACATCGGCTGCTAATTCTCTCTGACTGGTGGCTCCTCCAAGCACCCATGCTACAAGTCACCATGTGCTGCCTGCCCTGCCAGCCTTCACACTCAAAACTGGGAGCAGCTCCCTTTGAAGCACAACTGTTTTGCCCAGATGTTTTCTTAGTTACTGCACTTAGGCTTTTCTTAGTATGCCTAAATGCTGACATCTTCAGTTAGGGCATAGGTTCTCTCAGAGACATTAAATTACATTTAACAATAAGTTACTGATTGCCTCTTATGCCTAAATGGGTTTATTAGATATAAAAATAATAAAATAAATAAATAAACATTTAAATTATTTCACCAGTTTTTTGTTTTTGTTTTTTTTTGAGTGCTAATAATATATTATTTTGAGGCAGGGTCTCTCTGTGCAGTCCACGCCCACTTAGGATCATGATGCTCTCCTGCCTCAGCATTCTCTGCCTGGACAGCGACTACCATGTTGATGCTTGTCTTACACTATAAGAAGTCAACAGGATACCTCTCCTGAGGATTCTGTTATTTAACATTCCCTAACATATTTCCTTCTCTTATACTTGGTGGATCGTCTACATATAGTTCTAGACTTCTCCTTTAATCCCCGTGATTTTACAAACGTGTCTTGGCTGTTTAGCAGTCAGAGCAGTGGCTGTACCAGTGCTGTGTGTTTAGCCTTTCATTCCAGACATCAGTGCCTGTCTGTCACTCCTGTGCCCAGTGATGATGTTCAGGGAACACTGCAGTGCCTGTGGGTAGCATAGCCCCCTTGCCTGTGTGGCACAGTGGTACCTGCACAGCTTTCTTGACTGACTCCCTGCAGATTTTTTTTTTTAAATTATTTGATTGAGTCTTTAAGGATAAAGACAGGCTATTAAATTCCTAGCCATCTTTGATGCATCCTGGTCAGTTTGGAGTTAATGCTTTTTAATTGTGTTTTCTGAGCTGGTCTTAGAGATGCTGCCCGTAATTCCAGCTGCCATGGATTCTACAGCAGAAGGCTTGTATAGTTATGCTTGACAAGACATACACACAGATGCTGTCAGGTTTATGGCCTAGAAACTTCTTTAACCTTTTGTATGTGTGTGCAACACAGCACATACAAACCATTGCCGAATGCCTCACCCTCCTCTTTTGAAATTGCTTGCTTCCCAGAGCTGGAAGTTGGTAGCTTATTAGCCCATTATGGGAGCCGGGGCTCCTATGCAGAGGTCACCCACGTCCCACCACGAGCTCCTGACCCACTTCCTTCGCTTCAGTCCCTGACGCTGCTGAGTAATCCAGCTCTACGCTCCTTGTGGATGGCAGTGTGAATTCTGCCGGGACTCTTCATTTTAGTTTCAGTTCACACAGAAGGAAACAAAGATGAAGAAAATATTACTGGAGATTTCATAATAAAATAGAAATTCATGCCAAGTATGGTGGCGCATGCCTGTAATCCTAGTACTCGGAGGCAGAGGCAGGTGGATCTCTGTAAGTTCTAGGCTAGCCTGGTCTACACAGCAAGTCCAGGACAGCCAAGGCTACACAGAGAAACCCTGTCTTGAAAAAACAAAATGGATGAATGAATGAATGAATGAATGAATTCCCTGAAATAGATTTTTTAAAAAGGTTTATTTATTATGTGTGCAGTGCTCTGCCTGCATGTACACCTGCACACTAAAAGAGGGCATCAGATCACTTTATAGATGGTCATGAGCCACCATGTGGTTGTTGGGAATTAAATTCAGGAGCTCTGGAAGAGCAGTCAGTGCTCTTAACCTATGAGCCATCTCTCCAGCCCCAGAAATGGATTTTTAGGGGTGCTCGGGGAGCAGTTGTTGAACTACCAAAGCCAAAGTTGGCTTGGGTCAGGGGCAACTGATGAAGAGACAAAAATCCCTTAGGGTTCAAGTCATAAAGAACTAAGTCTAAGAAATTGCAGATACAGTTTAGGCAGTTGAAATACACTGATAATTCCAAAATGTCCTGCTCTGCCCTGTGCCCCAGCATGCCTGTCAGAGTGGGGCTGGTGACAGCAGCTGCTGTGACTGAGTCCACCCTTCCCTGGTGGTCTCTGATTGTAGTGTTCTCAGTGAATATATATCTGCAAGAGGGCAGAAGTAGGTGGGCAGAAGACCACTTGGCTTGCAGTGTAGTGTGCCTTCGATAAACACCCTAGATGGCTCAAAAGAGTTTTCAGATTTCCTAGCTGGTGCCCCATACCATAGTGGCTGTCTAGCCAGCTGTGATGGATGGTAAATCTATCGGGAAGCCCGGCATGGTTAAGTCAGCCAGGTACCCAGTGGTAACCCTTAATTTTAAATGTGTGTGGTGCCAGGTGTGCCCACAAAGGACTGCAATCCCAGGGCTTGAGAGGAGAGGTATAGGCAAAGGTTAGAAATCAGAGCCAGCCTGGGCTCCTTAGTGAGTTCACAGCCAGTCCAGTCTGTATTAAAAAAAAATCTCAAAAATTAAAAATAATATGATGTGTGTGCATGTAGTACAGCCTCTGTGCATATCATTTATATGCATACACATATATTTGGGTGAGATGATGATGGTATCTATTAATAACTATATTAAATAGTAATCCCACTTACTTGGTCTCTGTCTCCTTCATCCCAGGTGTTCAGATGGTGTTAAAGACTTCACTTGGGGTGCTTGTGGAACTCACCCCTTGGGATTTCTCCTCCAGGTTCTCAGTGCTTCTCCATCGATTTTAGTTATCGCTGTTTAACCCCAAAGAACCTTGGGGAGATTATAAAGGAAATGAACATGACCATCCTCGAAGTAGATAAATGCATTTCACCTTTTCTCAAAATGTTTTTAGTGGCTGCCTATTGTGTCCTTGGTGTCACAGTCAGCTCAGCTCAGCTTTTCAGTTTGTCTAAAAATCCAAGTTCTTTAGAACAGTAGGATGTGATGAGTCCAATGACTGTATCTCACCGCTGGTCATGTTATTCGAATACAAAGTGTGAACCGGATGCTCTGGCTTAATGATCAAAGATTTATAATCATTTTCTTTACAGAATGTATACAAGTGGCTTTGATGAAGAATTTTTCTTGCAGCTGTCCGTTGTTGCTTCTCCCCAAGAATTAGACAGAAATGTGTTTATTTTTATGTGGGTCAGTGGCCACTTCTAATGGCCAGAAACCTGCTGAGAAAGAACGGCCCTTCTGTGATGTTTGTATTTGGGATGGGCAGCCCTAGTGCTCCTAGAAGGACTTGAGTTGACCTGAAGTCACATATTTATATTAACAAAAGCTGCTCTAAGTAATTACAGTTTGTCAAGGGGAAAACAAAACAAAGCAAAACAAAAAACAAAACAAAAAAGGGGAAAAGCAAACAAGCCAGGATAGTGTAGGCACCACAAAAGGCTAACAAATTTAAGGCTGTATTTCCAGCTACCATGGTGAAGAGGGGAGTTTGAAGTTGTGCAATTTTTAATAAAAAACAAAGCGCATTATTTCTCAGGGAACTTCATCTTCAAGGATTTTATAGAAGGAAATGTTCTATAAAGAAACATAAAATGCCCCTAAGAAAATAATGAAAACGATGCCAAAATACAGGCTTGTTATGCACTGTTAGAAAGGTGATTCTATATTATTTTGGAAGATTATAAGGGACCTAAATTAGGCCTTGTCACCTAAATGAATGAACAATTGACAGTTTTTCTTTTAACTGTCAAAATTATGAATCTAGCAAGTGTGTCCATAGGAGTGGTTTATTGAGCCCATTTTTATATTTCATGGTGACTTTTAAAATAGTTCTCATGATCATAAACACGTAGCAGAATGAAAACTCACTTAGTAAAGAAGACGCTGAATTGGAAATGGCTCTATAGTGTCATCTTTCTTTTGAGACGATGTGAAGGGGATGCTTTCCTGTTGTGTGTTTTCATGGGAGCAGGTGGCTGGGAGTCTAAGTGCTTGCGTTGCAATGGTGACTGGATGCCACCATCTGGTGCACGTGCAGTGAGTTCGGCATGCTATTTTTCATAACCTCTAGACTTGGGCACCTAGAAAGGTCGGAGAATGGAAGGTTTGTCTGTCTGGCTCTTCCTCAGGGGCGACTTAGTTGTCCTGACTCCCCTGTGTCCACCCCTAGGAGAAGTCAAGGGAAGCAACTCATACTTCAGTCACTGCTCCTGACCCTTTGAGGAGACCCTGCAGGGACAAAGGACAACAGCCTTGACTTAAAATTGCAGCTTTTTCTGTGGGGTGGGGGCCTGGGCTGCTTTTCTAGCCTGTGAAGGAGCGTGACTCTTTGCTACTCCCACTTTTGTAAGAAAACTAACTTGAAACTTGGGTTTGGAACTATTCCACAGAAAGTGAGTTTATCGTAATTGTATTTAGTCTTATAGACAGTAATATTATAATGGATCTATTTCTGTTTATTGGCCCATCTTAATTAGTTGTTACTATCCTCAAGTAAAGAAAATCCTATTTCTTTATAAATTCTTTAAGAATGACTTTAACTCCAACAAGAGTCTCCTGAGTTTCCATAACTGCACATTTCCTGAACTTGGTACGTTTTCAACTCTGGGACTCTGAGCTCAGCTGGGTTACTATTAGGCCAGCCTTACTCATTTGCAGTGTTTTTTAAAGCACACAGCTTCCACCATGGCAGATCACTGATCATGCTTCTCCATGATTGGCTGGTTGGAAAGAAAAGCAGCAGGGTTGGGGGGGCACAGGACAGGTGTGGGGGGGGGGGGGGGGGGGGGGGGGGGGGGGCAAGACAGGTGTGTGGGGCGTGCAGGACAGGTGTAGTAGTGCAGGGTCCAGCTCCTGTTACGAAATGATCCTAAGCCTGCGGAGTAGCTGGCACAGAGGAGCTTTCCAGTCCTCTGGAGTTTTCAGGCAGATCCTCAGTCACTCCTAATCTGAGTGAGAATAAGGTGGGAGAAACTATTTGTCCTCCCTCCTGGGAGCAAGGAAGAAGCTAGGGAGACATCTGTAGGTGAAACTGAGATTCTTCCCTGCTTACTTTTGGTGTTACTCCCGTCATCCCTGGTGAGCTTGACTGATGCAGGTCTCCCCCAGGAATATGAGACCTTGGCATAGTCCGCCTCACAACCATCCTGGATATTTTTATAATTTATCATCAGCTGGCACTGCCTGGGTAGAATGTTCTTACCACTCCCTCTGGCTGCTGGAAGTCTGAAATTACATCTTTGTCTTTGAAGTCAGGCATACTGTTAGGGTTGCCATGGTGATGGGGTGGGTAATGGCCTCGGCAGACGGGAGATTGGTGCTTAGCATTTAAACGCTGCTGTACACAAGGCCTTGCTTTTTAGAGCGGTTACTGAAGTCTACCCTTTTAGTAAATGTTTAAAAATTACATTTTTACATGGTCTTACTAGATTAATAGTCATGGTTTATTTCGTTTTAACTGCAAGGATAAAAGCATTATTCCATTAAATGGGTAGCTTTTTCCCTCTCTTTTGGTTTATGCATTATTAACACAGGCTTTCCTGGTTTGCTTGTAACATTTTATGGGCTTTTTCAAACACACAGTCAGATTTGCTCTGTTGCTCCTTTAGTTTTTGCACTTAACCCATTATCTGCTCCATCTTCACAATCTCACAGGGAGCAAAGTTACAGCAACCCAAGGTTTAATATCTTAAGAATAAAGTTGGGTTTTGTTGTTGTTGTTTTAAAGCTGTGTTTACAGTAATGCTTGGTTAGACTTTCTGTGAATTGTAGCAGTGGCTTGATTTGAAAATGCTTCTGCTGTGAGACCTCACTGAACGGCCCTTTTGTGCTCCGCTCTCAGGACACTTTGCTGGGGAGAATGCGGCCTTTTTAAACATTCAGTTGATATAACTTCAGAAGTAATATCTTTCACTTATTAAATCTATGTGGGGATAGACTGTGTGTGCACACACGCACACGGGGACACACACACACACACACACACACACACACACACACACGCCCGCCTCACCACCTCCAATTTGTGACTACTTTGTTCTGGGAAAATGATGACTTTTCAGGCTTCAGGTTCCATATCTACGTGTCAGCTTGCTCACTTGGTGAAATATTTTATTTGGGGAATTTGAGTTAGATGATCCATCTTTATATTAACTAGATGATTTTTGGATCTGAAGGTAGGTTGTTTGGTTTGTTTGTTTTGTTTTGAGATAGGGTTTCCCTGTGTGGCACTAGCCAGCCTAGAACATATTCTGTAGATAAGGCTGTCCTCAAACTCAGAGATCTGCCTCCTGAGTGCTAGAATTAAAGGTGTGTGCTTGAGTCTGAGTTCTATTTCTTCCTTTTTCACACACGCAAAACAGATCAAATCATATGAGGGCTGTTCCAGACACTTGAAGATTTTTTTTCTCCCAAGGCTGACTGTTACACCCCTTTTGTATGTCCAGCCCCCTTTGTCACCATCACCTCCTCCTTTTGTTTTTTCTTTAAAGAAAAGGAATCTCCTTGTGTCTCTCAGGTTGGGTGTGAGTTTTGGGGCTCAGGCAATCCTCCTGCCTCCCTCTTTCATTCCAAACAGGACTTCACTTATCCTTTGCCATATCTGCCTTCCCCTGGGCCCTTAGCTCTGTTTGACTTCTGTTTGTCTACCTCCAGGCTTGATGTCCATAGCCAGACAGCTTCCAGAGGAACTACTTTTAGGGCAATGCACCTGTTCTTTCCCTGAACCGGAGTGCCATTGTATTTAGTGTGATTCCTGGATCCGTGGCTTTTGCACACTCACATCTCATAGCACGTGTTACTGCAAGTCCAACTAGGCTATGGACAGAGCCTTTGGCACTCTGGGTCCTGATGCTGCTCCAGGTGCAGTGAGTCTGCAATTGCCTGTATATTCTGGGTGCACATTTACCCATCAGCTCAGTGCCATCCTAAGAGACTGTAACACAGCAAAGCAGATTGTAGTTGCCTTCTGCATGTGGTAGATAGGATAGATAGATGCTCTCTGCTCAAGATCTTTGTACAAAGTGGGCTTTTGGTCAAAATCAGAGATTGCTTAAATTAAGACTCTCAAGTTCTTCATGGGTAAACTGCTGACTTGAGAGGTATTCTGAACTAGCATGAAACTGTATAAGCATAAAGGAGTCAGAGGGACAGATATGTTTTAGATGTAGATGGTTTTATCAATTGCAGGGGTTTGGCATGTGGGCTGAGCATCAGGATTTCAATTGTAACACTTATTACTCATGCTGTGTGTGAATGAGATCTGGGACTTGAGGATTGTTATATACACTAGCAAGCTTTTATGTTTAGTGTCTCTCTGCTTGCTTATATTTCTCTGATCTTTCACTTCTCTGTATTTAATGGAAATAGGTCTTACAGAAGCAGGTACCTTAAGGACATTTCCTGCCTGTCCTCACCATTTTCCCATTCATACGTGCATGGAGGTCAAGTTCAGGCAAGTCAATTCCAGGCCAGTGCACCAGTGCACGTGTGTGTGTGTGTGTGTGTGTGTGTGTGTGTGTGTGTGTGTGTGTGATGAGTGTGGACTTTGTGGTTACTCCCATGGTTCCAGTTCTCAGCATCACCATGCATAAAATTAGCTTAAGGCTTTCAACTGGTGCCTTTACTTGGGTGTCTGGGAAATAGGCCTGTTTGTAGCCTGTGCTTTTTAAAATAGTGTCCTTGACTCGGAGAGGCCGCTTCCGCGTGTCTCAGGTAACTGTATGAGGGCATAAGAGCAGGTGGCATAGGAATTTTCACTGCCCTGCTTTGGGACCAGGTTCCTGTTTGCTTGCCACTGGAAAGGAGAGGCTGTGGATGGAACAGGTGCTACTAATGAGGACGTTGTGCAGCCCGCCCCACCCTGCCCCACCCCGCCCCGCCCCGCCCCGCCCCGCCCTGCCCACAGCTGAGCTGTGTCTCCTAGGGAATATACAGGGTGCTGCCTTTCTCCTGCAGCATCCTGGCTCAGTGTAGGTGCCTTGCATGTTCAGCATTTTCAGGAGAACTGCATTTCATATTGGGAGCAACGTGCTTGAGTAGTTTGAATGTATGTCTCGGACTTCCAATCAAAGGGCTACTGTACTCAAAATTTTCGATTTGGGCTTGTGTGCACTCACTTTCCTAGCACTAGAGTTATCTGTGCTTCGGAAAGCCTGCCTGCCCCGTTCTTTATTGCAAGGAGCTACATCTTTTTTTATTGCTAAACTCCTCGCTGGTCAGAGAGAGGTAAACACTAGGAACACGAAATAAGAGGTCCTCAGTCTCTGCTTGATTTTGTGGTGTGCAAGTAAATGGCTTGTTACTGCTGGATCCTCTACTTGTCTCGCCTCTACCCTAATTTCTGTATTTATGGCGGGGAAGGAAGTTGGAGAATTCATTTGGCTAAGCAGCTCCTGAGCTTGCATGATGGGTACATTTCTGGTGGGAAGAGACATAGAGCCCCTCAGATGGGGTGTCTTCTCGGCGCTGCTCAGATGGGGTGTCTTCTCGGCACTGCTCAGATGGGGTGTCTTCTCAGCACTGCTCAGGTGGGGTGTCTTCTCAGCACTGCTCAGATGGGGTGTCTTCTCAGCACTGCTCAGGTGGGGTGTCTTCTCGGCGCTGCTCAGATGGGGTGTCTTCTCGGCGCTGGTCAGATTGGGTGTCTTCTCAGCACTGCTCAGATGGGGTGTCTTCTTGGCACTACTCAGATGGGGTGTCTTCTCGGCACTGCTCAGATGGGGTGTCTTCTCGGCACTGCTCAGATGGGGTGTCTTCTCGGCGCTGGTCAGATTGGGTGTCTTCTCGGCACTGCTCAGATGGGGTGTCTTCTCGGCACTACTCAGATGGGGTGTCTTCTCAGCACTACTCAGATGGGTTGTCTTCTCGGCGCTGCTCAGATGGGGTGTCTTCTCAGCACTACTCAGATGGGGTGTCTTCTCGGCGCTGCTCAGATGGGGTGTCTTCTCGGCGCTGGTCAGATGGGGTGTCTTCTCGGCGCTGCTCAGATGGGGTGTCTTCTCGGCGCTGCTCAGATGGGGTGTCTTCTCGGCGCTGCTCAGATGGGGTGTCTTCTCGGCACTGCTCAGATGGGGTATCTTCTCGGCGCTGCTCAGATGGGGTGTCTTCTCAGCATTGCTCAGATGGGTTGTCATCTTGGCACTGCTCAGATGGGGTGTCTTCTCGGCACTGCTCAGATGGGGTGTCTTCTCGGCACTGCTCAGATGGGGTGTCTTCTCGGCGCTGCTCAGATGGAGTGTCTTCTCGGCACTGCTCAGATGGGGTGTCTTCTCGGCACTGCTCAGATGGGGTGTCTTCTTGGCACTGCTCAGATGGGGTGTCTTCTCGGTGCTGCTCATTGTGTAAGGATAGACGTTGACTTGTCTCAGTTCAGTGTTCTCTGAGCATATCCAGCATTTCTTTTGAATAGTTTCTGGTTTTAGTTATACTCTAAATTTCTTTTTGTTCAATTTTTGTGGGTAATTCTGTTTTAAAAAGTGCTACTAAACTCAAGGGGTTACTGTGGTCTGGTTAGTGAAACAGAAGATGAGCAGGAGGGATAGTTTGCTAATGAGGCAGGGTACGAAGAGGCGAGCAGCAAACAGAGGAGTGCACGTCTTCCCTTCTAACCCGGCTGTTTGGGATTTTAAGTTAAGTAAAACCACCAACCACTTCTTGTGACACAATCTGAGCATAAATCCCAAAGACTTTAATTAGTATACTTCTGTTAAAATGATGAGGACGCTATTAGATGAGACTATGAGACTCATAAAGGAAGTTGGAGCCCCAAATGCACCGGGCCCTCCATCAGCAGGTGCAGTATAGTACTTGGTGACCCTCGCCTGGGAAGGCTGGAGCATGCTGCTCCTGCGTGCTGATTTACCCTAATGACTCCTGACGGAGTGAGTGAGGGATGGTCATACCAAACACCCAATATAAAGGTCCAGCACTTACTCAAAGTGTGAGCAGTCGTTAGAAAGGGTCCTTTCTGTAGGGGGACTTTTCTGACGGCCTCCAATGCACCAGAGTTCTAAGTGCCCCGTCAACTTGACAAACGGTCTTCACCATGTCCCCAGAGTAAGTGACTGCAGCTCGCACCAGACTTTCCTTCCTTTGTGACCATCAAGGTGTCTACTCCAAGCCTCTTAGGTCTCCTGTGGCTGCCTAAGCTTGTTTCCTGTTCAAGTTTTCTTTCAGAAAGATCTCAGAAGCTTGTCCACCCCTTGATCTAACCCAGAGCATCTTGTGCACTGTAAACGACTGTTGTGGTTATTTTTAAAACTAGTATTTCACTTGCTTTACACAGTTTCTCATTTTCTTTCCTAACAACAATCCAGGACTATCTGTGTATCTGTGTTGAGGGGGAGACACAGACAGGAGAAAGAGGGGGGGGGGGAGAGGAGAGAGAGACAGACAGAGAGACAGACAGAGGCTCTGTATCTGTGAGGTGTGGTGTCTGTGTGAAGGATGGTGTTTGTTGACTCA